>CAVMJV010000151.1:0-340752 GCA_963681835.1 Meloidogyne enterolobii | reverse complement strand
CTAATTGGGTTACGATATACCATTCGAATCATCATTAAATATAGAATTTAATATACCAAGACGAACTATATCCTATTAATATACAGTAAGTTATTTATGGATTAAAAATTTTGGGGTATTTTTTTTTCACTAAAATTTTCAAAGTGGATTTGCCCAATGAAGTAATCATCGCTAATTGGGTTACGATATACCATTCGAATCATCATTAAATATAGAATTTAATATACCAAGACGAACTATATCCTATTAATATACAGTAAGTTATTTATGGATTAAAAATTTTGGGGTATTTTTTTTTCACTAAAATTTTCAAAGTGGATTTGCCCAATGAAGTAATCATCGCTAATTGGGTTACGATATACCATTCGAATCATCATTAAATATAGAATTTAATATACCAAGACGAACTATATCCTATTAATATACAGTAAGTTATTTATGGATTAAAAATTTTGGGGTATTTTTTTTTCACTAAAATTTTCAAAGTGGATTTGCCCAATGAAGTAATCATCGCTAATTGGGTTACGATATACCATTCGAATCATCATTAAATATAGAATTTAATATACCAAGACGAACTATATCCTATTAATATACAGTAAGTTATTTATGGATTAAAAATTTTGGGGTATTTTTTTTTCACTAAAATTTTCAAAGTGGATTTGCCCAATGAAGTAATCATCGCTAATTGGGTTACGATATACCATTCGAATCATCATTAAATATAGAATTTAATATACCAAGACGAACTATATCCTATTAATATACAGTAAGTTATTTATGGATTAAAAATTTTGGGGTATTTTTTTTTCACTAAAATTTTCAAAGTGGATTTGCCCAATGAAGTAATCATCGCTAATTGGGTTACGATATACCATTCGAATCATCATTAAATATAGAATTTAATATACCAAGACGAACTATATCCTATTAATATACAGTAAGTTATTTATGGATTAAAAATTTTGGGGTATTTTTTTTTCACTAAAATTTTCAAAGTGGATTTGCCCAATGAAGTAATCATCGCTAATTGGGTTACGATATACCATTCGAATCATCATTAAATATAGAATTTAATATACCAAGACGAACTATATCCTATTAATATACAGTAAGTTATTTATGGATTAAAAATTTTGGGGTATTTTTTTTTCACTAAAATTTTCAAAGTGGATTTGCCCAATGAAGTAATCATCGCTAATTGGGTTACGATATACCATTCGAATCATCATTAAATATAGAATTTAATATACCAAGACGAACTATATCCTATTAATATACAGTAAGTTATTTATGGATTAAAAATTTTGGGGTATTTTTTTTTCACTAAAATTTTCAAAGTGGATTTGCCCAATGAAGTAATCATCGCTAATTGGGTTACGATATACCATTCGAATCATCATTAAATATAGAATTTAATATACCAAGACGAACTATATCCTATTAATATACAGTAAGTTATTTATGGATTAAAAATTTTGGGGTATTTTTTTTTCACTAAAATTTTCAAAGTGGATTTGCCCAATGAAGTAATCATCGCTAATTGGGTTACGATATACCATTCGAATCATCATTAAATATAGAATTTAATATACCAAGACGAACTATATCCTATTAATATACAGTAAGTTATTTATGGATTAAAAATTTTGGGGTATTTTTTTTTCAAATAAAATTTTCAAAGTGGATTTGCCCAATGAAGTAATCATCGCTAATTGGGTTACGATATACCATTCGAATCATCATTAAATATAGAATTTAATATACCAAGACGAACTATATCCTATTAATATACAGTAAGTTATTTATGGATTAAAAATTTTGGGGTATTTTTTTTTCAATAAAATTTTCAAAGTGGATTTGCCCAATGAAGTAATCATCGCTAATTGGGTTACGATATACCATTCGAATCATCATTAAATATAGAATTTAATATACCAAGACGAACTATATCCTATTAATATACAGTAAGTTATTTATGGATTAAAAATTTTGGGGTATTTTTTTTTCACTAAAATTTTCAAAGTGGATTTGCCCAATGAAGTAATCATCGCTAATTGGGTTACGATATACCATTCGAATCATCATTAAATATAGAATTTAATATACCAAGACGAACTATATCCTATTAATATACAGTAAGTTATTTATGGATTAAAAATTTTGGGGTATTTTTTTTTCACTAAAATTTTCAAAGTGGATTTGCCCAATGAAGTAATCATCGCTAATTGGGTTACGATATACCATTCGAATCATCATTAAATATAGAATTTAATATACCAAGACGAACTATATCCTATTAATATACAGTAAGTTATTTATGGATTAAAAATTTTGGGGTATTTTTTTTTCACTAAAATTTTCAAAGTGGATTTGCCCAATGAAGTAATCATCGCTAATTGGGTTACGATATACCATTCGAATCATCATTAAATATAGAATTTAATATACCAAGACGAACTATATCCTATTAATATACAGTAAGTTATTTATGGATTAAAAATTTTGGGGTATTTTTTTTTCACTAAAATTTTCAAAGTGGATTTGCCCAATGAAGTAATCATCGCTAATTGGGTTACGATATACCATTCGAATCATCATTAAATATAGAATTTAATATACCAAGACGAACTATATCCTATTAATATACAGTAAGTTATTTATGGATTAAAAATTTTGGGGTATTTTTTTTTCACTAAAATTTTCAAAGTGGATTTGCCCAATGAAGTAATCATCGCTAATTGGGTTACGATATACCATTCGAATCATCATTAAATATAGAATTTAATATACCAAGACGAACTATATCCTATTAATATACAGTAAGTTATTTATGGATTAAAAATTTTGGGGTATTTTTTTTTCACTAAAATTTTCAAAGTGGATTTGCCCAATGAAGTAATCATCGCTAATTGGGTTACGATATACCATTCGAATCATCATTAAATATAGAATTTAATATACCAAGACGAACTATATCCTATTAATATACAGTAAGTTATTTATGGATTAAAAATTTTGGGGTATTTTTTTTTCACTAAAATTTTCAAAGTGGATTTGCCCAATGAAGTAATCATCGCTAATTGGGTTACGATATACCATTCGAATCATCATTAAATATAGAATTTAATATACCAAGACGAACTATATCCTATTAATATACAGTAAGTTATTTATGGATTAAAAATTTTGGGGTATTTTTTTTTCACTAAAATTTTCAAAGTGGATTTGCCCAATGAAGTAATCATCGCTAATTGGGTTACGATATACCATTCGAATCATCATTAAATATAGAATTTAATATACCAAGACGAACTATATCCTATTAATATACAGTAAGTTATTTATGGATTAAAAATTTTGGGGTATTTTTTTTTCACTAAAATTTTCAAAGTGGATTTGCCCAATGAAGTAATCATCGCTAATTGGGTTACGATATACCATTCGAATCATCATTAAATATAGAATTTAATATACCAAGACGAACTATATCCTATTAATATACAGTAAGTTATTTATGGATTAAAAATTTTGGGGTATTTTTTTTTCACTAAAATTTTCAAAGTGGATTTGCCCAATGAAGTAATCATCGCTAATTGGGTTACGATATACCATTCGAATCATCATTAAATATAGAATTTAATATACCAAGACGAACTATATCCTATTAATATACAGTAAGTTATTTATGGATTAAAAATTTTGGGGTATTTTTTTTTCACTAAAATTTTCAAAGTGGATTTGCCCAATGAAGTAATCATCGCTAATTGGGTTACGATATACCATTCGAATCATCATTAAATATAGAATTTAATATACCAAGACGAACTATATCCTATTAATATACAGTAAGTTATTTATGGATTAAAAATTTTGGGGTATTTTTTTTTCACTAAAATTTTCAAAGTGGATTTGCCCAATGAAGTAATCATCGCTAATTGGGTTACGATATACCATTCGAATCATCATTAAATATAGAATTTAATATACCAAGACGAACTATATCCTATTAATATACAGTAAGTTATTTATGGATTAAAAATTTTGGGGTATTTTTTTTTCACTAAAATTTTCAAAGTGGATTTGCCCAATGAAGTAATCATCGCTAATTGGGTTACGATATACCATTCGAATCATCATTAAATATAGAATTTAATATACCAAGACGAACTATATCCTATTAATATACAGTAAGTTATTTATGGATTAAAAATTTTGGGGTATTTTTTTTTCACTAAAATTTTCAAAGTGGATTTGCCCAATGAAGTAATCATCGCTAATTGGGTTACGATATACCATTCGAATCATCATTAAATATAGAATTTAATATACCAAGACGAACTATATCCTATTAATATACAGTAAGTTATTTATGGATTAAAAATTTTGGGGTATTTTTTTTTCACTAAAATTTTCAAAGTGGATTTGCCCAATGAAGTAATCATCGCTAATTGGGTTACGATATACCATTCGAATCATCATTAAATATAGAATTTAATATACCAAGACGAACTATATCCTATTAATATACAGTAAGTTATTTATGGATTAAAAATTTTGGGGTATTTTTTTTTCAATAAAATTTTCAAAGTGGATTTGCCCAATGAAGTAATCATCGCTAATTGGGTTACGATATACCATTCGAATCATCATTAAATATAGAATTTAATATACCAAGACGAACTATATCCTATTAATATACAGTAAGTTATTTATGGATTAAAAATTTTGGGGTATTTTTTTTTCACTAAAATTTTCAAAGTGGATTTGCCCAATGAAGTAATCATCGCTAATTGGGTTACGATATACCATTCGAATCATCATTAAATATAGAATTTAATATACCAAGACGAACTATATCCTATTAATATACAGTAAGTTATTTATGGATTAAAAATTTTGGGGTATTTTTTTTTCACTAAAATTTTCAAAGTGGATTTGCCCAATGAAGTAATCATCGCTAATTGGGTTACGATATACCATTCGAATCATCATTAAATATAGAATTTAATATACCAAGACGAACTATATCCTATTAATATACAGTAAGTTATTTATGGATTAAAAATTTTGGGGTATTTTTTTTTCAATAAAATTTTCAAAGTGGATTTGCCCAATGAAGTAATCATCGCTAATTGGGTTACGATATACCATTCGAATCATCATTAAATATAGAATTTAATATACCAAGACGAACTATATCCTATTAATATACAGTAAGTTATTTATGGATTAAAAATTTTGGGGTATTTTTTTTTCAATAAAATTTTCAAAGTGGATTTGCCCAATGAAGTAATCATCGCTAATTGGGTTACGATATACCATTCGAATCATCATTAAATATAGAATTTAATATACCAAGACGAACTATATCCTATTAATATACAGTAAGTTATTTATGGATTAAAAATTTTGGGGTATTTTTTTTTCAATAAAATTTTCAAAGTGGATTTGCCCAATGAAGTAATCATCGCTAATTGGGTTACGATATACCATTCGAATCATCATTAAATATAGAATTTAATATACCAAGACGAACTATATCCTATTAATATACAGTAAGTTATTTATGGATTAAAAATTTTGGGGTATTTTTTTTTCAATAAAATTTTCAAAGTGGATTTGCCCAATGAAGTAATCATCGCTAATTGGGTTACGATATACCATTCGAATCATCATTAAATATAGAATTTAATATACCAAGACGAACTATATCCTATTAATATACAGTAAGTTATTTATGGATTAAAAATTTTGGGGTATTTTTTTTTCAATAAAATTTTCAAAGTGGATTTGCCCAATGAAGTAATCATCGCTAATTGGGTTACGATATACCATTCGAATCATCATTAAATATAGAATTTAATATACCAAGACGAACTATATCCTATTAATATACAGTAAGTTATTTATGGATTAAAAATTTTGGGGTATTTTTTTTTCACTAAAATTTTCAAAGTGGATTTGCCCAATGAAGTAATCATCGCTAATTGGGTTACGATATACCATTCGAATCATCATTAAATATAGAATTTAATATACCAAGACGAACTATATCCTATTAATATACAGTAAGTTATTTATGGATTAAAAATTTTGGGGTATTTTTTTTTCACTAAAATTTTCAAAGTGGATTTGCCCAATGAAGTAATCATCGCTAATTGGGTTACGATATACCATTCGAATCATCATTAAATATAGAATTTAATATACCAAGACGAACTATATCCTATTAATATACAGTAAGTTATTTATGGATTAAAAATTTTGGGGTATTTTTTTTTCAATAAAATTTTCAAAGTGGATTTGCCCAATGAAGTAATCATCGCTAATTGGGTTACGATATACCATTCGAATCATCATTAAATATAGAATTTAATATACCAAGACGAACTATATCCTATTAATATACAGTAAGTTATTTATGGATTAAAAATTTTGGGGTATTTTTTTTTCACTAAAATTTTCAAAGTGGATTTGCCCAATGAAGTAATCATCGCTAATTGGGTTACGATATACCATTCGAATCATCATTAAATATAGAATTTAATATACCAAGACGAACTATATCCTATTAATATACAGTAAGTTATTTATGGATTAAAAATTTTGGGGTATTTTTTTTTCAATAAAATTTTCAAAGTGGATTTGCCCAATGAAGTAATCATCGCTAATTGGGTTACGATATACCATTCGAATCATCATTAAATATAGAATTTAATATACCAAGACGAACTATATCCTATTAATATACAGTAAGTTATTTATGGATTAAAAATTTTGGGGTATTTTTTTTTCAATAAAATTTTCAAAGTGGATTTGCCCAATGAAGTAATCATCGCTAATTGGGTTACGATATACCATTCGAATCATCATTAAATATAGAATTTAATATACCAAGACGAACTATATCCTATTAATATACAGTAAGTTATTTATGGATTAAAAATTTTGGGGTATTTTTTTTTCAATAAAATTTTCAAAGTGGATTTGCCCAATGAAGTAATCATCGCTAATTGGGTTACGATATACCATTCGAATCATCATTAAATATAGAATTTAATATACCAAGACGAACTATATCCTATTAATATACAGTAAGTTATTTATGGATTAAAAATTTTGGGGTATTTTTTTTTCAATAAAATTTTCAAAGTGGATTTGCCCAATGAAGTAATCATCGCTAATTGGGTTACGATATACCATTCGAATCATCATTAAATATAGAATTTAATATACCAAGACGAACTATATCCTATTAATATACAGTAAGTTATTTATGGATTAAAAATTTTGGGGTATTTTTTTTTCAATAAAATTTTCAAAGTGGATTTGCCCAATGAAGTAATCATCGCTAATTGGGTTACGATATACCATTCGAATCTCCATTAAATATAGTATCTAATATACCAAGACGAACTATACCCTATTAATATACAGTAAGTTATTTATTGATTAATAATTTTGGTTTATTTTTTAATGATATTTTCAAAGTAAATTTGCCCAATGAAGGAATCATCGCGAATTGGGTTACGATATACTATTCGAATCTCCATTAAATATAGTATCTAATATACCAAGACGAACTATACCCTATTAATATACAGTAAGTTATTTATGGATTAATAATTTTGGGTTATTTTTTTAATGATATATTCAAAGTGGATTTGCCCAATGAAGTAATCATCACGAATTGGGTTACGATATACTATTCGAATCTCCATTAAATATAGTATCTAATATACCAAGAAGAACTATACCCTATTAATATACAGTAAGTTATTTATGGATTAATAATTTTGGGTTATTTTTTTAATGATATTTTCAAAGTGGATTTGCCCAATGAAGTAATCATCACGAATTGGGTTACGATATACCATTCGAATCTGCATTAAATATAGTATCTAATATACCAAGACGAACTATACCCTATTAATATACAGTAAGTTATTTATGGATTAATAATTTTGGGTTATTTTTTTTGACTGATATTTTCAAAGTGGATTTGCCCAATGAAGTAATCATCACGAATTGGGTTACGATATACCATTCGAATCTCCATTAAATATAGTATCTAATATACCAAGACGAACTATACCCTATTAATATACAGTAAGTTATTTATGGATTAATAATTTTGGGTTATTTTTTTAATGATATTTTCAAAGTGGATTTGCCCAATGAAGTAATCATCACGAATTGGGTTACGATATACCATTCGAATCTCCATTAAATATAGTATCTAATATACCAAGACGAACTATACCCTATTAATATACAGTAAGTTATTTATGGATTAATAATTTTGGGTTATTTTTTTAATGATATTTTCAAAGTGGATTTGCCCAATGAAGTAATCATCACGAATTGGGTTACGATATACCATTCGAATCTGCATTAAATATAGTATCTAATATACCAAGATGAACTATACCCTATTAATATACAGTAAGTTATTTATGGATTAATAATTTTGGGTTATTTTTTTTGACTGATATTTTCAAAGTGGATTTGCCCAGTGAAGTAATCATCGCGAATTGGGTTACGATATACCATTCGAATCTCCATTAAATAAAGTATCTAATATACCAAGACGAACTATACCCTATTAATATACAGTAAGTTATTTATGGATTAATAATTTTGGTTTATTTTTTAATGATATTTTCAAAGTAGATTTGCCCAATGAAGGAATCATCGCGAATTGGGTTACGATATACCATTCGAATCTCCATTAAATATAGTATCTAATATACCAAGACGAACTATACCCTATTAATATACAGTAAATTATTTATGGATTAATAATTTTGGGTTATTTTTTTAATGATATATTCAAAGTGGATTTGCCCAATGAAGTAATCATCACGAATTGGGTTACGATATACCATTCGAATCTCCATTAAATATAGTATCTAATATACCAAGACGAACTATACCCTATTAATATACAGTAAGTTATTTATGGATTAATAATTTTGGGTGATTTTTTTAATGATATTTTCAAAGTGGATTTGCCCAATGAAGTAATCATCACGAATTGGGTTACGATATACCATTCGAATCTCCATTAAATATAGTATCTAATATACCAAGACGAACTATACCCTATTAATATACAGTAAGTTATTTATGGATTAATAATTTTGGGTTATTTTTTTAATGATATTTTCAAAGTGGATTTGCCCAATGAAGTAATCATCACGAATTGGGTTACGATATACCATTCGAATCACCATTAAATATAGTATCTAATATACCAAGACGAACTATACCCTATTAATATACAGTAAGTTATTTATGGATTAATAATTTTGAGTTATTTTTTTTTGACTGATATTTTCAAAGTGGATTTGCCCAGTGAAGTAATCATCACGAATTGGGTTACGATATACCATTCGAATCACCATTAAATATAGTATCTAATATACCAAGACGAACTATACCCTATTAATATACAGTAAGTTATTTATGGATTAATAATTTTGAGTTATTTTTTTTTGACTGATATTTTCAAAGTGGATTTGCCCAGTGAAGTAATCATCACGAATTGGGTTACGATATACCATTCGAATCACCATTAAATATAGTATCTAATATACCAAGACGAACTATACCCTATTAATATACAGTAAGTTATTTATGGATTAATAATTTTGAGTTATTTTTTTTGACTGATATTTTCAAAGTGGATTTGCCCAGTGAAGTAATCATCACGAATTGGGTTACGATATACCATTCGAATCACCATTAAATATAGTATCTAATATACCAAGACGAACTATACCCTATTAATATACAGTAAGTTATTTATGGATTAATAATTTTGAGTTATTTTTTTTTGAATGATATTTTCAAAGTAGATTTGCCCAGTGAAGTAATCATCACGAATTGGGTTACGATATACCATTCGAATCACCATTAAATATAGTATCTAATATACCAAGACGAACTATACCCTATTAATATACAGTAAGTTATTTATGGATTAATAATTTTGAGTTATTTTTTTTTGACTGATATTTTCAAAGTGGATTTGCCCAGTGAAGTAATCATCACGAATTGGGTTACGATATACCATTCGAATCACCATTAAATATAGTATCTAATATACCAAGACGAACTATACCCTATTAATATACAGTAAGTTATTTATGGATTAATAATTTTGAGTTATTTTTTTTTGACTGATATTTTCAAAGTGGATTTGCCCAGTGAAGTAATCATCACGAATTGGGTTACGATATACCATTCGAATCACCATTAAATATAGTATCTAATATACCAAGACGAACTATACCCTATTAATATACAGTAAGTTATTTATGGATTAATAATTTTGAGTTATTTTTTTTTGACTGATATTTTCAAAGTGGATTTGCCCAGTGAAGTAATCATCACGAATTGGGTTACGATATACCATTCGAATCACCATTAAATATAGTATCTAATCTACCAAGACGAACATACCCTATTAATATACAGTAAGTTATTTATGGATTAATAATTTTGAGTTATTTTTTTTTTGACTGATATTTTCAAAGTGGATTTGCCCGATGAAGTAATCATCGCGAATTGGGTTACGATATACCATTCGAATCTCCATTAAATATAGTATCTAATATACCAAGACGAACTATACCCTATTAATATACAGTAAGTTATTTATGGATTAATAATTTTGGGTTATTTTTTTAATGATATTTTCAAAGTGGATTTGCCCAATGAAGTAATCATCAAGAATTGGGTTACGATATACTATTCGAATCTCCATTAAATATAGTATCTAATATACCAAGAAGAACTATACCCTATTAATATACAGTAAGTTATTTATGGATTAATAATTTTGGGTTATTTTTTTAATGATATTTTCAAAGTGGATTTGCCCAATGAAGTAATCATCACGAATTGGGTTACGATATACCATTCGAATCTGCATTAAATATAGTATCTAATATACCAAGATGAACTATACCCTATTAATATACAGTAAGTTATTTATGGATTAATAATTTTGGGTTATTTTTTTTGACTGATATTTTCAAAGTGGATTTGCCCAATGAAGTAATCATCACGAATTGGGTTACGATATACCATTCGAATCTCCATTAAATATAGTATCTAATATACCAAGACGAACTATACCCTATTAATATACAGTAAGTTATTTATGGATTAATAATTTTGGGTTATTTTTTTAATGATATTTTCAAAGTGGATTTGCCCAATGAAGTAATCATCACGAATTGGGTTACGATATACCATTCGAATCTCCATTAAATATAGTATCTAATATACCAAGACGAACTATACCCTATTAATATACAGTAAGTTATTTATGGATTAATAATTTTGGGTTATTTTTTTAATGATATTTTCAAAGTGGATTTGCCCAATGAAGTAATCATCACGAATTGGGTTACGATATACCATTCGAATCTGCATTAAATATAGTATCTAATATACCAAGACGAACTATACCCTATTAATATACAGTAAGTTATTTATGGATTAATAATTTTGGGTTATTTTTTTAATGATATTTTCAAAGTGGATTTGCCCAATGAAGTAATCATCACGAATTGGGTTACGATATACCATTCGAATCTCCATTAAATATAGTATCTAATATACCAAGACGAACTATACCCTATTAATATACAGTAAGTTATTTATGGATTAATAATTTTGGGTTATTTTTTTTTGACTGATATTTTCAAAGTGGATTTGCCCAATGAAGTAATCATCACGAATTGGGTTACGATATACCATTCGAATCTCCATTAAATATAGTATCTAATATACCAAGACGAACTATACCCTATTAATATACAGTAAGTTATTTATGGATTAATAATTTTGGGTTATTTTTTTTTTGACTGATATTTTCAAAGTGGATTTGCCCAATGAAGGAATCATCGCGAATTGGGTTACGATATACTATTCGAATCTCCATTAAATATAGTATCTAATATACCAAGAAGAACTATACCCTATTAATATACAGTAAGTTATTTATGGATTAATAATTTTGAGTTATTTTTTTTTTGACTGATATTTTCAAAGTGGATTTGCCCAGTGAAGTAATCATCACGAATTGGGTTACGATATACCATTCGAATCACCATTAAATATAGTATCTAATCTACCAAGACGAACTATACCCTATTAATATACAGTAAGTTATTTATGGATTAATAATTTTGAGTTATTTTTTTTTTGACTGATATTTTCAAAGTGGATTTGCCCAGTGAAGTAATCATCACGAATTGGGTTACGATATACCATTCGAATCACCATTAAATATAGTATCTAATATACCAAGACGAACTATACCCTATTAATATACAGTAAGTTATTTATGGATTAATAATTTTGAGTTATTTTTTTTTTGACTGATAATTTCAAAGTGGATTTGCCCAGTGAAGTAATCATCACGAATTGGGTTACGATATACCATTCGAATCACCATTAAATATAGTATCTAATATACCAAGACGAACTATACCCTATTAATATACAGTAAGTTATTTATGGATTAATAATTTTGAGTTATTTTTTTTTGACTGATATTTTCAAAGTGGATTTGCCCAGTGAAGTAATCATCACGAATTGGGTTACGATATACCATTCGAATCACCATTAAATATAGTATCTAATATACCAAGACGAACTATACCCTATTAATATACAGTAAGTTATTTATGGATTAATAATTTTGAGTTATTTTTTTTTGACTGATATTTTCAAAGTGGATTTGCCCAGTGAAGTAATCATCACGAATTGGGTTACGATATACCATTCGAATCACCATTAAATACAGTATCTAATATACCAAGACGAACTATACCCTATTAATATACAGTAAGTTATTTATGGATTAATAATTTTGAGTTATTTTTTTTGACTGATATTTTCAAAGTGGATTTGCCCAGTGAAGTAATCATCGCGAATTGGGTTACGATATACCATTCGAATCTCCATTAAATATAGTATCTAATATACCAAGACGAACTATACCCTATTAATATACAGTAAGTTATTTATGGATAAATAATTTTGGGTTATTTTTTTTTGACTGATATTTTCAAAGTGGATTTGCCAGATGAAGTAATCATTGCGAATTGGGTTACGATATACCATTCGAATCTCCATTAAATATAGTATCTAATATACCAAGACGAACTATACTCTATTAATATACAGTAAGTTATTTATGGATAAATAATTTTGGGTTATTTTTTTTTTGAATGATATTTTCAAAGTGGATTTGCCCGATGAAGTATTGCCCGATATACCATTCGAATCTATGATTTGCCCGATATACCATTCGAATCTATTATTTATGGATAAATAATTTTGGGTTATTTTTTTTTTGACTGATATTTTCAAAGTGGATTTGCCCGATGAAGTAATCATCGCGAATTGGGTTACGATATACCATTCGAATCAATATTAAATATAGTATCTAATATACCAAGTCGAACTATACCCTATTAATATACAGTAAGTTATTTATGGATAAATAATTTTGGGTTATTTTTTTTTTTGAATGATATTTTCAAAGTGGATTTGCCCGATGAAGTATTGCCCGATATACCATTCGAATCTATGATTTGCCCGATATACCATTCGAATCTATTATTTATGGATTAATAATTTTGGGTTATTTTTTTTGACTGATATTTTCAAAGTGGATTTGCCCGATGAATTAATCATCGCGAATTGGGTTACGATATACCATTCGAATCTCCATTAAATATAGTATCTAATATACCAAGACTAACTATACCCTATTAATATACAGTAAGTTATTTATGGATAAATAATTTTGGGTTATTTTTTTTGACTGATATTTTCAAAGTGGATTTGCCAGATGAAGTAATCATCGCGAATTGGGTTACGATATACCATTCGAATCTCCATTAAATATAGTATTAATATACCAATACTAACTATACCCGATTAATATACAGTAAGTTATTTATGGATAAATAATTTTGGGTTATTTTTTTTTGACTGATATTTTCAAAGTGGATTTGCCAGATGAAGTAATCATCGCGAATTGGGTTACGATATACCATTCGAATCTCCATTAAATATAGTATCTAATATACCAAGACGAACTATACTCTATTAATATTCAGTAAGTTATTTATGGAAAAATAATTTTGGGTTATTTTTTTTTGACTGATATTTTCAAAGTGGATTTGTCCGATGAAGTAATCATCGCGAATTGGGTTACGATATACCATTCGAATCTCCATTAAATATAGTATATAAAATACCAAGACAACTATACCCTATTAATATACAGTAAGTTATTTATGGATTAATAATTTTGGGTTATTTTTTTTGACTGATATATTTAAAGTGGATTTGCCCGATGAAATAATCATTGCGAATTGGGTTACGGTATACCATTCGAATCTCCATTAAATATAGTATCTAAAATACCAAGACGAACTATACCCACTATACCCTATTAATATACAGTAAGTTATTTATGGATTAATAATTTTGGGTTATTTTTTTTAACTGATATTTTTAAAGTGGATTTGCCCGATGAAGTAATCATCGCGAATTGGGTTACGGTATACCTTCGAATCTCCATTAAATATAGTATCTAAAATACCAAGACGAACTATACCCTATTAATATACAGTAAGTTATTTATGGATTATAATTTTGGGTTATTTTTTTGATTGATATTTTCAAAGTGGATTTGCCCGATGAAGTAATCATCGCGAATTGGGTTACGATATACCATTCGAATCTCCATTAAATATAGTATCTAAAATACCAAGACGAACTATACCCTATTAATATAAGTAAGTTATTTATGGATTAATAATTTTGAGTTATTTTTTTTGACTGATATTTTCAAAGTGGATTTGCCCGATGAAGTAATCATCGCGAATTGGGTTACGATATACCATTCGAATCTCCATTAAATATAGTATCTAATATACCAAGAAAAACTATACCCTATTATATATAAGTAAGTTATTTATGGATTAATAATTTTGAGTTATTTTTTTTGACTGATATATTTAAAGTGGATTTGCCCAGTGAAGTAATCATCGCGAATTGGGTTACGAAATACCATTCGAATCACATTAAATATAGTATCTAATATACCAAGACGAACTATACCCATTTAATATACAGTAAGTTATTTATGTATTAATAATTTTGAGTTATTTTTTTTTTGACTGATATTTTTAAAGTGGATTTGCCCAGTGAAGTAATCATCGCGAATTGGGTTACGATATACCATTCGAATCATCATTAAATATAGTATCTAATATACCAAGACGAACTATACCCAATTAATATACAGTAAGTTATTTATGGATTAATAATTTTGAGTTATTTTTTTTGACTGATATATTTAAAGTGGATTTGCCCAGTGAAGTAATCATCGCGAATTGGGTTACGAAATACCATTCGAATCATCATTAAATATAGTATCTAATATACGTAGAAAAACTATACCCAATTAATATACAGTAAGTTATTTATGGATTAATAATTTTGAGTTATTTTTTTTTTGACTGATATTTTTAAAGTGGATTTGCCCAGTGAAGTAATCATCGCGAATTGGGTTACGATATACCATTCGAATCATCATTAAATATAGTATCTAATATACCAAGACGAACTATACCCAATTAATATACAGTAAGTTATTTATGGATTAATAATTTTGAGTTATTTTTTTTGACTGATATATTTAAAGTGGATTTGCCCAGTGAAGTAATCATCGCGAATTGGGTTACGATATACCATTCGAATCATCATTAAATATAGTATCTAATATACCAAGACGAACTATACCCAATTAATATACAGTAAGTTATTTATGGATTAATAATTTTGAGTTATTTTTTTTGACTGATATATTTAAAGTGGATTTGCCCAGTGAAGTAATCATCGCGAATTGGGTTACGATATACCATTCGAATCATCATTAAATATAGTATCTAATATACCAAGACGAACTATACCCAATTAATATACAGTAAGTTATTTATGGATTAATAATTTTGAGTTATTTTTTTTGACTGATATATTTAAAGTGGATTTGCCCAGTGAAGTAATCATCGCGAATTGGGTTACGATATACCATTCGAATCATCATTAAATATAGTATCTAATATACCAAGACGAACTATACCCAATTAATATACAGTAAGTTATTTATGGATTGATAATTTTGAGTTATTTTTTTTTGACTCATATTTTTAAAGTGGATTTGCCCAGTGAAGTAATCATCGCGAATTGGGTTACGATATACCATTCGAATCATCATTAAATATAGTATCTAATATACCAAGACGAACTATACCCAATTAATATAAAGTAAGTTATTTATGGATTAATAATTTTGAGTTATTTTTTTTTGACTGATATATTTAAAGTGGATTTGCCCAGTGAAGTAATCATCGCGAATTGGGTTACGATATACCATTCGAATCATCATTAAATATAGTATCTAATATACCAAGACGAACTATACCCAATAAATATACAGTAAGTTATTTATGGATTAATAATTTTGAGTTATTTTTTTTGACTCATATTTTTAAAGTGGATTTGCCCAGTGAAGTAATCATCGCGAATTGGGTTACGATATACCATTCGAATCATCATTAAATATAGTATCTAATATACGTAGAAAAACTATACCCAATTAATATACAGTAAGTTATTTATGGATTAATAATTTTGGGTTATTTTTTTTTGACTGATATATTCAAAGTGGATTTGCCCGATGAAGTAATCATCGCGAATTGGGTTACGATATACCATTCGAATCTCCATTAAATATAGTATCTAATATACCAAGTCGAACTATACCCTATTAATATACAGTAAGTTATTTATGGATTAATAATTTTGGGTTATTTTTTTAATGATATTTTCAAAGTGGATTTGCCCAATGAAGTAATCATCACGAATTGGGTTACGATATACCATTCGAATCTGCATTAAATATAGTATCTAATATACCAAGACGAACTATACCCTATTAATATACAGTAAGTTATTTATGGATTAATAATTTTGGGTTATTTTTTTTGACTGATATTTTCAAAGTGGATTTGCCCAATGAAGTAATCATCACGAATTGGGTTACGATATACCATTCGAATCTCCATTAAATATAGTATCTAATATACCAAGACGAACTATACCCTATTAATATACAGTAAGTTATTTATGGATTAATAATTTTGGGTTATTTTTTTAATGATATTTTCAAAGTGGATTTGCCCAATGAAGTAATCATCACGAATTGGGTTACGATATACCATTCGAATCTCCATTAAATATAGTATCTAATATACCAAGACGAACTATACCCTATTAATATACAGTAAGTTATTTATGGATTAATAATTTTGGGTTATTTTTTTAATGATATTTTCAAAGTGGATTTGCCCAATGAAGTAATCATCACGAATTGGGTTACGATATACCATTCGAATCTCCATTAAATATAGTATCTAATATACCAAGACGAACTATACCCTATTAATATACAGTAAGTTATTTATGGATTAATAATTTTGGGTTATTTTTTTAATGATATTTTCAAAGTGGATTTGCCCAATGAAGTAATCATCACGAATTGGGTTACGATATACCATTCGAATCTTCATTAAATATAGTATCTAATATACCAAGACGAACTATACCCTATTAATATACAGTAAGTTATTTATGGATTAATAATTTTGGGTTATTTTTTTTTGACTGATATTTTCAAAGTGGATTTGCCCAATGAAGGAATCATCGCGAATTGGGTTACGATATACCATTCGAATTTCCATTAAATATAGTATCTAATATACCAAGAAGAACTATACCCTATTAATATACAGTAAGTTATTTATGGATAAATAATTTTGGGTTATTTTTTTAATGATATATTCAAAGTGGATTTGCCCAATGAAGTAATCATCGCGAATTGGGTTACGATATACCATTCGAATCACCATTAAATATAGTATCTAATATACCAAGACGAACTATACCCAATTAATATACAGTAAGTTATTTATGGATTAATAATTTTGAGTTATTTTTTTTGACTGATATTTTCAAAGTGGATTTGCCCAGTGAAGTAATCATCGCGAATTGGGTTACGATATACCATTCGAATCATCATTAAATATAGTATCTAATATACCAAGACGAACTATACCCAATTAATATACAGTAAGTTATTTATGGATTAATAATTTTGAGTTATTTTTTTTTGACTGATATTTTTAAAGTAAATTTGCCCAGTGAAGTAATCATCGCGAATTGGGTTACGATATACCATTCGAATCATCATTAAATATAGTATCTAATATACCAAGACGAACTATACCCAATTAATATACAGTAAGTTATTTATGGATTAATAATTTTGAGTTATTTTTTTTTGACTGATATTTTTAAAGTAAATTTGCCCAGTGAAGTAATCATCGCGAATTGGGTTACGATATACCATTCGAATCATCATTAAATATAGTATCTAATATACCAAGACGAACTATACCCAATTAATATACAGTAATCTATTGGGTACAGTTCGTCGTGGTAATTTAGATACATTATTTAATGCTGATTCGAATGGTATATCGAATCCTCCAGTCGCAGTTATCTTCATCGAGAAAATCCAATTTGAAGATTGTCAGTCAAAAAAAAAAATACCCCAATATTAAAAATCCTAAAATATCTTACGGTATATCTATTGGGTACAGTTCGTCGTGGTAATTTAGATACATTATTTAATGCTGATTCGAATGGTATATCGAATCCTCCAGTCGCAGTTATCTTCATCGAGAAAATCCAATTTGAAGATTGTCAGTCAAAAAAAAAATACCCCAATATTAAAAATCCTAAAATATCTTACGGTATATCTATTGGGTACAGTTCGTCGTGGTAATTTAGATACATTATTTAATGCTGATTCGAATTTATCAATTGAAACTTAACTTATAAAATTCGTTTAACTATTTCCAATAACTCAAACTAGATAGGGGATAGGATTTCTTAATAATCTGGATTTTATCAATTGGAACTTAACGAACTAAAATCTAGCCTATTATGGCATCCTATCCCCTATTTAGCTGGTTTATTCCAAATAGACGTTTGAAAATCAACTTTATTAAAGCAATTATAAGTAAAAATTTAATTTTTAAAATTGTGAATTTTCTAATATAAAATCAGCAAAATTTTCTGGTTGAATTTGATCTCTATTAATTTGTTCATAACACATTGGGCAATGTAAATCCGTTAATCTAAAAAATATTAAAATAGAGCAAATTAATGGATTAATTAATTAAGTACTTGTAAAATTCTGACAAATGCCCAGGGAAATTGCATTTTGGACAACGAGCAAAATCCTCACGGATAATATGTTTACCCTAAAAGGAATTTAAATAACGACAATATTAAATCATAAATTCTGGTTTTTATCAGAAACCAGAAAATTCTGATTTTTATCATGAAACCAGAAATTCTGATTTTTATAGGAAAACCAGAAATTCTGGGTTTTATCAGAAAACCAGAAATTCTGATTTTTAATCAGAATTTCTGGTTTTTATCTGAAAACTAGAAAATTCTGTTTTTTTTTTTTCAGGAAATCAGAAATTCTGACTTTAATCAGAGAAGCAAAATTCTGATCTTAATGAAAAAAATTCTGATTTAATTCTGATTTTTTAAATTCAATTTCTGATTCAAAATTCTGATTTATATTCTCACTAACACAACTTCTCACCGTCAAAATACAATAAGGAATATTTGCCTGACAGTTACTACAACTCAAATTAAATTCATTTACAGGCGTCCCACAGTAAGGGCACGGCTGGAGACGTTCATTTGGGTCTTCAGCATTCTGCCCAAATTTTCTTTAAAAAAATATTTCTTCAAAAAATATTCTTAACAACCTAACAACCAATTCAATTTTCTTTTTATATTTTTCGTCAATTTTTTGTCTATAAATTGGTTGGAATAATTGAGAGGCTGTTTTGAAGGCTGAGGCTTTCAGACCGGCTTAAGTTGAACTTTATATAATTTAAAAATCCGTTCTACCCTTTGTGCAGGTAATCACGCATGACGTGAGTATTTGTGCTGCATCTAAAATTGAGAATTTCAAAATGTCAACTAGTCCAAAAAATTTCAAAATGTCAACTAGTCCAAAAAATTTCAAAATGTCAACTAGTCCAAAAAATTTCAAAATGTCAACTACCCCCAAAAAATGTCAAAATGTCAACTACACCCAAAAAATGTCAAAATGTCAACTACCCCCAAAAAATGTCAAAATGTCAACTACCCCCAAAAAATGTCAAAATGTCAACTAGTCCAAAAAATTTCAAAATGTCAACTAGCCCAAAAAATTTCAAAATGTCAACTAGCCTAAAAAATTTCAAAATGTCAACTAGCCTAAAAAATTTCAAAATGTCGACTAGTCCAAAAAATGTCAAAATGTCGACTAGTCCAAAAAATTTCAAAATGTCGACTAGTCCAAAAAATTTCAAAATGTCGACTAGTCCAAAAAATGTCAAAATGTCGACTAGTCCAACAAATCAAAATGCCAATTATTCTTTTGCCCCAATAAACATACGAGCTGGAAACTGTCCAATATTTTCAGAAACTCGGCATAGCAATTTAGCCGCAGTATAATTATCCCCACGTTTCAAAAGGCCCTTAACAATATTGTAGCTATGTAGAAGCATTAAAGCATTTTCCATTTCAGAAGGAATTTTAATTTTTTCACGTTTGAGAGTTTGGTACATTTCTTTAAAATTGAAAAAAAAAATTAATCAAATTTTCAAAATGTCAACTAGTCTAGAATTTCAAAATGTCAACTCCCCCAAAAATTTTCAAAATGTCAACTAGTCTAAAAAATTTCAAATTGTCAACTAGCCCAAAAAATTTCAAAATGTCAACTAGCCAAAAATTTTCAAAATGTCAACTAGTCTAAAAAATTTCAAAATGTCAACTACCCCAAAAATTTCAAAATGTCAACTATCCACTTACCAAACAAAAGGTCATGTGCAGTCTTATAAAACCCTTTAAATTGTTGTTCTTGTGCTATAATCAAGGCTGTTTTAGCCCCTTCCTCGTGCATCGACAATTTGACGTATAATTGGAATAAATATTTTGGGTCTTTAGGGATTCCATCTCCCCCCTCTCTTTCCCCCATTAAATAAGATATTAGTTCATTTATTAGTTCTTTGTCTTTTGATTCTGCTATAAATTCTACAGCTAGTTGAAGTGCCGTTTCTTCTACAGTTGGACTGATGAGCTCGCTTGTTAGAAGAGAAAGTGCCTTAATTTTTATTAAGTGACGAGATTTATTTATTCCGCCTAGGTGACGAATTGGTAGATTTTTGGGCTGTAGTGTAGTGTACCGGTGGTAAAAGTTCGGGACGTGACATGTGTCATTCGATTCGTCTCGACGAGCTGAGTCGAACGGTACCACTCCCTACTTTAGGAAATAATTCTGGACCGAGTTATAGGTCCCGAAAAATCGAAAAACCAAAGGGGGGACCAAGCACTTTTTTGGGGTGAAAAATTCGAAAATGCAAATTATACCTCATTCGAAAGAGCTCGTCGAGCTGAGTCGAATGACACCAAAATCAACAAAATCCGACTTGATTTGACAAAGTTATGACCGTTTGTTTTAGCTCCTTACCTATGTCATTTGTGGAGATTTTTGCTGCTACGGAGGCCCCAAATACGTCTAGAGCAAGGGAGATAGGAATAGGTTTATGTTACGAGCCCAGACCAACCGCCCGTAGACTCCCCGCGAGGCGCGTGCCGCAAAACCCCGCGCGAAGCGCGGGGTTTTGCACAAGCGCCTCGCCGACGCTCCATAGGTTTAGGTTTTTTGTTTTTTGTATCGTAACTTTGTCAAAACTTGTGCAATCAAGATGGTTTTGGTGTCATTCGATTCAGCTTGTCGAGCTCTTTCGAATGAGCTAACATTTGTGGAATCGAATTTTTGACCATAAAATCCCCCCTATGGTTTTTGACCATTTTGAGCCCTGTATCTCGACTCAAACTTGTTCAATCATGCTGATTTTGGTGTCATTCGACTCAGCTCGACGAGCTCTTTCGAATGAGGTATAATTTGCATTTTCGAATTTTTCACCCCAAAAAAGTGCTTGGTCCCCCCTTTGGTTTTTCGATTTTTCGGGACCTATAACTCGGTCCAGAATTATTTCCTAAAGTAGGGAGTGGTACCGTTCGACTCAGCTCGTCGAGACGAATCGAATGACATATGTCACGTCCCGAACTTTTACCACCGGTACACTACACTATATCCGATTTTTGCCTATATGACGAAATGGCCATTTTTAGCCTTTGTGACAAAATGTCCATTTTTAGCCTTTGTGACGAAATGGCCATTTTTATCCTTTGTGACGAAATGGCCATTTTTCGCTTATGCGATCAAATGGCTAATTACATCACTAAGACCAAATGACCATTCTTCGCCTATGTGACCAAACGAGACATACTCAAACGAGACATACTCATTTTAAAGTCTACCGTTCTATAATGTTTAGAAAATCCAGAAAATTTCCCAGCCTCCAAAACGTTTCCCTCATTTCTAAAATATTCGGCTAATTGAGTAAAAGCCGCCTCCTTTTGTTGCTGGGAATTGTCATTATTTAAATTAATTTTGTTTTGGTCTTGAGAGTCAACAGAAGATTCTAATGCAGAAGAATATATTTGAATATTTCCAGAACTTTTTGCCAAATCAAAAGCTTCCTTTAAAAGATTAAGAAATAATTTAATAATTAATGTTATTTAGTCCATGTGTCCAAATGTCCGATTTTCGCATACGGCGACCAAATGTCCAATTTTACGCTTTTCGATTAAATGTACGATTTTACATTACGTGGCCAAATTTCCGATTTTACTCTTTTAGGTCAAATGTCAGATTTTGTGGGTCAGACTTGGCCAAGTGGGTCAGACTTTTTATCAAGGAAAATTTTTTAATTTTAATTTTTTATCAACCTGATAACAAAGAGAAATAATTAAAAATTGAATTGCAGTGTCGAATTGCCCAAAATCAGAGAAATAACTTTAAAATTTTTAAAAATTAAAATAAATTCTCTTCCCCATACTTTGCCACTAATTTAGAGCCTTCAATGCTTTTGCTTTCTCTTGCCAGTCTAACGGCCTTTTAAAAAAATTTTAAGAGAAAAATTTTTTAAATTAAAAGTTTACGTCCTCCGATTTATTCAAATGACGCAAGAGCACTCTTATTTGATTTTCTGCATCTTGAGCCCTCTCATATGCCTTCCAAATAAAATAATTCTAAAATTCATTTATTTACCTTATAAGCCCTTTCAAAATTTTTTTCCTTTTCCAACATTTTTCCATATTGACACAATAATTTTGGAGAACGTACTTGTTCCATTAATTTGTGGACTTTTAATCTAGTGGATTTTCTAATTTTTCTAAATTTTTAATTCCAAGTTTACAAATTTCTGCCCTTTAGATAGGCAGCAGCTGCTCTATCGTAGAATTGACCAGCTTCATAAACTGCCCCAGCCTCGTCATATTGCTAAAAAAATAATTTTTAAATATCTCGGAATGGTAAAGCAAAAGACGGTAATGTGTAATTTACTTTATGTGATCAATTGTCCTATATTCACCTAAATGATTAAATGTCCGTTTTTAGCCTTCGTGACCAAATGTCCGATTTTCGCTTTCGTGACCAAATGTCCGTTTTCCGCTTTCGTGACAAAACGTCCGTTTTTAGCTTTCGTGACCAAATGTCCGATTTTACTTCAGGTGGCCAAATGTCCGAGTTTTTTGGCGCATCAGACTTCAAAATGGTAAAATTTCAGAAAAATTTCAAAATGGTAAATTTTCACAATGTCCATTACCAAAACGGTCAACTCACCCTAAGCTCTTCTAACACTATCCCACAATCTCGTTTAGCCAATCTACTAGGCAATTGTAGAGCAATTTCAACACCCCTTTTAAGGTCTCCAGTGTGTAAAGCCATTCTTGCCAGCCTTGTTTAAATTATTTTATAATTATTAAAATTCAAAAATTCACCCAGATTTACACACCCAACTGTGTTCATCCAATTCTTCGTTAATTTCATAATCCTCTTCTCTTATTGGAATTATGGCTTGTTCATAGTAACGAATAGATTGTTCATGTTGACCCATAAATTCGAGTTGTATGGCATACTGTATTTTATAGTAAAATTATTTTAAATTTTTTTGACATTTCGAATTTTGACATTTTGAAACTTTTCAATTTTTTGGCATTTTGACATTTTTAAATTTTGACATTTTGAAATATTTAAAATTCACCTCCTTAGCAATATACGGTAACTCATCCGGCGCGATTTGTGCAGCCAACTCTAGAGCACGTTCCCAATGTTGAATATCACGGCGCATCTAACAAAAAATATTCAAATTTATTCAAACAAAAATAGGCTGTAGTGTAGTTCACCGGAGGTAAAAGTTCGGGACGTGACATATGTCATTCGATTCGTCTCGGCGAGCTGAGTCGAACAGTACCACTCCCAATTTCAGGAAATGATTCTGGACCGAGTTATAGGTCCCGAAAAATCGAAAAACCAAAGAGGGGACCAAGCACTTTTTTGGGGTGAAAAATTCGAAAAGGCAAATTATACCTCATTCGAAAGAGCTTCTCGAGCTGAGTCGAATGACACCAAAATCAACAAAATCCGACTTGATTTGACAAAGTTATGACCGTTTGTTTTAGCTCCTTACCTATAGCATCTGTGGATTTTTGCTGCTACGGAGGCCCCAAATACGTCCAGAGCAAGGAAAATGGGAATAGGATCATGTTACGAGCCCAAACCCAGCGCCCGTAGACTCCCCGCGAGGCGCGTGCCGCAAAACCCCGCGCGAAGCGCGGGGTTTTGCACAAGCGCCTCGCCGACGCTCCATAGGTTTAGGTTTTTTGTGTTATAACTTTGTTTAATCTTGTTCAATCAAGGTGATTTTGGTATCATTCGACTCAGCTCGTCGAGCTCTTTCGAATGAGTTATTGTTTGTATAAAAAATTTTTTATTCCAAAAATCGCCCCTTTGGATCTTCGGTTTTTAGGGGTCTATATCTCAGTCCAATCAAGTCGGATTTTGTTGATTTTGGTGTCATTCGACTCAGCTCGAGGAGCTCTTTCGAATGAGGTATAATTTGCCTTTTCGAATTTTTCACCCCAAAAAAGTGCTTGGTCCCCCCTTTGGTTTTTCGATTTTTCGGGACCTATAACTCGGTCCAGAATCATTTCCTGAAATTGGGAGTGGTACCGTTCGACTCAGCTCGCCGAGACGAATCGAATGACATATGTCTCGTCCCGAACTTTTACCTCCGGTGAACTACACTATATCCCAAAAATATGCCTCCAACGCAAGCTTAGGCTCACTCGAATCGCAAAACAGTTTATCCGCCAAATCAAAATCTCCAAGTAAAGAAGCTATGTGGCCGCTAAGGACTTGTTGGTCTTCTTTGATTTTAAAAGGGGGATTTTTTGAGGAAAATTTGTTAAAGACCCAACCGATAATTAAAAGCTCTTCCAATGCCCAAACCATTGCGACGTCTCCCAAATGTCGAAAAATTCGAACGGCTGAAAATTGCAAAATTTTTGGGTTACTGTAGCTACAGAAGAATTATTTACATAATTCAATATTACAATCCTTCATTGTAGCATTTGCAAACTCTTTCCAACTGTTTGGTTCTTTTAAGCCTTAAATTACAAGTTTTTAAATGTCCCCAACAACTGTTCCAGTTGTTAACTGTCCCAGACCTGATCATGAATACGGATATGGATACAGATAATATCAAGATGCCTGCGGATATCCGTCGGTATCCGCCATAAATATCCAGATACGGACACCAAAATCAGTATCCGTGACCAGGTCTGGTCCAAAATCAAGGCTGTGCGCCAAAATTTTTGCGTGACGCGCAAAACGCCATGGCGCACAGCCCCGACCTCAATATTTTTACTTTCGCATATCTTCCAAGCATTTCGCCACCGTTTGAGTAGAAGAGATTGTTTCAACATTTCTCGAAGCTATAATTATTTTAAGTCAAAGAACCCTCACACACATCCCTTTATTAACCTACCTCCTGTGGAGCTTTCCCAGTGAACTCAAAATAGAGGGTAAAATTTTAATTTCTAAAAATAAATCTACCACAGTCTCCGTCTTATGCGACCTCAACAAAACCGTATTTAACCTTCCATTAAAAGTATGACAATAAACAATTCCTTTAGAAAGCAGTAAAGGAACATTCCCCTGAGGTATGTTTACTTGACTAATAAAGTTGGCCGTTAACTCTTTAAAAATTAGAAATTTTCTATTAAAATTCTAACAAAAAGATGCCTTGATGGACATCCTTGGCCAACATAAAAACATAAATGTGGTGCTTTCCATGGACTAAAAAGGTGTCTTTGTCGACCGTAAAGGTCTCCCAAAGGCAGCCAATGTGCTTAAAATTGTTTTGAATTTTTGAATAGTTTTTAGATGCAAACTTGGTGTCCTCCTTCAAAGGGCCCTTGAAGCAATATTTTGCACAATCTGCCATCGGATGGCGAGTAAATGTAAATGTCGTGAAGTTCATCTAATTTTAAAATGTCAAAAAATAAAAAATGTCAAAAAGTCATAAATATGTCAAAATGTCGAAAAATCATAAAAATGTCAAAATGTCAATTTCATTATGCCAAATAATCAAAAATATTTCAAAATGTCAAAAAATCGAAAAAAATGTCGTAATGTCAAAAAGTCATATGTCAAAATGTCGAAAAAGCATAAAAATGTCAAAATGTCAATTTCATTATGCCAAAAAATCAAAGGTAAAATTCCGTCATATCACCCGGAAACCGATTCGGACAAATGATATGTCATTCGAAAGATCTCGCCGAGCTGAGTCGAACGGCACCAAAATTAGCTGGGGGACTCACCTATGGGCCGAGATATTGGTCCTCGAAAATCGAAAAACCATAGGGGGGAGTAAGCTAAATTTTGGGGTGAAAAATTCGATTTTTTTGTGATAGCTCATTCGAAAGAGCTCCTTGAGCTGAGTCGAATAACACCAAAATCAACGAAATCCGACTTGATTTGACAAAGTTATGATCTTTTATTTTAGCTCCTTACCTATGGCATCTGTGGAGATTTTTGCTGCTATGGAGGCCCCAAATACGTCTAGAGCAAGGGTGATAGGAATAGGTTTATGTTACGAGCCCGGACCCAGCGCCCGTAGACTCCCCGCGAGGCGCGTGCCGCAAAACCTTGCGCGAAGCGCGGGGTTTTGCACAAGCGCCTCGCCGACGCCCCATAGATTTACGTTGACCATTTTGAAATTGTTTATCTCGGCTCATAATCAAGATTTCGAGCTGATTTTGTTGTCATTCGACTCAGCTCGAGGAGCTCTTTCGAATGAGCTATCATTAGAAAAATCGAATTTTTCACCCCAAAATTGCTTACTCCCCCTACTCCCCCCTATGCTTACTCCCCCCTATGGTTTTTCGATTTTCGAGGACCTATATCTCGGCCCATAAGTGAGTCCCCCAGCAAATTTTGGTACCTTTCGACTCAGCTCGGCGAGATCTTTCGAATGACATATCATTTGTCCGAATCGGTTTCCGGGTGATATGACGGAATTTTTCCAAATCAAAAATATGTCCTAATGTCAAAAGTACCTAGAAAAAGACATCTAATTCCATCAGGTTCACAAAACAATGAACATATAGCCACGGAATGTCTAAAATCAGAAACAAAACGTCCATATGCCAAAGAATAATAATAAATTAAATGGCTTTTGGTTGAATAAATAAAAAATTTTTCTGCCAAATCAGAATCCAAAATAGAATCGTCTGGAGCAGAATTTTCATTACAATCAGGGAAAAATATATCATTTGAAATTGTGGATGTGGTAGTGGATGATGAGGTGTTGACATTGGAAGGAGTTGTTGTTGTTGCTCCTCCACGGAGAATCTGAGAGGATTTTTTGAGTGTTATTTTAGGATTTTATTGTAAGGCACACCCTTGCATATAATCCTTATAGTAAGGTGTATGTTAAATAGAGGTGTGAGTGGTATGTTAGATAGAGGTGTATCTTAGAGTGAGGTGTAATTTAAATAGTCTCTTATAATGAGGTGTACCCTAAATAGAGGGTATGCTAAATGGAGGTCTCTATAATAAGATGTATCTTAAATAGAGGTCTCTTATAATGAGGTGTCTATTAAATAGAGGTGTCTCTTTTAAGTGAGATCTTCTGATCTTTATTTGCCTTGTGTAAGTGCACACGTTTATCCAGCCTTGCCATAACAAAATCTCGACTCAATTTCATTTTGACAATGGTCTAAAATGAGTAATAGTATAAAATTAGATAATCTCTCAAATTACAGTAATATAGTCATGTTCATAAAGAAAAATGTTTGTGTTCCGGCGTATTTCATAAAACCAGGCTTTGTTGTTGAGTACAATTGCAATGTGTTTTGACTTTAAAAGGAATTTTACAAATTGTAAAAATTTTACAAATTGTAAAAAGCTTTGTAAACTTACCCCTGCAGCAATTATAGAAGGCTCAACTTTAATATTTAAGCTTTGTGCAGGTGACTGGTAAAATACAAAAATTTAATAATTAAAAAACACAAAAAAATACAATATTTCCGTCCTGATAAATAGAAATTTCTGAAAGGGAGGCTAACACAGCTATAAAACTGGGAGAAGCTGAAGCCACCATTGGAAGACGAGTTACTGTAAAAACAAAAATTGTAAAATGTAAAAATACAATTTACAAACAATAAACACAAAGGGCGCCAGAACGGGAAGTTACTGCTGTCATTGAGCCGTCTTCGGAACAACAAACTCGTAGAAGACCACTGCCATCAGAATCAACGTCAACAATGTCTATTATTTCCCCTCTTTAAATATTAAAATTATTAGAAATCAGAAATTGTAAATAAAACACAAACAATTATAATATCAGAATTAAAAGAAAACACAAAATCAGAATTGGAAAACACAAATGAAACACAAAAATAACCAGAATTATTGAAAATCAGAATTTGTAAAACACCAAATAAAACAAAAACAAATCAGAATTAAATATCAGAATCTAAAGGAAAAATACAAAACCAGAATTAAAGGAAAAATCAGAATTTATAGGAAAACACAAGACCAGAATAAAGAAAACCAGAATTTGAAAACAAAACATAATCAGAATTATAATATCAGAATTAAAAAAAAAACACATCAGAATTACAAAACACAAATAAAATACAAAAAATCAGAATTAAATAAAATCAGAATTATGTATATAATAATACTAAAATACCCACAAGTTTCCCAAATCTCTACTCTTCATTCTAAATAAAAATCAGAATTAAAAATACTAAAAATTAAACAGACAAATTATCGCCTATCGAAAAGAGTCTAAACATTGTCTCATTAACGCATAAATGCGAAAGTCCATTTTTGTATTCTTGCATAGAAAATAATTCTTGAGAAATTGAATCACTTGAACGTTCCGCAGAAAGGCAAACAATAAAACCAGCATCAAATCCAACCAATAAATTGCCATTTCCGAACCAGATAGTGCTGATTAAATTACCATATCTTTCTTGAAATTGAAGATTTGTGGGGTGTTCTGGTTCTGATAGACGAACAATCATTAAATTTTTGTGGGCAATTATGGCGCTGATCTGAGGAAAATTTTTAAAAATTTTTTGGAAATTTTGAAAAATTTTTTTTCACAAAAAATCCTCCTTACATAGTCCTCAGACCGCTCAGAGCCAATATTCCGAAAATGGGCAAATTTAATTTCAATAATCTCCCCATTGCAAGAAAATGTACTAGTCGTTTCCCCTTCAGCATTATTTATAGTTATTTGAGTATCATCAGAGCCCAAGGCGAACAGTGTTCCTTGTTTATTCCAAGCACAGGTGCGGATAGAGCGTTGATGTTTTCCCATAATTGGGACTTTTCTGTTCAGGAAAATTTTAAAAATTGAAAAAAACATCAAAAAATGTCTTCACCTAGAAAGCAAATAATCAAACAAAACAAAATTTCCGCGATTATCACAAATTAGTAAAAGTGCTCTATGTGGATTCCAACTAAAAACTAATTTTAAAAATAAAAAAAATTTATTTTAATGCCTGAGTACGGTGGGCACAGCCTTAGCCCCGGTAGAAATGTCCACTGTAAGAATTTGTCCACTGGAGCTTTCATAGACTACCAAAGCTGGAGTTCGCGCATTTATAATAGCGAGCAAGTCGCCTTGAGAATCCCAGCATAGAGCGCTTACTTCGCTGTAAAATCAGAATTTATTAATAAACCGGAAAGGGAATTTAACTTCCGGAAATTATAAATGGGAATATAAACCTTTCCGGAATTTTCCAATACACTTTTAGTAGAATATAGAACATTCCGGAACATGTAATATTTTCCGGAAAATATACCCCAACAATAATTTTCCGGAATATACTTCAATTATGTATTCATCAACTTTCCGGAAAAATATTAAAATATTATGTATTGACTTTCCGGAAAATACACCTTCAGTAAAATATAAAACATTCCGGAACATTTCCAATACATATTTTCCGGAAAATATACTCCAATAATAATTTTCCGGAATATTCATCCACTTTCCGGAAAGATATAAAAATATTATGTATTGACTTTCCGGAAAATATACAACATTGCATAAAATACTATTGAATATAAAACGTTCCGGAAAAATATATAGGTATACAATAACTCTTTCCGGAAAGCCTATATTCAGTCTTAACCTACTCGTTTATATTAAATTCTTCAGTAACTTCATTGTAACGATTAAACACACGCACAACACCGCTAGGTCCAGCCACCGCAATATTATTTCCACCCGGACGCCATTCAGAAATTAAAGGTCCATTACCGTATAATTGAGGATTGTGGATACGAAAGAGTAACTTTAAAAAATTTTTTTTTAATTATTTTTTAATTTAATTTTTAATTTACTTTCATTTTGATGGATGTATTTGATTAATTTAAATATTTTTTTAAATTTTATTTTGAGTAAAAATAGGCAAACAAGTTTTTAAGAAGCAATTCCAGTTGTCTAGGCAACAAAAAATATTTATTTGAAGGTTGCAAATTTAAAATCGGCGTTTTGTCTCTTTTGGTGCTTCTGGCGTTATGTCGTTCTAGTATTTTAAGTGTGTGACGATTTGTCCATTTATATTTTTTTAATAATTGGCGTTTTGTTTTTTTTTCTAAGGGGACGTTTCAGTCTCACCCCAACTTATGGATTATTTTCCGTGCCGGTTTATATGTATTTCTCCTTTCACCTCCTATTCGTTGTTCATTAAATTTAGCTTATCACTTTTTTAGTGTAATGTCGTCAATGCCACAATTATCCAACGATGTTTTACAAATTATATCTGAAAAGCTACTCTTTAAAAAACCACTCGATGAAGAAATGTATCGAAAAGATCGACGACCAGACTCGAAGCAAATGGATTTGCGTTTATTGACTGGTTATACACTTTTCATGGTTTTTATTTAATTTATATTCACATATCTATTAATATTTATTTTGGTAATTCCAAGGCTGGTCCCCCCCCCCCTTTTTTTTCTGTTCGCCTGGCCATTTTGAGCTTTTTTGCTTGACATATAATTTACAATATATCATTCGAAAGAGCTGTTCGAGCTGAGTAGAATGGTACTATGATCGGTTCGATTTGGAGATTTTGAGCAGAATTATGAAGCTAAATCCTCGATGGACATGCTCTTTTTGTGATGTCGAAAGGGATTAAAACAAATGGTCATAACTGTGTTTATTTAAGTCGGATTTCGATGAATTTAGTACCGTTCGACTCAGCTTGAAGAGCTCTCTCGAACGATATATAATTTACCATAAAAAGTTTAAAAAATCGAAAAAATAGAAAGGAAAAAGGGGGGGCCAGCCTTGGAATTACCTTTATTTTTAGTATCACAGTGCAAAAAACATGCAGGCTTTTCTTTCCAATTTTACCAAGATAAAGGTGCTTGAATTTTTTACTTGTGGCGAATTTAGAATTGATCTTTATAAAGACAAAGTTTTGCCATGGGATGTCAAGAAAAAGAATGTATTTTTTTACTTTCTGTATAATTCCTGCAGAATTTTGCGGACTTTTCTGCAGTTTTGCGGACGCAATTAACATGCTATCATTGAGTGTTATTTTATAGAGTTTATGTGGGGGAAATGAATGGTGAAAGAGACTTTTTTGAAAAAACATGCTTAAGTAGTGGGCATTGGAAGTAGTGGTCATTTGCTAAATGTCCGCAAAAAAAGTCCGCAAGTCTGCAGGGATAAAGAAAAAGTACAAACTTTTTAGAATAATTTTACTGGACCATACTCTGTTTCTAAGCAATTGTTTTTGGATCTTCACCGTGCTGGCTTTCTACGTATTTCAAACATTCAAATAAATGAGTGTTTATATGACTTTCCCGATGAAACATTTGAATGTTTGGTAAATATGAAAGGTTAAAAAATTTTTTTATTAAAATTTGGATAGTTTTTTGGTTTTCTGATCGATTTTCGCAATTATTTTTTCCCTAGAAAAAACTCAAAAAATGCCTTTTAGATATTTTTAGGTTTCAAGAGGACCCAGAGTTAATTTGAATAGTAATATTAGAATTATTAAGTTCCGGGACTATTCTCAACTCTACTGGCAAACCCAAAAAATATTTAAAATCATTTCCCAATAATTTATTCTAGGGATCAGTAAACTAGAAAATTACCAAAATTTTAAAATATTTACTTCCTTATTTAGCTGTACATACTCCATCCACTTCAAGCTTAATAAAAATCTCAAATTTGGAAGTTTCTGAGTATGCAGTGACTTTTCGTTAGTTTTTTTTTCAAATTTTCTTTTTTCAATTTAATTAAATTTATTTAACAGAAAAGCACCTAACTACTTTACTTTCTATTAACGCGGAGAATATTGAATTTGACATTCGAAAAAATCTTATTTTTGTATGCAGTTCGTCCAATGAGTAATTTTTTATAATAAATTTATACTCGGTCGACTTTCTAATTATTTTTAGACCTCCAATTGTTAATGAGCGTACAAAGAAGATTGTAACAATGTGTAGGCTTGAGATGGAATCGATGAACAATTTTCTCTACCATTTCAAAAATTATAAAGATTTTCTGCTTCTCTGCTGCCCAAATCTTGAATATATGGAATTTGAGTTCACTAACTACATTAACTTTTACCTAGAAGAAGTGGAAAATTCTTCTAACGACTACCTTACTAAATTGGAGGTCATTATTGTTCCAATTATAGAAGATCTCAAACTCCTGCATCGTGGTAGTGAACATTTGAAGATACGAATTGAATTTACTGCAAAATTTTCAATTAGAGAGGAATTCGAGGTAAATATTGCGAAGGTTTTCTGCATTACTTTAACCTGATTTTACGGGGTTTGGGTCGTTTTGGCGCGAGATTCGGTACTTGGGAGAAACCTAAATTCGTGAAAATTTTCTCAACTAATTCTAACATTCTTGACTACCTCCTCCAGAAATTTCAGAATTTTTCATCAAATATTTCTAAAGTTATAGTTGATAACACTCAAAAAATTCGGGATTTTTTTCTGAAAATCAACATTTTTGTCCAGTTTCTGAAATTCTGGCTTAAAAAATTCTGAAATTTTAGGAGAATTTAGATAGGGATACTAGAGTGCAAAATTTTATCGTTGTGGATAAGCTGTTAATTATTTTATAAACTCTCGCCAAAATGACCCATTTCCGATTTTATGATATATGATAATAATATTCTATTTAAAATCAGTCGATTTCGAATGAACACACAATTTTCACATTGGGAGATGAATTTGTTATTGATAAATTATCTGACGAGTATTCTTCATACATTGCGCGCAATATAAAATTTAGTGATTCAATTGGGAGACAGCATGAGTGTTTATTTCAAATTTTCTGTGAAAATCCATATTATAATTGTAAGTTTTATAAAAAGTACATTTTTTGCTAATAGTTTGGTTTAGGTATAAAAAGAAAAAGATACCTTAAATTAAATGGGTAAAAATGGGGGGGGGGCGGGGTTATAAACCAAACTATTACCCTCTTTTCTATTATAAAAATTATTTTTTATCAGATGGTTATGATGATTTTAATGCTGATGATTTTCCTTGTACTTTTAGTGCTGATGATTTTACTTTTACTTCTGATGATTTTCCTTGTACTTTTAATTCTAACGATTTTACTTATACGTACGATTATACTTATGATTGATTACGATTACAATAACTTATAAGTAGAGACTGTACTGGGAGAGTTTAGCAACATTTAGGTGCTTAACCACTTCTTTTCTCCTTATTTTCGGTTAACCCCATACTAAGCATTCTAAGTGTTGATAGCTGGATCATCTTTAAAATATTTCAAAGCATATCGAGCTGAGTACCCCAGATTTTTGTTCCAAATCTAGCTGCGGTCCGGTCTCTAATTATGAGTTATTTTACTGTGGAGATTATGTTTTTCTGAAGATTGTGACTTGGATGAATATTGAACGTTAAATATTATTATTAATTTATTCTTATGATTTTTTATTTTTTTTTCTAAAAGATATAAAACTGATAAATCCATTGCAGTCTTTATTTTCTTTAAGCTATTTTGAGTAAATTTCTCGCCTGTCGGGATTATTTTTCATCTTAGGGTATATTTTCATTCTTTCCTTTTTTCAGTCAATTATGCTTCACTTAAATAATTTTTATGCTCATGCCCTCTCTTTATCTTCTATTCGCTTTTCATCACATTCAACGGCCAAAAGATTATTAAAAAACTACAAATTTCCAGAAATATTGCCCAAAGACTGTGAAGAACAATATATTAGAGGATGGGGCCCAGGCGGTTCCTGTGTCAATTCTTCTAGTAATGCTGTTTTGTTAAAACATAAACCGACTGGTTGCTTTGTTAAGGTAGATATAAACTTTTTTAAAAAGTCCCAGTTCTAGCAAATTTTGAGGTCTCGGACTCTAAAGACCTTTCAAATAAATTTATGGGGATCTAATGTCCAAAACGGAAAAGTTAATTTCAGTCCAGGCTCGTTTCAGTCGGCACGGTTCAATCCCTCTAAGCACCGGTTCAATCTCCATAAAGGGACATAGAATGACCAGAAGGGGTGACGAGGGTATTTGGTGATTCGAAAATTAGGAGGGATATCAGAGAATTTGTGAGGTTTGGGAATAGAGGGATTAAGGTTATTTTAAGGAGATGCCGAAATATTTGGGATTGGGGGAGGTGAGTGAATGAATGCACCACAGGCTTTTTCAAAAATATGGAAGGAAAAATGACGGATGTTAGGGGAGTAAGAGAGATTTCAGTGGATTTTTCCCGGATTTTTGAAAGGAAAACAATTCTAATTTAATAAAATTTAAGGTACACCAATCTAGAATATTGAGAGAAAATATTAAAATTGCTTATGAACGGCTAAAGGTGTCCTATCCCTACTTTTCCAAAAAAAAATTTTTAAATTAATAGATTGAAGTAGATAAACACTTGAATGGAGAGAATAGTTATTCTGTTCAATTTAACCGTATAATATCTCAACTTGAAGAAAAAACGAAAAAGTCAAGTCAACGCAAACGGCAGACAATGGCCGAGCTTAAAGCTGAAGGGGAAATGATACGTGAAATTAACAGGGAAAGGGAGAATAAAGGGGAAGAAGAGAGGTAAAAAATAAAATTATAAACCCAAAATATTTATTTCGAATTAAATGCCAATTTATGAAAAATTTATTAAATAGTCAATTTAATTATCATATGAATTATCCCAAAAAATTTTCATCCCATAGTTTCATTTTTTTCTTTTTTACTTCATTCTTTTGTTCTCTTAAGCTTCCTTTACCATATTCATCTTATTCCGGTGGTCCAACTGGATAACGATTACGTCTTGGAGTCAAGGTTGTTGTTATATTGACTGGCTTTTTTGTAGTGGGTAGATCTTCTGGTCCAGATGGGTATGGGTTTCGTGGAGGTTTGGTTGATGGAGCTGCTGGGGGTTGGGGATATCCAGGCTGCGGAGTAGATGCTGGTGCTTGGGGATATCCAGGTTGTTTTGGAGTAGGTTCTGGTCCAGATGGGTAAGGGTTTCGTGGAGGTTTGGTTGATGGAGCTGCTGGGGGTTGGGGATATCCAGGCTGCGGAGTAGATGCTGGTGCTTGGGGATATCCAGGTTGTTTTGGAGTAGGTTCTGGTCCAGATGGGTAAGGGTTTCGTGGAGGTTTGGTTGATGCAGCTGCTGGTGGTTGAGGATATCCAGGCTGTGGAGTAGAAGGTGCTGCTGGAGGCTTATGCGATGCTACTTGTCCTCCTGGTGTAGATGGTTCTGGTCCAGATGGGTATGGGTTTCGTGGAGGTTTGGTTGATGGAGCTGCTGGTGGTTGAGGATATCCAGGCTGTGGAGTAGAAGGTGCTGCTGGAGGCTTATGCGATGCTACTTTTCCTCCTGGTGTAGATGGTTCTGGTCCAGATGGGTAAGGGTTTCGTGGAGTTGGTGATGCTGGTGCTTGGGGATATCCAGGTTGTTTTGGAGTAGAAGCTGGTGCTTGGGGATATCCAGGTTGTTTTGGAGTAGAAGCTGGTGCTTGGGGATATCCAGGTTGTTTTGGAGTAGAAGCTGGTGCTTGGGGATATCCAGGTTGTTTTGGAGTAGGTTCTGGTCCAGATGGGTAAGGGTTTCGTGGAGGTTTGGTTGATGCAGCTGCTGGTGGTTGAGGATATCCAGGCTGTGGAGTAGAAGGTGCTGCTGGAGGCTTATGCGATGCTACTTGTCCTCCTGGTGTAGATGGTTCTGGTCCAGATGGGTATGGGTTTCGTGGAGGTTTGGTTGATGGAGCTGCTGGTGGTTGGGGATATCCAGGCTGTGGAGTAGATGCTGGTGCTTGGGGATATCCAGGTTGTTTTGGAGTAGGTTCTGGTCCAGATGGGTATGGGTTTCGTGGAGGTTTGGTTGATGGAGCTGCTGGTGGTTGAGGATATCCAGGCTGTGGAGTAGAAGTTGCTGCTGGAGGCTTATGCGATGCTACTTGTCCTCCTGGTGTAGATGGTTCTGGTCCAGATGGGTAAGGGTTTCGTGGAGTTGGTGATGCTGGTGCTTGGGGATATCCAGGTTGTTTTGGAGTAGAAGTTGGTGCTTGGGGATATCCAGGTTGTTTTGGAGTAGAAGTTGGTGCTTGGGGATATCCAGGTTGTTTTGCAGTAGATGCTGGTGCTTGGGGATATCCAGGTTGTTTTGGAGTAGGTTCTGGTCCAGATGGGTATGGGTTTCGTGGAGGTTTTGTTGATGGAGCTGCTGGAGGTTGGGGATATCCAGGCTGTGGAGTAGAAGGTGCTGCTGGAGGCTTATGCGATGCTACTTGTCCTCCTGGTGTAGATGGTTCTGGTCCAGATGGGTATGGGTTTCGTGGGGTTGGTGATGCTGGTGCTTGGGGATATCCAGGTTGTTTTGGAGTAGATGCTGGTGCTTGGGGATATCCAGGTTGTTTTGGAGTAGGTTCTGGTCCAGATGGGTACGGGTTTCGTGGAGGTTTGGTTGATGCAGCTGCTGGTGGTTGAGGATATCCAGGCTGTGGAGTAGAAGGTGCTGCTGGAGGCTTATGCGATGCTACTTGTCCTCCTGGTGTAGATGGTTCTGGTCCAGATGGGTATGGGTTTCGTGGAGTTGGTGATGCTGGTGCTTGGGGATATCCAGGTTGTTTTGGAGTAGATGCTGGTGCTTGGGGATATCCAGGTTGTTTTGGAGTAGATGCTGGTGCTTGGGGATATCCAGGTTGTTTTGGAGTAGGTTCTGGTCCAGATGGGTATGGGTTTCGTGGAGGTTTGGTTGATGCAGCTGCTGGTGGTTGAGGATATCCAGGCTGTGGAGTAGAAGGTGCTGCTGGAGGCTTATGCGATGCTACTTGTCCTCCTGGTGTAGATGGTTCTGGTCCAGATGGGTATGGGTTTCGTGGAGTTGGTGATTGGGGATATCCAGGTTGTTTTGGAGTAGGTTCTGGTCCAGATGGGTATGGGTTTCGTGGAGGTTTTGTTGATGGAGCTGCTGGAGGTTGGGGATATCCAGGCTGTGGAGTAGAAGGTGCTGCTGGAGGCTTATGCGATGCTACTTGTCCTCCTGGTGTGGATGGTTCTGGTCCAGATGGGTATGGGTTTCGTGGAGTTGGTGGAGCTTCTGTTGTAGTTTCATCCTCTGAATCTCCACATTCACATTCTTCTGAAGACTCACTTTCGGTTGTTGTGCTTTCTGGCATCTCTGTCACATCATTTCCTTTTTGGTTGAAAAAGCGATTGCAAACACGTCCACAACTTCTTAAAGTACATTCATCCGGTACTGGGCCATCGCGTCCACCATATGATCCAGCATTTGCTGCCTCTGTAACTGCTTCACAGCAAGCTTTTACTTTTGCGTTCTTGTTAAGATCTGGATTGCTACAGAAATCAGGAAACTCGGCTGTTGTACTTCCCGGCATCTCTGTCACATCATTTCCTTTTTGGTTGAAAAAGCGATTGCAAACACGTCCACAACTTCTTAGAGTACATTTATCCGGTACTGGTCCATCCGCACCTTTATATGTTCCAGCATTTGCTGCCTCTGTAACTGCCATACAGCAAGCTTTTACTTTTGCGTTCTTGTTAAGACTTGGATTGCTACAGAAATCAGGAAACTCCGCAGCTGGTGTTGCTACATCATCTGAAATTAGAAAAATATTAGTCTATTTTATTTTCAAAATTCTGGGTTTAAGTTACGATATATTTTAAACACCCACCTTGTAAGGATATAGAAATGGCCAAAAAGCCAATGAAGACAGAAATTAATAATTTCATTTAAAAAAAGTTTTCTTGGTAGAGAGAGGAAGGTATTAACAGTTATTGGGAGAGGAGAGGAAGATTTAACAAGTAATATGGGATTACTGATATTCTCCCACTCGTTGAAGCGGCTTATAAAGGCTTGTAAGAAAGTGAGGATTCCATCGCGTTATAACTCTTGTCAAGGCTGTTCAAATAAATTAAACGCAAAGGCCTCCTCATTGGTTTTAAATTTGAATAAATTTGTTGCTATTCTTGGAAGTTAAGCCTATTATACTTAAAAAAATTTTTTTAATTTATTTGCGTCAATTGATTGCTAGAAGTTTTTTAAACGTGGAATTAGCTAACTTACCAATTCGTTGGATTCCGACTTTGTCGTTGGCTACTAACGTGGAATTCATTTGATTTTCATCTCTAAAATTTAAATATGTTTGTACGCAATTGAGTTTTTTAAAATTAAATTTAGCGTTGGATGGAAGAAATTAAATCTCAAAAATTAAGTAAAAATGATTAGGTGAATTGCTTTATTCTTCAATTAATTCATTACCAAAATTCACTTCCAAGTTAGGCTATAGTTTTTCAAGGACCCACCACAAAATGGGTAGATTCTAGAGACTTCCAAGACTTTTGGTTTTGAGTCTTAGTGTCAAGTCTTGGTCTTAGGTCTAGTCTTGGTCTTAGGTCTTGAGTCTTGGAAAATTTTCGGTCTTAGAAGTCTCTAGTAGATTCATATATCATTCAATTCGTAGGTCTGAGGTCGAGTGATACCACTACACATCTAAGTGAGGAAGTGTCTTTGGAGCGAGTTATAAGTCCCCAAAATTGAAGAACCATAAGAGCGCTAAACTACAGCTCCAATTAATATCCAAATAAATCTAAAAACCTCCCTCCATTAATCTTGTCAGGCACACCTCGATGTGTTCAGTGTATCTATAGGAAACCGACTACGGTATAGAAATTTTAAGAATAAAAATGGAATCCAGAAGATGGCCTAGTATTTACATTAATTAAGGACTGGCGCCGCAATGGACTCCGGCCAGATCTGGTCCGGCATGAGTGTGAGATTCAAGATCCGGTTTCCGGGCCCCGAAAAATGCACTGACTAAAATTGCACTAAGACTCTAGTGTCATGCTTTTAAAAAATAATTTTCGACAAAAAAATATTTTTTGGCATTTTGTATTTTGTAAAGGGTACGGCCCACCTTGTCGCGGGCCACCTTGTCGCGACCACCTTGTCGCGACCACCTTGTCGCAGGCCCACCTTGTCGCAGGCCCACCTTGTCGCAGGCCACTTTGTCGCAGGCTTTCCTTTGGTTTTTATTTCAAGGCTGGCCTAAACTTCACTCGCCACGTGCCGTACTTCATCCCACGGCTACAACGATTGGAAATATGGAAGGTTTAGAATTTCTATTTTGTTTTCTAGGTTTTTTTTTAATTTTTTAGTTAATTTCCAGGAGTGTTTTTTTCCTTTTATTACTTTCTCTTATCCGGTTAAAGTCTACAGGAGTTTTAACAGAGTAAAACCGATCCAAATTACTCCTTAAAACCCCGATCGTGCCCAGAAGGCCTTTTTCCTACCCTCCATATCAGCATAAAAAATTTTCAACCTTTGCGACAAGGTGGGCCTGCGACAAGGTGGGCCTGCGACAAGGTGGCCTGCGACAAGGTGGTCGCGACAAGGTGGCCCGCGACAAGGAGGGCGTGTCCCTTTGTAAATTGCTGTTGCAAAAATAGTTAGAAAAATATTTTTTTCTCTCATTTTAGTGTCATGAATTCCATTTTTACCAATTTTGTGTTTGAAGGTTCGAAAAATATCTAAATTTTTATTAAAAAAATTTTTTAATTTTCAGATGTTTTAAATCCTAGAGATTCAGCCAAATTTATTGTAAACAACGCAGAAACAAATTTAATTAAAATAAATAATGAGGCAGTTGTCGAAGTGGCAGAAATTATTTGTAATTCGACTTTAACAGAAATTGGGCAATTAAATTTTGATGAGTGTGAATTTCACCCGAAAAGTGCTGACAAAGCTGCTGTTGATTGGTTTGGAATTTTTCAAATTTTAAAAAATTTTTAGTCAGACCTTACTTTTAACCTGTCGCCGAGGCTATAACTTCGTTCAAGAATTGTCAAATCCGGAATGCACTGGTATAGTTCGTTTTAGTTTGTTGAGGCACATCGAACCATACCAGGGTGGCCCGGATTCGACAATTTTTAAGGAATTTATAGCCTTGGCAGTAGGTTGGGCTCGAGGTAGGTTGGCCTGCTCCCGTATATTTAATTTAGAGTATATGCTGGAACTTTTTAGAAAATTTAATTAATTCCCTCACTCAAAGGCAACCAAATTTTAAAATATGTATCGAGGTTTTTGGGTATCCTATAATTATGTCCGACTATATTCTAATTTTTTTCCTAGGATCTTCTTTATGGACACAATTAATTTTTCGTTTTGGCCTAATGAAGAAATTAACCATTGGGAGGTTTCCTTTATAATTTTAGTTTTTGAAAATTATTTTTTAAAAGATTACCCATAATGGAACAACTCAGAGGTTTTTTAAAATTTTATAAAAAAAAATTTTAAAAAATTTTTAGTGGCTATTTTGGTGTTTGTGTGGCAATTAACCGCGCCCTTGAAAATGGAATTCCGCTCACTTCTGCAGATTATATGGCTAATATTGATGAGAAAATTGTGAAGGGAATTTTTCAAGGAGATAGAGGTTTTGGGGTTTTTATTTTATAAAATATTTCAAAGTGTAAAATTTTTAAGAATTTAAAAAATTCAAGAATTTCAGTTTACCATAATGTCCACCTTCCCGTTAATTTTTAAGAAATGCCCAATTCAAGTTTCCAAAATATTTCAAAATTTCAATCTTTTAAAATATCACTCTTTAATCATCTTTTAACATTTAATTTTAAGATGTTTCAATTCCCCTTTTAAATAAAAGAATTGAAATGATTCGAGAAAATGGGAAAATACTTAATGAGGTAAATTAAAATATCAAAAAATTATTTTTTTTAATTTTTAGAAATTTGGAGGCTCTTTTTACAATTGTCTTTTAAAATGTTCAAATAGTGCTTTAAATTTACTTCAATTAATAATTGAGAATTTTCCCAATTTTCGAGATTTTGCTGAATATCGTGGACGTAAAGGTTAATGCTTATGTTAAAATATCCCATTTTTTCCTAAAAAAAGTATTAAAAATGTCCAATTACCCAAAGAAGTTAAAAATGTCCAGTTCTCATAAATTTTTCAAAACGTCACATGACAGGGGTGTGCGAGTTTCGCCTTTCGCTTTTTAAAATCACTTTCGGCACACCCCTGTCACATGACTTTGACATCTCGTAAAAATTCCAATGTCATAAGGTCAAAGCTTTATAATGTCAAATTTTCTAAAAATTTCAGAGCGTATTTTTTCCAAACTTTCAAAATCTTGAACTTTTATAGGTCCAATTTCCAAAAAAAACTTCAGAATGCCTAACCTTCATAATGTCCATTTTTTCATTAATTTCTATTTCAGTTTCTTTCCTTAAACGAGCTCAAATTTTGGTTGCCGATGTTTACTCTTGTTTACATGGGAAGGATTCTAATGCAAATTTTAACGATATAAATAAATTAACAATGTTTGCGGATTATAGAGTACCCCAAGCACTTGCTTATTTAAATGTTTTGGAATATGGAAATGGTCTTTTGGAAAATTTAAAAAATAATAAATTGTTAAAATGTGGAGGGGAAGAGGAAGTACAAATTAGAGGGTTTTCTATTGAGGCGTGTGAGGTTTGAATTTTTTTATTAATTTTTTAATTGGGAAATGGGTCCTGCCTAACGGATGTGGATTGAGTTAATTTTTTATAAAAAATTTTTGGCCCAAACTCCGACCAAATTTTAATTTTTTGAAATTGGGGAAAGGCTCATGGCCTTTGGGGAAAGGCTCATGGTCCTGTCTAGCGGGATGGGAAATAAAATACCTTGGGATGGTTGGGTTACCCCAGACTTTCGTTGTGAGACCCCCGAACCTTAAAAATTGAAAACTCTACGCGGACTCCGGCCAAATTTTTTTCCTCGCCCAGACCTTTCCTTGGACCTGTCTAGTGCTTTAAATTTTTTTACAAGAATAATATTTTTTCAGCTTATTCTCAACGAGATTAAAAATATTTGTGAAACTAGAAAAAATTCAATAAATCCAGAAACATTCGAAAAATTAAATAATTTTACTTGTGTGGATGTTGATGTTTGGTTATGGTTGTGGAGGTTAATTTTTAAATTAAATTTAATTAAAAATTTTTTTATTTAATAGAAGGGCAAATGCTCAAAAAATTGAAGAAAGCGTTCCGTTCCACAAATGTCGCTCAATTTTTTATTAAGTGGGTGAACGAAATTAGGCTTATTTATTTTACAATATGTAGAAGGTTTAATTTATTGTTTACTTAATTTTTTACAAATTGTAAAACATAGTTTTTAATTAATTTTACAATTTGTAGAAAATGTTTAATTATTTTTACAAATTAAAAAATAATTTTAAAACTTATTACAAATTGTAAAATTTAAATAAAACTTTTTTTACAATTTGTAAAAAAAGGTTTTATTTATTTTCTACAAATTGTAAAAAGTTTTAAACTTCTTTACAATTTGTAGAAAATAAATAAAACTTGTTGCAAATTGTAAAAAGGTCTTATTTAAATTTTACAATTGTAAAAAAAGTTTAAAACTTATTACAATTTGTAAAAAAGTTTTATTTATATTTTTTACAATTTGTAATTTATTTTTATATATTTTTACAATTTATGTAAAAACGTTTATTACAAATTTGAGATCTTTCACCTAAAAAGTTTCCTTTCTAGTATTTTTCTTCCAATTTTTGGGATTCTTTTTGGGTTACCTTATTGTTCTTTCCTTCACAAATTGACTCAATCGTTGCCAATGTTGGGCATGAAGTTGTTGAGGGAGTTGAAGACGGTCCTTTAGCCCAGTTTTGGATATCGGCTGATCCCCACCTTTAAAAAATTTTTTGATTTTTTTCAAAGGGTCCTATTTCAAAATTCGAAATATCTCACCAGCTAAAGACAATCACAGGAATTAGTCCAATAAAAGTCGAAATGTAAAAAACAATATTCCATTCTGAAGCAGAACCATCTCTGACTATTAATTTTGTCATTCCTGGGTTTATTATGCCTTAAAATACAAAAAATTTTATCGGAAAATTTTTTGGTATTTTACCACTAATTGCAACAAAAAAGAAAGTTAGCCCAGTTATAGCGCCTAAAATTAAGCAGAAATTATTTTTTCAAAAATTTTTTGGTAACCAGAAAATGCGGGGGCAACAGCGACTAAAGCCGCTTGACATCCAGGCGTATGCAATCCTGTAAAAAACATTGAAAAACATAGGAGAACGACTGCTAATGATGCTCTGGATGAGTCTAAGAAGGTTGCTCCTAACATGAAGAGTGACAATCCAATTGAGCCTTAAAAAGTTTATGGCGTTTTATGATAGGGTATTTTGAATTTTGGGTGTCTTGAAATTTTGGCATTTTTACCATTTTGGGATTTTTACCATTTTTAAATTTTTACCATTTTGAAATTTTTTTTCGAATTTTTAAATTTAATTACCAATTGCATTAAGAACCCTAGAAATATAAGAGACGCCCCATTTTGTATTTTCCTGTAGCCACGTGTTAAGCCAACTTGAAGTAATTTTGCTTATCCAAAGAGCTAAAGTTGGGAGAGCCTAGAAAAAATTTTGGGAAATTTTTTTCCCAATAAAAATTATTTTTACACTATAAATTCCATTCTGGGTAGAATCATAATGGTGAACATCGTGTAAATAAGCAGGCAAAAACATTATCATAGTCATTAAAGGAAATTCGTGACAAACAACAGAAACTAGCGCTGCCCATACTGGTGGGGATTTTAATATACACTTCCAGGGAACTTTGCGATTTATACGTTTCTGTCCCATATGTTCCAGTGAATTTGCTACTGTTATAAATCTGTGGAGGGGAATAGAGGGAGATTATTTAATTTGTAACTCACGTCAATTCTCCTTTAGAAATACAATTTTGTTTGCTAGGCTTATCAGCCCCAACCAAAATATAAATCAAAACAAATAGAAGCCCCGAAAAAGCAGAAACATAGAATATAGATGGCCAACCGCCAAGAAAAATGTTTTGAGCGCATAATGCGCCTGCTGTAGGGATAATTAGTAGAGTGCCTTAATTTGGATTTGTGGTCATTTAATTAAAAAGGGGAACAGTTTCCAACCAAATTGCCTCCCTCCAGTAGCTAGCCCCAAAGCATATGACCGTTCAGATGCTGGGAACCATCGTGTAACGAGCGAGTTAATAGCTGGTTGTAAGAGTGCTTCAGCTAGGCCCACCATAAAACGAGCAGCTATTGCATAACCAACACTTGAAGGGGGAAAAAGGATTTTAAGGGAAGGGGGAGGATTTTATAGGGGAAAACCAACTTAAAAGTAGCAGTTAAAGGAATAGCAATATTAGCCATAGATGCAAGCAATACACTAACAATAATCATATCTTAAATTTTTCGAGGATTTAATTTTTGGAAAATTAAGTATACAAACATTTTGCGTTGAATTTGTCTGCTAGGAATCCGGTAAATAACATACAGAGAAGACCCGCATTGAAAGCTGCAAATATCCAGCCTTGATCCTGTTAAAGGGTGTTTTGAGATATACTTGGAGGTTGGACATTTTTAAAGATTTTTGGCTTATGGACGTTTTGAACTATTTCCGGGTTTGGACGTTTTGAGGTATTTTTGGGTTCTGAACATTTTGACATATTCTTTGGGTTTGGACATTTCGAAATATTTTTGGATTCTGGACATTTTAAATGTTTTTAGGGGTTGGACATTTTTAAATATTTTTGGGGGTCGGACGTTTCTGAACTTACTTCCGATGACCAATGTACTCTCGGAGCAGCACCAAATACACTTGTAAAATTTTTCAATTCGTATTCCAAAGCGTTATCACTCTCATTTTTAATTGAAGGGGAGTAATCATCGTCTACCATACAAACCCTTTCAATTTTTATAAATTAGGAAAAAATTTTTTTCTAAATTTACATAGCCATTCCTAAATTTGCATTCATCATATGAACACTAAAAAAATTTTTTTTTAATTTTAAAAATTAAATTTGCCTAGCAAAGCAAAGGCATAACATGCTTGCAGTCATCATACGGTAGGAGAGAAACCAGCGATATGTTGAAGAGGGAATAATATCCTCGTTGGAATTCTTTTTTGGGTGGATTAAAATTGCCATATTATTAGAAGATATTAAATTTGTTGATAGACCTATTTTTAAAATTTTAAAAAATTTTTTTAAATTTAATTAAGGGCAATTAAGTCATTGGGTTCAATTTGGAATTTTGTAAATTTTTCCCAAATTGACGTTTTGAGAATGGCATTTTGAAAATAATTAATGATCCTTAATTTTTGGGTTTTATTGGCATTTCGAAGTTATGGCATTTTCAAAAGTTGGCATTTTGAAATTGTCCCAAGTAAAATTAAAAACAGCAACAAGTAGAGACCGGCGCCTAATTTTGCGGGATACCGCTCCCGCAATCTCGCACTTTTTCCGATTAGCGAGTGTAACAATGTGGGGAGAACAATGAGTGGTGGCTTTAAAAAATAATATTTGCTTTTAAATAAATTTTAACGGGAAAAGGCACATCTTCACCGGAAGCTTTTAATTTAAAAAATTATTTGACTAAATTTTTAACCAATTTTTTCGGAAATTTTTAAGTCAAAAATTCAACAATAAAATAAATTATACAAACAAATAAATTTTTATATTAGATTTATTTTTGAGCGATTTGCGCATTTAATTAAAAATACACAATTGTTTTTATTGTGGCCGAAGATAAACACTTGAAAAGGAATTAGCTAGCTACTAGTTATTTTGTTAGCTTTTTGTTTTTGTCTTTAATTTTTTTATTTTTTGATTGTCTCAATTTTATCAAACAATTAAAAAATATTTTTTTTCTTTAATTAATATTTTCGAAATTTAAAAATTGCGAGTATTTCAAAATTGTAACTAATGTAAAAATTTCAAAATTTCAACGTTTTTTTGGGTAAAATGACAAAATGTCAAGATTCACTTGGGTAAACCTATTTTTTAATTAAAAATGAGAACATTTCAAAATGTCAACTAACGCAAAAATTTAATAATGTCAACTAATGAAAATTTAAAAATGTCAAAACTCATTTGGGTAAAATTTCAAAATGTCAACTAACGCAAAAATTTCAAAATGTCAACTAACGCAAAAATTTCAAAATGTCAAATTTCATTTGGGTAAAATTCCAAAATGTCAAGGTTTCACTTGGGTAACTATTTTTCAACAAAAAAAGTATTTAAAATTTTGAAGCTAGAAATTTCAAAATGTCGCCTCTCATTTGGGTAAAAAGACCATTTTTGGTTAAAATTCCAAAATGTCAAGGTTTCACTTGGGTAAATTTTTGGGAGCGTTTTATCGACACTTTTCCGCTAACCTATTTCATTATTATCAAATGTTTGTTCATTATCTAGACAATTATTATTTTTGTTGTTTTTAATTTCGAGTGTACTGTTTGTTGATGTTGATTGCATAAATAAAATTAGGGGGAAAATATAAAAATTTATTTTTTATTTTTGCAAAAATTTATAAAATAAGAATTGATCAGAGATTTATTTTTAAAAAGAAAAGATAGGGACAGCTGACGTAATTAAAAATTAGGAAAGGAAAATGGTAGTAGTAAGCTTTAATTAATTAAATTTATTTTCTAAAAATTATTTAAAAATAAAAGAGAGATCACAATATTACAGTTAAACAATTTAAAAAATTATTACAGTTTTGGTTATTTGCAGAAAGAGGGGGTATATAAAAAATGTTAGAAAAAAATTATTCAACTTTTTAGGAAGAGTTTATATATCTAAATATTTATGTTGGTTAGCCAAAAAAATTTTTTTGGAACCCTGAAAAATTTTTTTAATTTAAAAAATTTTTTTGAACCCCCAAAAATTTTTGAACCCCAAAAAATTTAAAAAAAATTTTTGAACCCCCAAAATTTTTTTTAAATTTCGAATTTTTTTGAAGTTTTTAAAAAAAATTTCTTACCCCTCAAAAAAATTTTTTTGAAGGGTAGGTAAAAATTTTCAGAAAAAAATTTTTTAAGCTCCCCTCAAACTTCTCCCAAAAAATTTTACAAGAAATTAACCTCACTCTCATTTTTCTTCTTCCAAATTTAAAGCTCCTTTAAACATAGCTTTATAGGCCTTTGATTGTTCACATTCTTTTTCTTTCCGTTTTTGTTCCAATTGCTTCAGGTTGGAATTAATTAAAGATACATCTGCTCCCAGAGACTTTAGAAGGTGTAAATCTGATTCTGCCTAGAAAAATAAAAATTTTTTAGAAGGCAATGTTGCCGGTCCAACTAGAAGGGGTGAAAACCCCTCTCCGATAATAAAAGGTTTTATTATAATAAAAAAATTGGATCTGGTCCAGATTGCGAGTCCAAAGAAGTTTTTGCGGACAATAAAGATTGTTGTGTCCGCACTTGCAGAAAGAATATATAAATGAAAATAAATAACCCAACATTGGGTTGGATGGTGGCACAGTCGGTTGTGCTTTCGGTTTGGGCTCATTCCTTGATGGTTCAATTCCATCTCCCATCCACAATTTTTCCACAGTACGAACAATCGGACATGACAAATGGCGCAGTCGGACAGGCCAGGCTTAGCCTGAGGAAATTTCAGCGAACCTTACATGCTGTAATGATCTGACATTCTGTCACTGTGGAGAGAAAAAGGAGAAGACCCTGTGAGAAATTAAATGCCTGAGTTGTGATAGGCTAGCCGGTGTTGCGAGGCTAATATAATATAAAAATGCGTAAGGCGCATGAAGCGCAGCAAATGCCACAAAATGGGTTTCTGTGTGTGCTCTCCAAAAATCGAAACAGATGATAGTTATTGAAGACAAGCAACAAGCGAGGACGCTTGATTTCGCAAGGCGGAAGGAGTGTTGTGTCCGCACTTGCAGAAAGAATATATAAATGAAAATAAATAACCCAACATTGGGTTGGATGGTGGCACAGTCGGTTGTGCTTCGGTCTGGGCTCTTTCCGTGATGGTTCAATTCCATCTCCCATCCACAATTTTTCCACAGCATGAACATCGGACGCTTCAAAGATATCTGCAAAATCTTGCGGATAGAATTTGCGGACATTTGGGCATAAATGTATAACCCAATTCAGTAACGATTTTAGGAGGTCGCGGTTCTTCTGGGTCTGGATTAGGACCTTCAAGGTCATGATATGGGATCATAGAGAGGTCGGGATCCTCTCCTACTCCAAATTATAAAATCAAAAAATAAAAGCAGACCTCCTCCAAATCCCCCTCTCCAAGTCACTAGCGACATTAAGGCAGCCTACTGACTTGAGAAAATGTCAGGGTTTTTGGGGTTGAGGTCCGAGTTAGACGGAGTCTGGGTTAGATTTTAGCGGGTCTTGCCTGGGTTGAACTGATTGTGAGTCCGGGGTACACTCCTACTCCAAATTATAAAAATCAAAAAACACTCAACAAACCTCCTCCAAATCCCAAATTTGCATCTTTGCTTTAGCTCTTCTAAACAAAGCTTTAACATTCTTTGGATCCCTATTCAACACTTCATTTGCACAATTTATAGCCTCATAAAACTGTCCCAAATTCAAAAAACATTGAGCAAGATTTAAAAACAAAAAAATATTTCTTTGGTCCAATTCCAGCCATTCTGGATCTCCAGGCTTTTCATTAAGCAAAAGTTGGTCTAATAAGGTTATTGCTTCTCGGTATTTTAATGAGGCGTTTTGGTAGTCTTTCTGAAAAAGTAAAAATTTTTGGAAAATTTTTCGAGTTCTCCCTTATGTTAAAAAAAGTCCACAAAGGTTTGTCCGCAATTTTAAATCTAGAAGAACATGCTCATTTTATGCCTCTAAAAATTTTTTCTGCAATACCAAACCAAAATCTGAAGTTTTGTGTTACTGAATTGGGTCCAGGAAAATACCAAACCCGCTCCAGACCAGAGATCGAGCTGAGTCTGGACCAAGTCCTGGGCTTTTCCTGTACCCAGAGTCGAGGCCCAGGCATTTTTTGACCTTCCTGGGTTTTTCCTGGACTACAGGACCAGTCCAATAACTTGGAACCCCGGAACAGGCCCAGGCTTTTCAAAAATCTCGATTTCTACTCTAGGCCCATGTTCAATTAACCGGAAAGACTGGTGTGGAACCGATAACCTACTTACCCATAGATTTATTTTTTTGCGGACAAAATTTACAGAAATTTTAGGGCCATAAAGGACTAAAATAAAAATTTTTTAAAACCTCAGAAAATAGTAGATTCCCTTCAATTCTAAGTTGATCAATTTGTTTAGAACGTTGAACTTCGTCCAGCTGCCAATTGTCTGCTTTATATCTAAAAAATAAAAGAAATTACCCCTCAAAGTTAAAGTCTGAAATAATTCACTGGTCAGGCTTCAAAACTTGAAGTAAATGCAAAATAACTCGAGTAGGCCTAGGCCCTTCCTTCAAAAGTTTGTCCAATTCTGGATAACCCAATTCTGTAACAGTTGCAGCACATTGATGTTTTTGGGAATGTTCGTATTTTTTGGCGAATATTGGGTCCTAAAAGTTTTTTTGAAAAATTAAAAAAAATGTTTATTTGCGGACGATTTTTGCGGATTGGAAATTTTTTGGAAAATTTTAGAAATCAATTGGAAAAATTTTTCGTTTTGGAAAATATTAAAGAAAAAAATTAAGAGAAGGATAGGAAAATCCGCAAAAATCGTCCGTAAGAAATTTCATTTAATTTTTACGTGCCGGAAACTCGACCTAAAAATTCAAAATAAAAACCTTTTCTGCATGCCCAATATCCCTCAACTTTTTTGAAACCATTGGAAAGGTGATAAGTTCGTTTGGATCGTAAACATCAAATTGGCTTATCTGAAAAAAATTTTTGCTTAAATTTTTTTAAAATTAAAAAATTTTTTAAACCTCATCAACCAGCATTGTCCTCAAACATTTTTCAAACAAAGGCAGTTGAAATTTCTTCCCAAAAATAAGCTCCAAAGGTTTTCCGTAACCATTCGGCCAGTCTTTCTTTGTGCTATCAATACATTCATAAAGGGATCTAAAAAAATTTTAAAATTTTTAGTAGGGTTATGTCAAAATGTCGAAAAATCAAAAATATGTCAAAATGTCGAAAAATCAAAAATATGTCAAAATGGTAAAATTTCAAAATGTCAACTATTAAAAAATTTCAAAATGTCGAAAAACCCAGAAAAATGTAAAAAAAATCCCTAAAAGATGTCAAAATGCCAAAAATCGAATTTCTAAATTTCAAACCTGTCCTGAGGAAATATGGCCAGCCTGGCCTGTTCAGCATCTTCAATCTCATCCTTATCCAACTTATTCGTTTTAGGAGGCAAAAAGACTTCATAATGAAAAATTGCTTTAGTATCCTTACAATAATTGGGTAATTCACCTGAAAAAAATTTTTCAAAATTTAAAAAAAAATTAAAAAAACCTTTCCCAGCACAAAGTATTTTCTTCAACGTAGTTACTCGTTCGGCATTTTTGGGTTCGGTTTTAGACATTGCCGGGGTGTTAGTAATTTTGTTAGAAAGCTTAAAAGAAGCTAAAGCCTTCCAGAATTTAATTCAAGCTTAAATCAAGTTTATATTTTTATTTCGTTTGGCAGTTAAAATTAATTTTTGGCGAAGTGTTTTTCAAAGTGGTAAAATTCATTTGACCAAAATTTAATTTTGTCAGGAAGGCAAATTTGTTTTAATTTAGCGTTTATTAATTTTGTGATCACATTCTGCCTATCGACATTTTGCCAATAAGGGTAAAATCGTACATTTTGTCAACTAGACTATGTGGCAAGATGTATATTCTTGCCCTTATTGGCAAAATGTGGAATTGGCATTATATGAGAGAGCTGTTAATCTTTTTTCAATAATTCTGGGGATTTATTTGGGAGTTGACTTGGACTGTTTTTTTTGTTTTTTCCTCACTTTCGTACTAATTTACAAGCAATTTTGTTTAGATTTCTAAGAAGCTTTAACAAATTTATTTAAATTTATTATAAAGGGAATAATGGTTGATGATGTCTCTTCAAGGTATTTTTTCAATATTTTATTTAATCAAAGCTTCGATAGAAGTGGCGATCAAATTGAAGTGCTTGTCCGTGAAGCAGAAGACCTCCGGCAAAAATTGGACCAGGAAAGGCAAAAATTGAATGATGTGCCAAGTTTGTTATTATTTTCTGTTGTTTGAGGGTTTAGGTTAAAGCTAGTTTGTCCTGCTTGGTCTTTCGGCATTTTTGGATTTCGGGCCGTATCAATAACTCAAGCCCAGACTTATTTTAGGTCGAACTTAGCCCCTGATCCTGCCGGACAGGGGCTAAGTTTGAGCTTTTCCTGGACTCTAGGCATTTACCCAAGGCCAAAGTTCGGGCCCAGTTTTTTAATCTTTATCTACCCTCCACTTTTTCAGTCCAAACAGCAGCCGCAAAATTGGCAAAATTGGAACTTGGTGGAATGAGATGTCGACGTGTACTCCGTGGACATGCTAGTAAAGTTTTATGCATGGATTGGGCACAGGATAAAAGACACATTGTCAGTTCTTCGCAAGATGGCAAAGTCATTGTAAGCTTTGATTTTTCGAGGATTTTTTTATTTTGACATTAAAAAGGTATGGGATGGATTTACAACTAATAAAGAACATGCCATCACTATGCCTACTACATGGGTATGAATTTTTAGTTATGAAGGGGCAAAACGCCGTCTTATCAAATTACCTTCCAGTTCGCTTAATGCGAATAGTTTTTAAAATAAAATTTTGTAGGCATTGGAGTAAATTAGTAACCAAGAGCTAATAGCCAGTAAGTCTAAAAAAATGTTGGGATGACATAATGTTGACATAAGTCGAATTTAATATTTGTTAAAATAGTTTTTCTATTCTCTTGTCCGGACGGTATTTTGGTCTGACGGTGTTTTGCCCCTTAGAAAAAATTTTTTATATAGGTCATGGCTTGCGCTTTTGCCCCAAGTATGCAAATGATTGCCTGTGGCGGTTTGGACAATAAATGTTCTGTCATACCTCTCAACTTTGACGAGGATATAATCCAAAAGAAGCGATCTGTGGCTACTCATACTTCTTATATGAGCTGCTGTACTTTTATTCGTTCGGATAATTTGGTTATTTTTAAATTTTTTTCTTGGTCCTTTCTTGAGAATTTATTGTTTTTGATGGTTTTTGAGATTATTTTATAAAAAAATTGAGGTTTTACCTGAAGCGGGTTCAAACCCAGGACCTCCGCCTCCACAAACCTAAAGGTTTCCCACTTAACCAGATTTTTGAATTTTTTAACGGCAGACATTTTTTTGAATTTTTTAAAATTTTATTTGAAGACACCAGCCTCTTCTCAGTTATTGCTAATAGCTAGGCTTATTGCGTATAGGTACTCACCGAGGGGAATTTGACTCGTTGTTTGGGGAATCTGACTTGTAACCGTCTAACTAGCAATAGACAACCCATCTGGATTATCCTTTTAATAATTAAAAAAATTCTTTTTTTTTAAAGTTATTGACTGGTAGCGGTGACTCAACTTGTGCTATGGTTTATTTAAAAAATATATTTTTTCTCTTAAAAATTTATTTTTTTAGTGGGACGTTGAAAGTGGTCAAATGATTCAAAATTTCCATGGTCATTTAGGCGATGGTATTTTTTAATTAAATTTTTTGGTTAAAAATTTTTTTTAAGTTTTTGCCGTTGACATTGCCAAATCTGATATGGGAAATATTTTTATTTCTGGGGTATTTTTAAAATTTTTATTTTTTAGATTTTAAAAATTAAGGGCGCTGACAAACACGCACTCGTATGGGATATCCGCTCAGGACAGTGTGTTCAAAGCTTTGATGGGCACGAAGAAGATATTAATACTATTCGATTTCATCCAAATGGAGACGCTTTTGCTACTGGATCTGATGATGCTTCGGTATAAAAAAATTTTTTTGAAGAATATTTTTTGAGGAATTATGGGGTTTTCCCTGAACGGGCTCGAACCCTTGACCTTACTCTTCACAAACTTGAACTTTTTCCACTTAACTAAATTTAATGGTTCTTTGGCAGTAATATTGGCAATGTAGACCCACTTCACAAGTCATAATCATTTTTAAAAATCAAATTTTACCTGAACGGGTTCGAACCTACGACCCTTCATGCACTACAAACATAAAATTTTCCCACTTAACCAAACTTCACAGTTTCTTGACATTTTTTATACGAAGATTACTTCTTATGCCTAGGCTAATTTTTTAAAATTTTATTAAAAGGTTGTCATTCCACAAATTTTTTTAGTGCCGTCTCTACGACATTCGTGCTGATCGTCAAGTTGCTGTTTACCAAAAAGAATCAATTTTCTTCCCGGTCTGTTTTTTAAAAAAATTTTTTCTTCAAAATTTTTTTAATTTAAAATTTTTTAGGTAAATGGTGTTGACTTTTCTGTTAGCGGTAATTTTGTAAAATCCCAATTTAATGAAAAAATTCAAAAATAAAGGTCGCTTATTATTTGCTGGCTATGGTGATTATCGAATTTCTGTTTGGGATACACTCAAATGTGTTCGAGCCCATGTTTTGTATGGACATGAAAATCGTATTTCTTGTTTGAGAACATCTCCAGATGGAACAGCTATATGCACTGCTTCATGGGATTCTTTCCTTAAGGTTTCTTTTTGAGTTTAGAAATTTTTGTACTCAAATTATTTTTTAGATCTGGGCTTAATTGCTTGTAAGAAGGATGATTTTTTTACTTAATTCCTGTTTTTGCTGGACGAAAATCTCATTTTTAAAACGAATTTTTTGATTATAGGTTTATTTTATATAAGGAAAGAGATCAGAACGTTTAAAATCTTATCTAGTGTTGTTAGGGTTTACCCGGGGTCACGGGATTCGGGGATACTTGAGGTCACGGGATTTCATTGGGAGCACGGGGATGAAATCTTTGTTTGGACAGGGATTTTTCAACAAAATTCTTTCGCTTTATCGTTATACACTTGCACAAGGTATAAATGAATAGGAAGTAATCTAACTTATTTTGGATGATGGCACTTTTGTTTGTGCTTGTTTTAAACCTTTTGACTAATGTAAGTATTCTATTACTTAAGGAAAAAAAGATCCGAACGTTTAATGCCCCATCTATGTTAGGATTTACCCGGGGTGCGTTCGAATCCAGATTAGTCTTGTTGGAGAGACTTTGCATTTGGAGGAAGGTAAAGACACAATTTTTATTAGGATATGTAATTTTTGAAAAAAAAGTTGCAAACAAATTTTCTCGACTTGTAGAACTACTGGGGTATAAGCTTTAATCAACATCTGGAATAACTCAACCAAAAATTGTCGTTCTGATCTCTTTAACTTTAATTTTCGTATAATCTAGTTATTTTGTATATTTTAAATTTAGATTTTATATTTCAAAGCATTTTACAAGCTTTAAAAAATTTTTATAAAAAAAATTTTTTCCTTTCATTATAAAATTAAATTTAATTTTTAATTAATTTAATTAGAAGTTATGATTTCTTTTGTATATATTTAATGATTTATTTTAATTTTTTAAAATTATTTTCAGACATTTTCTCTTAAATTTACAGGTAAAATTTACCAAATATTTCAGTCAAATTATTTTACAAGAATGAGCGAGAATGGAGAAATAATTGAATTCAAAGGAATTAAATATTATAAAAAGGTTTCTTTTTTAATTTTATGTTTAGATTTAAAAATAATCTTTTAGGACGGTCAATTGTATCGTTTGGTTCCAATTGGAAGAGGTCAATTGCCTGTTGAAATCAAACCTAAAAAGGGTGTAAAAATAAGCCTTCCTCAAGAAAATCTACTTGATGTTTTCAAATTTCTTGACTTTGATCAATTATTGTCTTTCCAACAAACAAGTTTTTATTTCAAAACTATTGTTGATAAATATGGGAAGGAATTGGCGAGGAAGAAATTTTCGAAGCTTATATTTGTATGTGTTTTATAAATTAATTCTAATTGAGGTTTTTTGGACCGATTTGGGCATGGGTGTTATTCGAAAGAGCTCTGAAAACCCCCTTGCTATGCCCTTGACCCCTAGTATTAGTCACAATACTCGATTCTAACAATAATTATCATTTTTAGCGTCCCATTTTTGACTTTGAAACAACTAAACGGAAATTCGTTGAAATACAACCTCATCTTTATGATTTTAAATTAAATAAACAACTTGAGGAAAAGGTTTTTCTTAATTTTTTATATTTTAAGATAAACCTAAATTTTAGTGGATACGTGGAATAGAAGAGTCGGTTCCAATGTTTTTAGCAACAATTCAGTCTACATGCATAAACGCGATTGTTTGTGAATTGCACCAAAATTATAGAGGAAAAAAAGGTTAACCTATTTTTTGGTATTGTAATTAGTTTTTTGGAATAAGTGGGGAAATTTTTTGATTTTTCTATTTATAAAAATTTGAGTTCAAATTAAAGAAGCTGTTTGAAAATTAGAAATCTAATTTTGTCCAAAAGAAGTTTTTACTCGGCGATATTGGATTAGGAGGGTTTGAGGGATTAATAGGATACTGTGGGATTGAGAGGATATCGTGGATAGCTGTTTAGTCCCTCCTTGATTTTCTATGGCTCCCTAATGTAAATTAATTGTCTTGAAAATCTCGAAAAAAATTTAGAGATATCTTGTATGTTTTTTCGTACGACTCTCTTAGTCCAGTCTCTACTTCAAGCCTTACCTAAAAATAATTTTTTAATTATTGAAAGTATTATTTTTAGCATTATATTATATAAAATTGTCAAAACTTCCAAAAAATCTTGAGTTAATGGCTATTGCTCGTTATTTATTCAAACTACTTTTTAATTGTGTTTTTGAATATTTTGAAATTGAAACGATTTTAATTAATCCACAAATGATTCAATTACTTTTTGATGATTCAACAACAAATTTTCCTTTACAAATACATTCTCAGACCGCAAAACTTGATTATATTTGGAATAATGATTCTTCAAACTTTATTTGGAATCATTTGTTTTCTAATCAATTAAACTTTGATAGGTTTGCCTGCGAAAAAGAAAGTTTGGCCGTTTTATTTAAAATTTTGACACAAGGAGGAAATAAATTTTCATGCCTTACTTTTACATTACTTCACGCTAATTTTTACAATTTAATTATAAAGGTTTGGACATTTTTTATATTTTTGTTACTCTATAACTTTTCGAAATAGTGTTCAAGGGAAGAAAGCCAAAAATTGGCAATAAGTGTAATTTTTATCTAGAAAATGCTGGTCACTCAGGAGGTTTAAGAAAGGGCTGGTACATGTCGCTTATTGGGCTGGGAAAAATTTTCAGTTTGTTTTCAATAAAAATTGTCAGTTTAGCTGTAGCCACGTTTTTCGGGGACTTAATCGGAAAGGAATTTTTGAAAATTAAGCATTAAAATTTTCATTAGAAATTTATTTTACTTTTAGCACCTTGAAACATCAAAAGATATTACTAAAACAGTGAAAAAAATTAAATTTGAAAAAATGTTTGGACCTCGAATTTTAAATGGAAGAGAAGAAAATATCGAACTTTACAAAGAAGAACATTTCCAACTTGTCAATAAACACAATCCAAAAATTAAATTTTCAGTTTATATTGAAGAAAATGTGGAAATTGCTCGCGTGATAAGTTATGCTGAAATTAAACGAATTAATTGAGATAAATTTATTTATAGACTTAATTGCTATGTATGAGGTTTAATTTATTTATTTTGCATTTTATTAAAATATTTGGGTAAAAGTCAGTTTTGTATGTCCCCCTTTTTTTATTTCAATTTATTTAAAAAGCGATAAGTAACCGTTTTTGTATTTTGGAAATAATGTTCCAGTGTTTTGCGTGTGTTTCATTAAAGCCTTCTATTCCCTATGAAATTTTATAGAGAATAAGGTAACCTATCACAAAGAGGAGGTGGGTGCCACCCAACGTTGGCATAAATCAAAGGTGGGTCGGAACAGTCAGAGGTGTCGGAACTCGGAGGACAGGAAATCGGAACAGGCTCACAAGTCGGAACTCGGAAATCAAAATTTTTTTCGGGAATTGGAATTCCGAACAACCTCTGGCATAGATACCAATTGTTGAAGCTGGTGATACACGACATAGGATCATGTAGATAATTTGAATCATGTAGCAAATGGAGGGGAATTTTATAAGAAATGAAAAAATAGGAAAAAGGGAGTGATTTTTTTCTTCCAATTTTAGACAACAAAACCGAAACTTTTACCAAAATTTTTGCTTTAATTTGACGTTTTTTTTGATACAGTCGTGGAAAAAAGTATGGAAGCGCTAGAAAATTTTCTTTTAATTTTTAATTTTTCATTCAAAAAATACGTTCTATATACCAATCGAAAGCTCTATTCGTATCTCAGTTGACATGTTTCTGCATTTTTCATGAAAATGAAAATTGGCCGAGATAATCCGGATCTACCGGATATACCAAATCCCACTTTTTCGGAAAAATTTTTCGGAACAAATTTAAAAAATACAAATGATAAAGTATATTTTTGTGAGCATTTACCACAAAACCGCTTAGAAATATCTTTTTCCGGAGCAGAGATATGATTTTTTGAAAATCGCATTTTTCGTCAATTTTTGCAAAATTTTCAATTTTTAAGGGAAAAATGCGATTTTCAAAAAATCATATCTCTGCTCCGGAAAAAGATATTTTTAAGCGGTTTTGTGGAAAATACTCAGAAAAATATGCTTTATCATTTGGGTTTGTTAAATTTGTTCCGAAAAATTTTTCCGAAAAAGTGGGATTTGGTATATCCGGTAGATCCGGATTATCTCGGCCAATTTTCATTTTCATGAAAAATGCAGAAACATGTCAACTGAGATACGAATAGAGCTTTCGATTGCTATATAGAACGTATTTTTTGAATGAAAAATTAAGAATTAAGAAAAAAATTTCTAGCGCTTCCATACTTTTTTCCACGACTGTAAATTTATTTAAAAAAAATTTTTTTTTCTTTGTTTAAAGTTTAAATTTCTGTATACTTTTTTTTAATTATTTTAATTATTTCTTCCAATTTTTAGGCCAAATTTTTCTAATTTATATTTTAGTCAAATTATTTTATAAGAATGAGCGAGGATCAAAAAATTATTGAATATGAGGGGATTAAATATTATTTGGAGGTTTTTTATAATTTTATGTTTTTTTATAAAATATAAGCTGTTGATTATCTCCCAGCGTGTCCGCAAGTGTGTGTCCGCAAATTTTTTTCCTGCCTTTCCTTTTTCTCTCATATAGGGAAGAAAAGTTCACAAAACTACCAGACATCACTCCAAATATTGTTTTGATAAAAAGCGACTTTTTATGAAACGACCTAGTAAAACTCGGTTCTGACAATGCGACGGAAAAGACGAAAATTTGCGGACAAGACAATAGCATACATGCGGGGAGGTACTACCATAGTAACATAAATTTTTAGGACGGTCAATGGTATCAAATGACTCCACTTGAAAACGACAAGTTGTCTGCTGACATCAAAACTAAAAAGGGTATACAAATAAACCTTCCATCAGAAAATTTATTGGATGTATTCAAATTTCTCGACTTTGATCAATTATTGTCTTTCCAACAAACAAGTTTTTATTTCAAAAATATTGTTGATAAATATGGAAAGGAATTGGCTAGGAAGAAATTTGCAAGGCTTGAATTTGTATTTTTGATTTTTTAAAATTAATTTTAATAACTATTATTTTTTAGCTTTCCAAATGTGAAAATGGTGAATTTGTTAAAATAGAAGAGCCTCATCTTTATGATTTTGAATTAAGTAAACAGCTTAAGAAAAAGGTTTTTTTTTTAATTTTAATTTAAAAATAAATTTTAATTTTAGTGGATACGTGGAATAGAAGAGTCAATTCCAATGTTTTTAATACGTTCTGGTTATAAAGATGTAGACACTGTTGTTTGTGAATTGGAACAAAATAACAAAGGGAAAAAAGGTTATAATTTATTATTTGAGCTTATTATAGACCGGCGCGGTACGGGAGTGCGGAATTTTGCGGGAATATTTTCGGATGAGTTCCGCACTCTTTTTAAGGACTTCCGCATGCGGGATCCCGCAAATACAATTTTGCCGGTCTCTACTATTTTAGTAAAAATATGCCAAAATTCAAAAATTTTTTTGACAAAAAATTTTTGAAAAAGATTTTTGGTAAAAAATTACCGGAAATTCAATGTATTTGAGGAAATTCAAACCTTAACTATAAAAAAATTTTTTAATCTAAAATTTTTTTTATTCAGCAGTATATCATATAAAATTGTCAAAATTTCCACAAAATCTAGAGGAAATGGCTATTGCTCGATATTTATTCAAATTAATTTTTAATTGTGCTTTTGAATATTTTGAAATTAGTCGGACTATAATTAATCCACAAATGATTCAATTATTGTTTGATGAAACTACAACAAATTTTCCTTTACAAATACATTCTCAAAAGGCAAACTTTTATACGCGGGATCATTTTTCTTTTAATTTTATTTGGAATCATTTGATTTGTAATCAAGTTAGAATTGTTAATTGTATCCTTTACGAGGACGAAAATATGGACGTTTTATTGAAAATTTTGACACAAGGAGGAAATAAATTTTTGAATATTACTTATTTATGCGTTGCCGGTAAACTTTACAATCCTATTATAAAGGTTTGCACATTTTTTTATTTTTTGGTAAACGAGCAGGAATATATGTACAAAAAATTAGCGTCCCTGTTGTGTATTGGTGACACTACTATAGAAGCCACTGTAAGCGTCAGTCTAATTGGATCATACTAGCCCGGCTAGTCACTGATCTCCTTCGTCTGTCCCAGCCAAATCCCTTCGCCTACACATTGTACATAGATCTTTGGATAAACTGTTAATTTTTTGCACGTCTTCCTTCGTACAACCCTCGGACATAACTGTGCCGAACACCAAAAATTTGGCGCACATCCCATTTTACCCTTTTGAAATCGACTCCTTTGGATACCCCTTTTGGTTCTGGGGCGCGATCTGTTTTCTATAAAAATTGTTATGGTTCAAAATGGTAAATTTTTTGTTTCCCGTGATTTTCGGATATTTTATTGGTACTTTATTGGCCGTCCCCCTGTCCGCTTTTTGTACGGAATTGTCAGTCTTTACATTATAATCGAATAAGGATTTTTGAAAAAAAATTTTAGATAATTTATTTTAGCACATTGAAGCATCACAATTCATTTCTGAAATGGTAAAGCAAATTAAATTTGAATGTATATTTGGACCTAAAATTCCAAGTGAGACAGTTGAAAATATTAAAATTGATGGTAAAACTACAAAATTTCAAATTTTCAATAAACACAATCCAAAAATTAAATTTTCTGTAACTGCTAAAGAACCTGAAAACGACGAATTTAATGGTGAAGATGTTAAGTATAAAAATGTTGAGGTAGCATTTAATGCAACAATTAAAAGAATTAACTGAATATAGACTTAATTGTTAGGTCAATTTAATTTATTTTTTTTTTAATTTTTAAAGATTTTGGGTAAAAGTCGGGTTTGTATGCCCCCTTTTTTTAATTTCAGTTTTTATATGGTTATTCTTTATTAGGACAATATACTATCCAAGACCCAGTGACGCGTAGTCTCAAAATCAGTAGAATAACTGTTCGTACATTGAAGTACCCCGATATGTCCGTACCGATATGTCCGCGTACCTTTTATATCCGGCTTTGCGTTAACAACATGGGATCATTTAGTTACCTTGAATCATGTAGCAAACTAGAAGAAATTTAGAAGGGATTAAAGAAAGGGGGAGGAGACATATAAACCCGAGACTTACCAAAATTTCTGCTTTAATTTGACGTTTTTTTGATAAATTTATTTAAAAAAATTTTTTTTGTTAAAAGTTGTGATTTCTGTATACATATTTTTTAATTATTTTAATTTCTTTCAATTTTTAGGTCAAATTTTCAAATTTATATTTTAGTTAAATTATTTTACAAGAATGAGCGAGGATCAAACAATTATTGAATACGAAGGAATTAAATATTATTTAGAGGTTTTTTATAATTTTATTTTTAAATAAACAGAACAGTACTAGTACTACTCTCCCAGCTTGTCGCAAATTTTTGTCAGCAAATTTTTTCTTCCTTCCCTTTTTCATATGGGGAAAGAAGAGTTCACAAAACTATCAGACGTCACAACAAAACTATCAGACGTTAACATAAATTTTTCTAGGAAGGTCAATGGTATCAGATGACTCCAATTAGAAACGACAAGGTGCCTGCTGGTATTAAAACCAAAAAGGGCATTCAAATAAGCCTTCTTCAAGAGAATCTGCTGGATGTGTTCAAATTTCTCGACTTCAATCAATTATTGTCTTTCCAACAAACAAGTTTTTATTTCAAAAATATTGTTGACAAATATGGAAAGGAATTGGCGAGGAAGAAATTTGAAAAGCTTAAATTTGTATTGATTTATAATTTTTTTTGGTACTATGCGTTTATCTTTTCCTTTTCTTCTCGTAGTCTCCTTTCTCAAAGATTTATACAAAATTTTTGAAGGGAAATAAAGGTTGGATTAAATTGCCGTATTGTTTCAAATAGAATGGCACCCTTAATTTGAATGCCTTCCTCAATAGAATATCATATGGGGTATAAATAAAGTTTAGAATGGCTCTCTCCACTTGGATGACCCATTTTAACGGGATTGTAATGATTGAAAAATGTCTGGTCATCTTATTAGAGATGGTACAGATATTTAAGCCTTACTTTATTTGACTTTGACCATTTTGTAATGTATTTGAAAAAGCAGAAGCAGGGAGATAAAAAGGAGAGTATAAACGCATAGCACCAAATGATTTTAATAATAATTATTATTATTTTTAGGGTCCTATTTCTGACTTTAAATTGGGCGAACAAAATTTTGTTGAAATACCTCCTCATCTTTATTACTTTGAATTGACTAAACAACTTGAACAAAAGGTTTTTTTTTTAATTTTAACATTTTAAGTAACCTCAAAAATTTCAGCGGATACGTGGAATAGAAGAGCAAGTTCCAATGTTTTTAATATCGTCTCGGTATGGAAACATAAACACAATTGTTTGTGAATTGAAAGAACATAATTACAAAGGGAAAAGAGGTTAAATATTAATAAGCTCTATTCGGAAAATAAAATTTCGAGTTTGACCCAAAGAATCTTTTTAGGGGAATTATATCATATAAAATTGTCAAGGATTCCAAAAAATCTAGAGCAAATGGCAATTGCTCGATATTTCTTAAAACTACTTTTTAATTGTGCTTTCGAATTGTTTGGAAGTTTTCATTTTATAATTAACCCACAAATGATTGAATTATTGTTTGATGAAACAACAACAGATTTTCCTTTACAAATGCATTCTCAATGTGCAAGAATACTTGTTTTTGAAGACAATGCTATAAAGTTTATTTCGAATCATCTGATTTCAAATCAGCTTGACGTTGAGATTGATAGACCTATCGATTTATCAAAAAATTTCAATCCTTTATTTAAAATTTTGGCAAATGGAGGAAATAGATTTTCCGTTATTTCTTATGCACGTAATATCAGCTATATTTTATGATTCTATGATAGAGGTTTGTACATTCTTATTAAGTTAGGCTGCGACATATATTTATAGTAAATTATAGGTTTAAGCGTTATTGGACTCAAAATGGTCCATTTTTTGTTCTGGGAATTTTTAAATTTATTTCGTTTGAAGTGAGGCCAATCGAAAGCCACTGAAATTAATCAACGAAAACCTAAAATTTACTTTGATTTTAGCATATAGAAACGTCACAATTCATTTCTGAAATGGGAAAGAAAATTATATTTTATGTTATGCATGGGCCTCTAAATTCAAGTAAAAAAGCGGAAAATACTAAAATCGAAATTTACAATGACTTCAAATTTACAACTTTTCAACTTTCCAATAAACACAATCCAGAAATCAAATTTTCCGTAAGAATTAAAGAAAGGAAAGTAAAAATCACTAATATTGAAGGTAATCTTATGCCATCATTTAACATTTTGATTAAAAGAATTGATTGATATAAACTTATTTATCTAGACTTAATTGTTAGGTGTATATCGGAGACGCATTCCTGGAATCCTGTAAACGAGATTTTTTTCAACATTTTGTACGGGACGGGTTGCGAGGGATTAATCTCGTAAATCCCGGTAACCCCGTTTTTCGCTCAAAATCCGGGATTCCGAGACGGGATCTCGTAAAATCTCGTGCGGGATCCCGTCCCGTGCTGATCTCTAGTGTATATCAGAGATCTAGCCGATAAAAAAACAAAATTCCCGATTTCGGGAAATCGGGATCCCGACCCAAAAAACTTCGGGAATTCGCGATTTTCTGGAATCGGGACGGCAGGATCCCTGGTATATAGCTTAGGGTATACTTTTTTAATATCCGGCCCTCCCTCTTTATTTGAGTCTCGGAATAATTTTCCTTTTTTACTGCCAATCATTCTTTACCTCACGCATGTAGTTTAATTTATTTTTTCTTCATTTTGTTAAAAATTTTTTTGCTTTGATTTGACTTTTTTTGATAAACATTTTTTTAATTTTAATTTCTTTCTTTTAAAGTTTTAATTCTGTATACATATTTAATTATTTTTTAATTTGGAGGTTTTTTATACTTTTATGTTTAGATTTAAAAAAATATTTTAGGAAGATCAATTGTATAAATTGGTTCCAATTGGAAGAGTTAAAGTGCCTGTTGACATCAAAAAACTTAAAAAGTGTATTCAAATAAGCCTTCCTCAAGAAAATCTACTGGATGTGTTCAAATTTCTCGACTTCAATCAATTATTGTCTTTCCAACAAACAAGTTTTTATTTCAAAAATATTATTGACAAATATGGAAAGGAATTGGCGAGGAAGAAATTTTCTACGCTTAGATTTGTATTTTTATTTTTAAATTAATTTTAATAATTATTTTTTAGCTTCCTTTTAATGACTTTAACTTCGCTGAATGTAAATTTGAAGTAGAACCTCATCTTCATAAATTTGAAAAACAACTTAAGGAAAAGGTTTCAGACAATTAAGGGTGTCTATAGTATATGGGCGCACCAACTTAGATTAAGCCGTTGATTCTTGTTCGACGCGTGCCCCGCAAAACATAACCGAGTTTTTTCCCATAATGCTTCCCCTATGATTTTTCAGTTTTAAGAGTCTGTATCTTTGCGAATCTTTGTCTTCTAGAAAAAATGATTATATATTCCCACGTACTATATTGTCCCTTAAATTGATTTTAATAATAATTGTTATTTTTAGCGTTTTGTTAAACCTAATTTTGTTGAAATACAACCTTATCTTTATGATTTTGAACTGAGTAGACAACTTGAACAAAAGGTTTTTTTAAATTGATGTTTTTTTTAAATAACCTCGAAAAATTTTAGTGGATACGTGGAATTGAAGAGCAAATGCCAACGTTTTTAACATCATTTCAGTATAGAGACATAGACACGGTCATTTGTGAATTGGAACAAAATTACAATGGGAAAGAAGGTTTATTTATTATTTAGGCTTATAAAAATTTAACAAGATTTTTCAAAATTAATAAGTCTTTCCTTGATTTCTTTATCTAAAGGATCTTCGAGGTTCATAATTTTTCCCCTTCCAGTCCGGTCTCTTGTTAGCTAAAAAAATTTTTTTAATCATTAAAAAAAATTTTTTTCAGTATTATATCTTATAAAACTGCCAAAATTTCCAAAAAATCTAGAACAAATGGCAATTGCTCGTTATTTATTCAAACTACTTTTTAATTGTGTTTTTGAATATTTTGAAATTCATCGGGTTTTATTTAATCCACAAATGATTGACTTATTGTTTGATGTTGAAAATGAAACAACAAATTTTCCTTTACAAGTTCATTCTCAAAACACAAAGCTACCTTTTCTTTGGAATAACGATCCTTGCTTTGTTTGGAATCATTTGGTTTCTAATCGACTTAGAGTTGATATGCATGCATATGATACAGAATATCTGTTTAATGACAACGTCCAAGACATTGATATATTTAATGACTTAACTCAAGGCCCTACCTCGAGATTTAGAACTTTTGTGTTTGGTTTGTACAAAATGTTGACTGAAGGGGGAAACAAATTTTTAAATATTACTTGTACACATCTCGACTCTAGACTTTACAATCTTATCATAAAGGTTTGTACATTTCTACTATAGATATAAACTGGGGTTGGGACATGTCGATTCTGGGCCCTAGTTTATTTTCAATTAGAGTTTAAAGGGCTCAAAGTAGTATTTTAGTTCTGTAAGGATGATTCACCTAGCAGCATTTAAAACGCTTAGGCGGGGGATAAACGATCTAAAAAGGAAAAAGAGAAAGCATTAGTCGATGCCCCGGTAGCTCAGAGGTAGAGCTCCTGCATATAGTGAGCGAAAGCGCCTAGCAACAACTAGCAGGTGGTCGCAGGTTCGAATCCTGCCCGGTGGCTAAACTTTTGCAAACTCTTTCTGGTGCCGCTAACAGGGATCCCCACTTGCTGCTGGGTGAACCAGCCGATCCACGGTCATGGCGCTTGACCGAGGGACCGGTCTGATGTAGGGATGGAGATGTAAGGATGATTCACCTAGCAGCATTTAAAACGCTTAGGCGGGGGATAAACGATCTAAAAAGGAAAAAGAGAAAGCATTAGTCGATGCCCCGGTAGCTCAGAGGTAGAGCTCCTGCATATAGTGAGCGAAAGCGCCTAGCAACAACTAGCAGGTGGTCGCAGGTTCGAATCCTGCCCGGTGGCTAAACTTTTGCAAACTCTTTCTGTTCATCCCCTCCACTTTTTTATGTTTCCCTGACCATTTCGATCTTTTTTAGAGATCGAGATTTTTTGAAAAGCCTGGACTGGGTACAGAAAAAACCAAGGCCTCGGTTAAGACCCGGCTCGATCTCTAGTGTACATACTTTATATATTTGTTAGACACATTCTTTTATTCATCTCGTTCATCGTCTAAAAACAATTTAATTTTCATTTTAGCATTTAGAAACATCACAAAAAATTACACAAATGGTGAAAGAAATTAAATTTGAACATATGTGTGGACTTAGAAATTCAAGCGAAGGAGCAGAAAATGTTAAAATTCAAGCTTATAAAAAATTGAAATTTACAGACTTTCAACTTGTCAATAATTACAATCCAAAAATTAAATTTTCTGTATTAATTGACGAAAATGAAGACAAATATATTAATTTGCAAGGTACTCGTCTGCCGTATTTTGACGCTGTAATTAAGAGAATTGATTAAGAGGTTAATTTAGTAATTTATTTATTTTTTTGTACTTATCAGGGATGTCACGGGTTGAGAAAAATAGTCGGGTCGGGTATCGGGTCGAAAAAGAGGCTAGGTTTTGAGTAACCCGTGACAACCTTGGTACTTATCCCCTCATTTTCTTTTATTTTCCTTTGAAGAAAACGGGAGTAAGGGATAACGATTAAGTGCCATTTTTCTATTTATTTTATTTAAAAATTTTGCTTTAATTTGACTTTTTTTTGATAAATATTGATTTTTTAAATTTTTCTCTTTTTTTAAAGTTATGATTTCTATATACATACTTAATGTTTTTTAAAATTATTTTAAGTAATATTAAATGTATCTATTTTCAATTAATTTCATATATTTTACAGGCCAACTTTTCTAATTTATATTTTAGAAAAATTATTTTACAAGAATGAGCGAGGTTCGAAAAATTATTGAGGGGATTAAATATTGTTTGGAGGTTTTTTTATAATTTATTTTTAAATTAAAAAATAATAATTTAGGAAGGTCAATCGTATCAATTAACTTCAATTAGAAGCGGCAATGTGCCTGCTGACATCAACAATAGGAAGTCTGTAAAAGTAAACCTTCCACAAGAGAATCTGCTTGATGTGTTCAAATTTCTTGATTTTGATCAATTATTGTCTTTCCAACAAACAAGTTTTTATTTCAAAAATATTGTTGATAAATATGGAAAGGAATTGGCTAGGAAGAAATTTAAGTGGCTTGGATTTGTAATGTTTTGAATTTATTTTAATAATTATAATTTTTTAGTGTAGTATTTCTGACCTTAAATGGGGGGAAAATAATTTTGTTGAAATACCTCCTCATCTTTATGATTTTAAATTAAGTAAAAGACTTGAACAAAAGGTTTTTTTAATTTTAACATTTTAAATAAACTCAAAAATTTAGTGGATACGTGGAATAGAAAATGGAATTTCAACGTTTTTAACATCAGTTGAGTATGGATATGGAAACATAGACACAGTTGTTTGTGAATTGAAAGAAGATACTTACGGGTGGAACAGAGGTTAATTTATTATTTGAGTTTATAATCCAATTTTAAAAAAAATAAGGAAATTTTTTGTCTCTACCTAAAAATCGAGTGAGAATAAGTTTTTTGTAAAATAGTTTTCATTTGACATCTTTCCTCATCGAAATTTTTATTGGTTACGGACCTGTCTTACCTATAATTATAAATTAAATTTTAATAAGAATTGTAAATCCCGAAAATTTTTTTGATATTCAAGATTTTTCGAGATGCCTTTTACGATCCTCCCAGTCCGTTCTTTACTTCAAAAAACTAAAAAAAATTATTTTTTAATCATTTGAAAAATTTTCTCTCCAGGATTATATTATATAAAATTGCCAAAGCTTCCAAAAAATCTAGAGGAAATGGCTATTGCTCGTTATTTATTCAAACTAATTTTTAATTGTGCTTTCGAATATTATGAAAATCATGATATGATTCGAATTAATCCACAAATGATTGACTTATTGTTTGACTATGATAATGAAACAACAAATTTTCCTTTACAAATACATTTACAAGGGGCAGAACTTACTCTTCGTTGCCATACTTCTTTATATTTTATGTGGAATTTTCTAGTTTCTAATTATTGTGGTGTTTATATTAATTTCATTAATGAAGAAAGAAGTATGGACATTTTATGCAAAATTTTGACAGAAGGAGGAAATAAATTTTTGAATATTACTTTTTATCAACTTCACTCTACTCTTTACAATTTTATTATAAAGGTTTGTAAACATCGTTTTTGGCTCTGGGTAAAATTTTTTTAATAAAAATTCTTAAGTCAGGGCTCAAGGTTTACTTCATCTTTTTTCCTGACCATTTTGAGCTTTTTTGCTTAATATGTATAAATATTGTAAGGCTCAAGATTCTTAATCGGGAATGAATTTTTGATAAGAAAATTAGAAAAATTTGATTAAAAAACCAATTTAATTTTAATTTTAGCATATAGAAACGTCGCAAGAAATTACAAAAATGGTGAAAGAAATTGAATTGCAAAATATCTCTGGACCGCGAATTTCAAGTGAAAGAGCAGAAAATATTAAAGTCGAAATTAATGAAAAACTGAAATTTACAACCTTTCAACTTGTCAATAAACACAATTCAAAAATTAAATTTTCTGTGTCAATTAAAGAAGATGAAGACCAGTCTGCTCATGTGGAAGGTGGTAATCGTGTGTTAACACGTGAGGCTATAATTAAAAGAATTGATTGAGATAATTTTGTTTGTAGACTTATTGCTAGGTTTGTGGTAATTTAATTTATTTTTCCATTTATTAAAAATTTTTTGAGTACTTTTCCGTTATACGCCCTGAAAAAATTTTTTCGTAATTTTTTTTAGAAATATAGAATCGAGCTGATTTTGGTGTCATTCGACTCACAATCAGCTCGTTCGAAGGAGCTTATCGATTTTCGACCTCGAAATTTAAGCATTGCCCTCTTTTGGTTTTTCAGTTTTCAAGGGTCTATATCTCGGTCCGCAGGCATTCGCGATCATCCTACACCGTTGAGCTGACAATGAGTCGAATGGTATATAAATCTAAAGACGGAACCGGTCATTAGTTGAACTACAGCCAAAAGAATTTGTGGGCGTATAACGGAAAAGTCAGAAAATTTTGCTTTAATTTGGCATTTTGATAAACATTGATTTTTTAAAGTTTTTTCTATTTTTTCTAAAGTTATAGTTTCTGTACACAAATATTTTTTCAATTTATTCGTTTTTAAATTAATTTTTAGAAAAATATTTTTTAAAAAATGCCAACAATTTCAAAATTTTATTCTCGAGATTCTGACAGGGAAAGAGAAGAATCACGTTCAAAAAAGGAAGAAAAAAGAAGGGAAAGAGGCTCTAAAAGAAGTAGAAGTCGTTCTAGATCTCCACGAGAAAGGGATGAAAATGTTGGGAGAAAAATTCGAGAAAAAAATGAAAAAGAAAAGGAATCTTCGACAAAAAAGAAAAAAGGAGAAATTGATATTGGGGAAATTGTTAATTCTGCTGACAAGGTTTGGTTGATTTTAAAAAAAAAATTTTTTAAGTGGGGGATTTTTGGGATTGTTGACATTTTCCCTGGGATTGGACATAACCGGTTAACCGCCCGGTTAATTTTTCCCCGTGGCGGGTCTTTTTTATCTCTTCTCTTTTTGCCCCGTCACAGGGAAAAATTAAGCGGGCGGTTAATTGGTTATGTCCAACCTTAATTTCCCCTTATATTTCTATTTTTTGGCAGGGTGGGTTACGCCGGACTTATTTTTAGGAAGGATAAGTAGGAGAGTCGTCCAAGACTCTTGGTCTTGACTCAGGACTTTTTGGGGTTTTTTCAGTCAGTCTTGTGTCTAGTCTTGAGTCTTGGAAACTTTCGGTCTTGGAAGTCTCTAATAATTAATAGGGGGAAGCCAATTTTAAGGCGGAAGCCTCTACCCGGTTCTAATAAGTGGATGAGGTCAATTTGACTTTTGGGGGTTTAAGTCAGTGTTTGACTTTTAGAAATGGACTTCCCATCAAGATTACAAAGATTGCTGGTTTAAACTGGGTAGAGGCCTCCCTTCAAAAGCGTAAAAAAGTGAGTATTAATAGAAAGAACCCCCTCATTTATAGGACAAAATAACAGAAAAATTAGACCAAGAAATTCAAAAAAGACGTGAAAAAGTTGAAAAATGGAGAGAACAACAGAAAAAACTTCAAGAAAAAAAGACTGCAGAAGGAACACTTCCCCCTCCATTACCTGAAGAAGCTAAACCTTCATCTTCGTGGACTTTGGAAGGAGAAGATGATGATGAAGACAATGTAATTGAAAATGGGAATGGAACTGTTAAAGATGAAAATATGGGGGAAGTGGTGGGTAATGGGGTGGTGGCACAGAATGAAACAACAAATGGAAATAGTTTGAGTGATGAAAGGTTTGTTGTTCTTTAAATTTAAAAAAATTTTTTTGGGGGGAAAATTTTTTTGTGGCTGCAAGTAGGGGCTTTCAGCTCTGTTGTTCGGTTCGATTCCTGATATCAGAAGACCATTGCTATTCCATTTTCGACATAACGCGGTTCCGGTTCCTCATAATTCTAAATTATTGAACAGTCCCAAAATTTTGACTGTTTTATGCACATTTACTATTGTGCCCGTCTTGCAACACAAATGACGGGTAGGGAGGGGGGAATTGGTTGTCTTCGGTTTAGGCTCATCCCAAGATTTCCATCTCCCATTTAATCCTGTTTCTTTTCATCTTTCCCTTCAACATCACTCATACCATCCTTATATTCGACTTACTTTAAATATAGAATGGACACAGCCTCAACTAATACCCCCAGCAATGAATCAGCAGATGAAGATCCTTTGGATGCTTACATGGCAGAAATTTCACAAAAAGCGAGAGCTGGAGCTGAGGTTTATTTTTAATTTTTTGGAGTATTTTATAAGTTTTTTTGCTCTTTTAGAACAAGAAAGCCCGTGTTGTTGTGATTGGAGCTGTTTCTAAAAGTGCCCCAAATAAGGGAGATATTGTCGAACCTGAAGATGAAAAGGAACAGGCACAAGATGAACTTGATGTTGAACAAACTGCATCAAGTTTATTGGTAAAAGGAAGAATGTTGGCACAAACGGATCACACAAAAGTGTATTATAGGCCTTTTCGGAAAGAGGTTATTTAATTTTATTTTTTAGATGGGGAAGGTTAGAGTTCGGTCTTTTTCAAAATTTGTAGCTTTTTGAGTGATGAAAATTTTTTTTAACAAGTTAAGTTTTTAAATAATCCTAGGAATCTATTAACACAAAAAAATTCGTTATAAAAATAAAGTTTTACCAGGAGCGGGTTCGAACTTACGACCTCATCACGAACACAACGATCTTGGGTTTCTTTAAAATTTTTTGTCTTTTGAATAAAGGAAAAAATTTTTTAGGCGTTTTTTATTTTTAAATATCCCTTAGAATTTACTAGTATTTTAATTCCACTTTAAAATAAAGTTTTACCCCGAGCGGGTTCGAACCCACGACCTCATCTCTACATATAAACGCAACGATCTTCGTGTTTCCCTATAATTTTTGTCTTTTGAATAAGGGAAAAAATTTTTTTAGGCATTTTCTATTTTTAAATATCCCTTAGAATTTACTAGTATTTTAATTCCACTTTAAAATAAAGTTTTACCTCGAGCGGGTTCGAACCCATGACCTCATTTTTATTAACAAGGATTTACCGAATCAAATAATTTTTAAAAATATAATATTTTAATCAAGTATTTCAATAAATAATGTTCATCTTTCAGTTTTATATTGAAGTCCCTGAAATTGCTAAGATGACAAAAAAGGAGGTTGAAGATTATCGTGAAGAATTAGATGAAATTCATGTTAGAGGAAAGAATGTTCCTAAACCAATAAAGAATTGGTCACAATGTGGAGTTGATATTAAAGTTATGAATGTTTTAAAAGTGTAAGTTTTTAGTGTTTTTTGGTTTTTAATTGAATTTTTCTTATTTAAAAAATCTTTTCCTCAAGCGGGTTCGAACCTTTGACCTCACCCCCATAAACATAAAGTTTACCCACTTAACCAAATTTTATGAGGTTCTTTAACGGAATAATGGGAAGACGAAAGTCACTTTGAATGGTGAAATTTTTTAAAATTTTATTAATAAAATTGAATGTTTTTTTTGTAGAGGATTCTGGCCCATGTCCTCCCCATTCATGACATTACCCTCAAAAAAATTTATTAAATTTTTCAGTCACAATTACCAAAAACCTACACCAATCCAAGCCCAAGCAATTCCTGCAATAATGAGTGGAAGGGATGTTATTGGAATTGCAAAAACTGGAAGTGGAAAAACTTTGGCTTTTCTTATTCCAATGTTTAGACATATTTTGGATCAGCCACCATTGGAAGATATGGATGGACCTATCGGTTTTTTAATTTTTTGGTTAAAAAATCTCTTTTTTTGAAGCTTTAATAATGTCCCCAACAAGAGAACTTGCTTTACAAACATGGAAAGAAGCAAATAAATTTGCTAGAAATTTGGGTATACGTGTTGTTTGTGTTTATGGAGGTGTTGCTATATCTGAACAAATTGCGGAATTAAAAAAGGGAGCTGAAGTGGTGGTGTGTACACCTGGAAGGATGATTGATATGCTTGCTGCTAATAATGGTTTTTTTTATTTTTTGAAGGAATTTGTTAATTATACCTCTATAAATCAGTTAAACTTTATAAAATTAAATTTTTGCCCTAAGCGGGTTCGAACCTGCGACCTTTTCCTTTATGAACACACAGCTTTCCCACTTAACCAAATTTCACAATTTTAAAAAATAATTAATTTCTGGGAAGTGTAACGACCGAGGGCCTAAGTTAATTAATTTTTTGACCATTTTGCTCCTTATAATTTCTCAAAAATAAATTTTCTAGGTAAAGTCACCAATCTTCGTCGTGTTACTTATCTAGTTATGGACGAAGCTGATCGTATGTTTGACATGGGATTTGAACCACAAGTAATGAAAATGGTAAATAATGTACGCCCAGATAGACAAACAGTTCTTTTCTCAGCTACTTTTCCTAAAACAATGGAGGCTTTGGCAAGGAAAGTTTTGGAAAGACCTGTGGAAATTGTTGTAAGTATATATTTAATGAATACAGTCGGGGACCTTCACTAGTAGATACACCTCAATTTAAGATGTTTTTTTAATTTGGTTGGTTACTGGGTGAGGAATTCACTCAAATTTCAAGAAATTAAAAAATAATTATCCATGAAGGGGTTCGAACCCACGACCTCCAAAATTTAATGTAAACCACTTAACCATTCAATACATGCTCTATAAGATACCCCTAATATAAGATACAGCTCTATTTAGAATACGTTTTTGTGAATTTGAATTGCCACTGGGTGGAGAAGCGTTTAAGAGATACCCTCTATTTAAGAAACACACACCTCATTATAAGGTACATTTTTTCCGTACCGAGGGTGTGTTTATAAGTGAGGTTCGACTGTATTCTCTAATTTTTAATTAATTTTTTTTTAATTTTTAAAGGTGGGCGGTCGCAGTGTTGTTTGTAAAGATGTTGAGCAACACGCTTTAGTTTTGGAAGAACACCAAAAATTTTTAAAATTGCTTGAATTACTTGGACAATATTGGGAGCATGGAAATGTTTTAGTTTTTGTTGAGAAACAAGAAAAGGCTGATGATTTGGTTTCGCAATTAATGCTTGCTGGTTATAATTGTGCTCCACTTCATGGAGGAATAGATCAGGATGATAGAGATTTTACTATTTTTGATTTTAAAACTGGGAGATTGAAATTAATGGTATTTTTAATTTTAATTTATACTACAGTTAGGGGACCCCCGGTGACTAAAAAGGGTGTATTTTATAATTGGGGTGTTTTAGATGGAGGGTATGGTTTTGGAAACGCTTTCCACCTAAATTTTATAAAATAAAAAAATATTTTTCCCTGAGAGGGTTCGAACCCACGACCCTTAAAAATAAATTTAAACCACTTAACTAAAAAATTCAACAAATAGGAGGGTATTTATTTTTGGGTTCTTTTAACTCAAATTAAAAAAAAATATTTCCCCTGAAATGGTTCGAACCCATGACCCCCAGAGATAAATTTAAACCACTTAACCAAATAATTCAACAAATAGAAGGGTATTTATTTTTGGGGTCTCTTTTATAGCGTTTTGACTTTTTTAATTTAAAAAATTCTAGGTCGCAACATCTGTCGCTGCTCGTGGTCTCGATGTCAAAAAATTAATTTTGGTAGTAAATTATGATGCCCCTAATCATTATGAAGATTATGTTCATAGAGTCGGAAGAACTGGGCGTGCAGGAAATAAAGGTTATGCTTATACATTTGTTTTGGCAACTGGACAAGAAAAAATTGCTGGAGAAGTTGTTCGAGCTTTTGAAACAGCTGGGATTGAACCCCCCGAAGATTTGAAGAAATTATGGGAAGAATATAAAACAAAAATGGCTGAAGAAGGAAAAGAGATACATATGGGTGGGGGAGGATATTCTGGTTCAGGTTTTCGTTATGATGAGATTGAGGATGAAAGTGAAATGAATAAAAGAAAATTAACTAAATTAATGCATGGAATAGAAAGTGGAATGGATGATGAATCTGAAAATATTGATGATCAATTGGTTTTTGTTTTTTATATTTTTTTGGTTAAGTGGTATAGGGTTTGAGTTATTGGGGATTGGGGTTTAGATTGGTGGGTTGTCTTTCTTCATTTTTCCGAAATTTAGGAGAGCTTTAATATCTCTAATAAAAGACTTTAGCTCATCTTTTTGACCATTACTTGTTTGTTCTCACATTTGGTTAAGTGGTTTACATCTCATTTTTGGGGTCGTGGGTTCGAACCCCCTTTGGGAAAAATATTTTATTTTTCAATAAAAAATATTTTTGATAGAATTTTCCCACTTTAAAGAATTTCTACAGTTTTTTTCTTTTTTTAACATTTAATTTTCATATATTTTCTAAAGATTGGAATGATGAAAAGCAGTAAAAGAGTTACAACTCGTCGAGCAGGTGCTGGATGGAGAGGAAAGCCTGATCCTTCAACAGAAAAGAAGGTTGAAGCAGCAAGAGCAATGGCTGAACAAATTGCTGCAAAATTGGGACAAGCTTCTATGGAAAAAGATGCAACGCATTTAACAGCTGAAGCTATAATGAAAGGAACAGAAGCACAACCAGTGAATTTGACGGTTTGCATATGAATTTTTTATATTTAATTATAATAATAAATAGTAAATTTTAACAGATAAAAATATTTTTCTGAGATCAGGTTGAACCCACGTCATTAAAAATTCACTAGCCAAAAATTTATCTTTAGCTAAGTGGTTTACGTTTCTTTTAGGGGTCATGGGTTCGACCCCCTTCAGGGAAAAATATTTTTATTTTTTAAAATTTGCTATTTATTTTAAAATTTTTAAAGGGGATTTCGCTTGCTAAACAAAAGGCAATGGAATTGAACGAAAAACTTGATTATTTACCTTCTGATTTTAAAGAAAAAGAAGCTGAACAACAAATTCAATATTTTGAAGAAGAATTAGAAATTAATGATTTCCCACAAATGTTGCGTTTTAGAGTTTGTTCAAGAGTAAGAAAACAATTTTTTATTGATTTTTAAATTTTTAAAAATTTTTGTATTTTTGGTTAAGTGGGATAAATCATTTTTTGGGGTCATAGGTTCGAACCCTTTTGGGGAAAATATTTTTTTTAAATAAATTTTAAAAATTTTAAAGGAAGTTATTGCCCAAATACAAGAATTTGTTGATGTTGGAATATCAGTTAAAGGAACTCATTATCCATTAGGAAAAGAGCCAAAACCTGGACAAGACAGAAAACTTTATTTATTTATTGAAGCTAGAGATGAATTATCATTAAGAAGAGCAAAAGAAGAAGTTGTTAGAATTATGAGGGAAACGCTTAGAATGATGGTATGGGAGTTTTTTTAATATTTTACGGGCGGACTTCACACTATAATATTTTAGGAAGACTAAATAGGGAGGGGGGTATAGTTTAGATAGCTATAGTTGGGGCTATATTAATAAATATAGGGGAATATAGCTTATTGTTAGTTAACTCTCCCTATGGCTGTCCAAAAATTTAAAATGCTTATCTTAAAATAGGCAGTTTCCTGTGAGCTGCCTCGCCCACATGGGTTTATAGCGAGGTCCAACTATATTTACAGGAAAAATTTTTAATTAAAATTTATTTATTTCTTAGGCTGCACAAGGTTTAACAAGACAAGTAGCAACTGGTGGACGTTACAAATTATAAAATTCCGAAATTTTTTGGATGGATTCAATTTTTAGGAGTTTAACGTTTTTCTGTATTTTTTGCTGATATTATTTTACTGAAATAAAAACTTTTGTGTTTTTATTTTTCTTTTTTAAATTTTATTGTTGAAGCAGAATATTGAATTCTCCCTTCAAAAATGTCCAGAAATCAAAAAAAAATTTTTTTTTAAGCTGGACATTTTAAGGGAGGATTCTTCAATTTTCTGTCTTTCAATTAAATATTTTTTTTAATTTTATAACGTCTAATAATCTTATTTTTAATAGATTTTTTCTTATTTTTCGATTAATTCTTATGGCAAACAGAGCCTTTTGTCGTCAAGACGAGGAATACGAATATGGGTTAAAGGACGATGAAACTGATTCGGTCTACTCTGTTGGATATAGACCTACAATAGTATTTTTTTAATTATAAATTTTTTTTCTAAAAAAATTTTTTTGGGTCATAATGGGACTTAAACGAAGCGGAAAGACGTCAATAAGAAAAGTGGTATTCCAAAAGATGAGCCCGAACGAGACGCTTTTTGTAGAGAGCACAGCGAGAGTTACTAATGAATGTGAGTTTGGTTTTTTATTTTTAAAACTTAATCAAGGTGATCTTGGCGCTAGGAGTTTGTGTAAAGATTTTGGGAGAAATTAAAAATGTTTTACCCCAAGCGGGTTCGAACCTGGACCCCTAAGGAAAAAATTTTGGATTTTTCCCACTTAACCAAGAAAGGTCTTGTTTGTAACTTTTTCGAAATTTTTAAGGATTTCAAAGAAAATTAAAATATTTTACTTAAAACAGGTTCAGACCCGGACCGGTTAAACTTAAAATTTTTCCCACTTAACCAAAAATGTGAAAATCCATATTTTGTAATTTTCTCATCGTGCTGAGAAAAACATTAGTTTCACCTTCCCAACGAATTTCCTTTAATATTCTCTTTTCTTTTTCAGATGTCAGTGATTCCTTCATAAATTTTGAAACAATTGAATTTCCTGGCCAAGTCGATCCTTTTGAAGCGTCATTTGATCCAAATTCGATATTTTCTCGTTGCGGAGCTCTTCTTTTTGTAATTGATGCCCAAGCGGATTATGACGATGCTTTGAAGAAGATGGTTCCAGCAATAATTAGATCATATTCGATAAACAAAAATATTAAATTTGAGGTTAGTTTGTTTAGTTTTTTAAAGACAGATTCAGTAGAGTTGCTTCTTGATTCTTTAAGTCGTGGAATTTGAGACCTTAAAGAATCCTATTCCAAGGCGCTTTATCCTTGAAAAATTTCCCCGAGGTCCTTTACGGGGAACAACTCGAATATTCAGCAAAGTTGGGCACCTGACTTTTAAGTATACCTATATGAAGGGGAATACGTATCTGAATACCTTTGGTTATTATTCTAGTTTGTACGTAAAATTTTTACCACTTTTTTTTAATAAAAAGGTGTTCGTTCACAAAGTTGATGGTTTAAGTGATGAAACCAAAATGGAAACACATCGAAAAATATTTCAAACTGTCCAGGATGATCTTGCCGATCAAGGAATGGATCATATTCGAATTAATTATCACATGACATCGTAAATATTTTTTCTGAATTTTTTTGTGCGAAAAATTTGTCCGAAAAATAAAATTTTTTTTCAATCTCAGAATTTATGATCATTCAATATTCGAAGCATTTTCTAAAGTTATTCAAAAATTGATTAAACAATTGTCAGTTTTGGAATCTTTATTGGATATTTTTAATCAGGTTTCATTTAAATAAAATTTTTTAAATTTATTTTTTAAGGGTTCAAATGTTGAAAAATCATTTTTATTTGATGTTGCAAGTAAAATATATATTGCTACTGATTCTTCACTTGTTGACATGGTTAATAATAAAAATTTTTTTTTAAATTCTAATAGGGCAACCTTCATATAAGATACCCCTAGGGGTTAAAAAAATCGTACCTTATAATGGGGGTGTACCTTAAATCGAAGGTAAACGTTTAGGAAGCTCCCTCCTCCACTCAAAGTCAAAAAATCCTAAACGGGTCCGAACCTGGTCCCCCACAATGTGAACCTTTGGATTTTTCCAGGAATGAGTTCGCGTCCAGGAATGAGTTCGCGTCTTTCGGTTAGCAGGTGACTCATGCCAAAATTTTCAAAACGTATCTTGAAGCGTCTCTAGTATTGGGTGTATTTCTCAAGGACGTAATCATGGGTAAGATTTCCTCTGGATAGCCCCCTCCTCCCTCGTACGCCCTCGACTCTTATTAAAATTTTCTTTTCTTTTTTTCCACAGGCCACTTATGAACTTTGTTGTGATATGATAGACGTTACAATAGACATATCTTCAATTTATGGACACAAAGTTGACCAACAAAATACTAATAACAATAAACAACAACACCAAAATCGTCCAATTGGTTTTGATCAAGATACCTCAGCAATGATTATGTTACGAACTAGACAAGTTATTTTTTTGCGACAAATTAATGTTTATTTGGCTTTGGTTGCTGTTATTAAAGAAGATAATTTTGAAAAACAAGGATTGATTGATTTTAATTTTAATGTTTTTAGACAGGTTTTTTTTTATTTTTTTTTGGAGGGAAAATGAGGGGCTTGAGATTTTTTAAGGAAGAAAATTTCCTGGGGTATAAGTGAGCATACTTACCTGTTCCTCCATGAACCTTCACTCTTTCAAAGGGCTTTATAACTTTGTTTAAAAAAATTCCCGAGGTGTAAGGGACTATACTAACAGTCTTATGTGTTACGAGCCGTAGACTTCTTTTAAAATTCATTTTGGTATAGGAGAAAAGCAAGGAGTCTCTCTCCACTCTCGGCGGGCCGCTGAATCTCTGGGATTTGATTCCGCGGTGTAAGGGAGCATATACTACCAGTCTCCTCCGTGTCACGAGGCCGTAAACTTCTTTTAAAATTCATGGGGTATAGGGGAACATTAAGAAACTTCTTTTCACTCTCGCGTGGCCGGGAATCTCTTGGAGTTGAAAAAAGTTTTTTAGATGAGTCTAAATCTATCCTTGTAAGGTGGGCCTACCCCCGAAATTTCAGAATAAATTTTTTTTAATTTTAGGGTGTTGAAGAAGTTTTTGAACTTGGAAAGAAACGTAACTCACTTGCTCTTTAAATTGAAAAAAAATTTTTTTTACAAAAAATGTGTTGTCAACAAAAACTGCCTCTGTGCCATATTTTTTATAGTTCAAAAAATAGAGGTAAAGAATTCTATCACTTTAAAAAAATAACGAAACAGATATTTTTTCTACAAAAAATATATTTTTAAATTAAAAATGAAGTTAATAAAAAAATTAATTTAGAAAATAATTTTTTAAAATTTAATTGGGGTTGGAAAACTCTTCACTCTTCTACCAATTGTTAGGTTGAAGATAATTGAGAAAAGAGATACCTATACAGGGTCTTTTATCTAGGGCTGGTCCCGTCGAAAAGAACTTTTGCGGGGGAAAGGGGAGATGTCAGGAAATAGAATGTTGATGTAAGAATGGGGTATGAGAATGGCCTAAAAACATCGTCGGGGTGAGGAGTCGGGGACTTTAAATCTGTTGGCCTTAAATTATTTAGAAACAAAAAAGAAGTTTAAAAAAATTTTTTTATTATTTAAATATTAAATGGCAAAAAAATTATTGACGAAAGAGATTTAAATAATTAAAGAGATTATATAAAATGCGTTTGGTTGTTAAATATAATATTGAGTAGAGAAAAAATTATAGACACAAATATAATTTTTAAGGAGGGAATGTTTTTTAGCTACCTATTAAATAAAAATTTTAAGAAGCACCATGCATGAGGGATTGCTTTACCCTCAGAGAATAAAAAAAAACTTGTGGCTATAGGCCTGAATATTAGGGATGGGTCGGGTTGATGAGAAGTAAAAAATTGGGTTGGGTCAAATACTGGGTATGACTCGAAGTCAATGTAAGATTTTAAAACCCCAGAGCTGGGCCAAGGTTTGAAAAAGGTCTGAGTGAGACAGAGTCAACAAAATGCCCCCAATACCAGCAGTACTGGTCGGGTTTATGGATCGAATTTCCAAAAATTTTTTGGATCGAGTTTCTCTAATCAAAAAAAGGACCGAGTTTTATGGGTAACCCGACCTATCCCCGGCCTATAAATACAAAGGTTATATATAGAGCCCGGATTTTTATGCAAATGCATATTTTTTTTGCAAACTTTTCATGATGTGTTATGCACAAAAAACACTGTTTCCGCAAGTTTTGAAAACTTTAGAGGGGGTTTCTATTTGCATATAATGCATATTTTTGCATATTCCGGACTTTGTTGCATAATGCATATTTTACTGCATATTTTGATGTTTTTGGGGAAAATATTGCGAAAATTGCCTAAAATCCTGCCAAAAAGTGAAAATTTAGTAAAAATTTAGGAAAAAATTTGTAAAAATTACAAATTTTGTAAAAAAATTTTTTGCGTTTATTGGTTTCGCCAGAAAATGGCTCACCCCCATAATGTCTCAGCCCCAAAACGTCGCACCCCAAGATGTCCCACCACCAAAATGCTTCATTTCAAAATGCCCAACACCGTAAAAATGCTCAATTTGTCGAACTATACATTTAAAATAGCAGAAATCTTAATAAAAAAATGTATTTTAAATCATTTTGACTAAAAATATGTAAAATTTCTAGGTATAAATGGTATTTTTCATGCATATATGCGTGTATATTTTGGTTTACTTGCATATTTTTGTGCATATTTTGGCAATTTTTTATGCATATTATAGTGCATATTTTGCATTTTTTAATGCATAAAAATCCGGGCTCTAGTTATATATAGGTGAAGTGTTAAGAAAAAAATTTTTAAGGACAAGAATTTGGGCTTGTTAAAGACTTAAATTAAAAACCTTTTATTCCTTTCCAACATATTCTTCCTCCTCTTTTTCTTCTTCCTTTACATTTTTAATTTCTTCAGGAGATAATTTTTGTTTATTTTCTTCTCCTTCATTTCCTTCTCCCTCCCCTCGTTTAAAAACCAAATCTTCTCGAAGTTTATTTTTTCTTCTAAAAATATTATAATCTTCTTCAAAATGTTTTTCCCCTCCATTAGGCTGCTCTTTTTTTGTTATACGCGAAAGAGAAGATTTTTTGTTATTCAATTTTAATTGATTTTCTTCCAAATTGTTAATGTTTGGAGGTTTTTTAATTTGTGCTGGAATAGCGGGAATATTTTCTTCTTCCTCTTCTTTTTTGTCAAATGGATCTTCTACCAAATTGTTTTTGGTTTCCAAAGGTGGAGAATCCATTTTTGGTAGGAGAAAGGTGGTGTTGTTTGAAGAAGTTTGTTTTTCGAGTAACTTAATTTTGAGGGGAAAATTTTTAGAAAATGATGGTTAAAAGAAGATCTAGGCCCAGGCATTTTTTGACCTTCCTGGGATTTTTCCGGACCTGGGTTTTTTCCCATGATCCGGCCCAGGTCAATAAATCAAACCCAGGAACAGGCTTTTCAAAAATACGATATCTCGTCATGAGCTACCCTGAGATCTGGAAAATTCGTCCGTTATAATGAGGTGTCTCTTATATAGGGTTAAGTGACACAATACGTTAAGGGTCGTTTATATAGCTCTAACATCCAGTGTCTTATTAAGTTCTTAAACTAATGTAAGGTGTACCTAGCATCGATAGCCAGAAAATTTTTTAAAGGGAGAGGGGGGTTGAAAGTTTGAAAAGGGAGGTTGGGAAAATGTCACTTATAATGAGGTGTATGAGGTCGGGTCAGTAAAACAAAAATAAAAGAAACCTTTTGTTGACTAATATTCTCCATAAGATCGTTTAATCTAACATTTTCAATTTGCAAAAGACTAATACGTTTGGACTGTTGATTTATAGATTCATTACAACGTTCCTTTTCTTTAGCAAACAAAGCTTCAATTCTGTCCTTGTGTTTGGAGATTACTAGAAAATTGAAAAAAAAATAATTTTTTAAGAGTTTAAATTGAAATTTTTGTTTAGAAAATTTTAAAAAATCCAAAAAAAGTTTGTGCGTCCAACGGGAATCGAACCCGTGCCTACTGCTTGGAAGGCAGCAATGCTAACCACTACACCATGGACGCTCATATCAGAAGCTTCAAATAACATTTCTTATAATTAAAGGAAACGGACTGGGGAGGGAAGGGAATAAGAACCTTTCCCGCAGCTTTCCCCTCTTAAAAATTAAACAGAAAATTTAAAAAAACCATTGATTTGAGCACTCAACGAGCTAATATGTTCATTAGCAAAACGTAGCTGAACTTGCAAATCTTCTGTTTTAACCGACAATTGTTGCTTTTCAAGAAATATCCAAAAAAGAAGAAATATTGACAAAAGAAGAATCGAAAATTTACAAAAAAGACGGCCGGAAGAATAATTTAAAGGCACCATTTTTGCATTGTGTACTAGGCAGATAAAGGAACTAACTGGCGCGAGCAATAATGGTTGAGTTCAACTGGCCAGCCCGAACCAAAACGTCCGTCTTGTAAAAAGACTATTTTTCTCTAGTTTGCATACTATTTTCAGATTATTAATGTTGGGCGACATTTTGCCAAAACACATTTAGCCAATAAGTCTAAAATTACACGTTTTGCCAACAAAATGGTGACAAAATGCGGGATTTTAGCCTTATTGGCAAAATATGGTTTTGCAGAATATACCATTGAATTATTTTTAAGAGATTATTTTGAAAAATGAGAGCGCAAAGAAAAAATGTCGTGAAGAGCTGTTGATTAGCCTTCGACTTTTCCGTTTTTGACGGTGACGGAAATTCGTTCAATCAGCTACCATGTTTCAAGTCCAACACGTTTGGAGAAGACTTGAAGTTTATTCAAGGTTAGTAACTTTATTTTTATGTTACTTTTCTATTTCTAGCCCTTTTAATATCAAAAATCAATGTGGGAATAATCACTTAAAAATCAACCAGGAAATGACTAGGAAGACGATCTCTTTGCGAAAAAACAAGTTTGTTTTAATCCCATTTTTGATATTTTTTTATTTTTTTAGCGGGAAACCTCTTCCCCTTCTCTTCAATTTATTGATTTGTTGCGTGCGAAACTGACCAGCCGGTCAGATTTTTGGGAAAAAAAGAAGGAAAGAGTGGATGACGTGTAAATCTGACCAGCCGGTCAGATTTTTAATGGGAAAGAAGGAAAAGAATGGATGACCAAAAGAAGGAGAATAATTTCTAAATGAAAAATGCTTCAATTTTTAAAATCTTCCTTACCAAAACCAAATATTTTTGCTTTTGATGAATACTTTATTAAAGCTTTTTGGCGTTGGGGATTGTTGGTTTATTGCTTAAGATGGCCATTATTGTTATTACCTTTTTTGTTGACTGGAATTTTAAGTATTGGATTTGTTTGGATTGAAGAACAGGTTTTTTTATTAATTATATAAGGGGTCCAGTTTATGTTAGGCGGAGTGGTGAAGGGATTTGGAGTTTATGTGACAAAAAAGTGTCGTCCGTCTTAATAACTCGATAGACCTGGGAGGGATTAGGTTACAGAAAAGGTCATCCGTCCTAATAACTCGGTAAACCTGTTGAGTGTCACGGGTTTAGACTTGGATTTTGGATCGGATTTTCAAAAATTTCTCGGATCCTATATCGGATTTTAATTGAAGAATTGTCTTTCGGGTAACCCATACATCCCTGATGTGACCTTGGTTAGAGAATTAGCTGGTAGTAGCTTTGCTTTTATAAAGCTTTTTGGTTTCTTTTGTTCCCAACAAGCTCCTGTTTAAACGGGCACGTAGTCAGGGAACCCTCCTCCTGCACTAAAAATTTTTGGCTGCGTGCCTGAGGTTCCGATCTTCCTTTCCAATCGCTCTTCAATTTTCAACTTTCTTTCTTAAGAAAAAATTTTTTAGACTACAAGGGACCCACTTTTTGTTTTTTCACCAGAAAATGCCCGTTGGAGGTATGAAAGAGCTGTTTTAACTCAACATTGGCCTTTGGATGAACAACATTTTTGGCCTGGAAAATCTTATGATTACAACGGTTATGTGGATGTTATTGCTGCTGGTAGAAGAAGAAAATCTAATTTTGATCCGGAAGGAGTGGCTAGACCAAATATTTTGCTGAGTGGATATTTGAATGAATTGGAAAGGATAAATGAGGTTTTTAAATTTTAATTTTGGGGGAGTCTCGTTCCTTTATGCTCTCAGAAGTTTGCAAGTTTTGTCTGCAAGTTTAGCTATTTTGTAATAAAATGAATCTTATTATTCTCGTATAAAACCCCTGCAGACTTGCAAACTTGTGAGAGTATAAAGTAGAGATTGTAGTGGGAGGATCGAGATCTTGAAAAATTCGCTGTCTCGATAACCACGATTTTCGATCGGGATCTTGTTTCGGTCCGGTCTCTAGTACAAAGCTACCTTCACAATAAATGCGTGTTGCCCTTAACAAAACACGGAACATTGTTGAAGGAGGCAACGCTTGACACAGAGTCATTGATGGAGCCCTGTAGAAGGAAGTACCGAGCTTTGCTTTAATAAAGGGTTTTTAATTCTTTCGTTTCAAAAAAGATTTTTTAATATTTTTGTAGCCTCGTATTCCTAAACTTTTGCTGCTTTCGAAATTTTTTTTAAAAATATTTCTTTCTTTCTTTTAGTATATTATTCACAATTTGACGGTGCCACTTCAATTACCCAACAACAATCAAACTTTACAAATTTCCTTTACCGATTTGTGTATGACGTATGCCTGGAAATGTTATGAAAATGAGCATATTACAATGTTACAACCTAAAGGACATTGGACTGGAAGTGGGGGGTTTTTAAAAGCTGAAATTGTTGAATTGGCTAAAGATATTATTGAAAAAGAGGTTTGTTGTTTTTTCTAAAATTTGTTGTAAAAATATTTTTGGATATGAGACATTTGGAAACATACACCAAAGAAAATATTAAAAAAAATTTTTTTTGAAAAGTTAGAAAAATATTTTGTGAACTACTTGACTTTATTGGACCAAAATTTTGTTTCAGAAGTCAGTATAGTTAAAAAAAAACTTTTTTGGAACCTTTTTTGAAACAAAATTTTTCCCGTTATACAAATATGAGCTTGCTAAAGACTATAATTAAATTAAAAAAATTTTTCTTCGACATGGTGTAGCCACGAATGTCAGGCTGTAAGTATTGTGTTAGACAAAAAAATTTATTTTTAAGAAAAATTTTTTTTTAATTTTTTACTCTCTTTTCTCTTTTTTTAAAGGTCAAAATAACTTACCCAATAGGTTGGAGAGGTACCGAACCTTTATATTTTGGAGCACTTGTTGGAGGTGTACATTTAACCGATTCTGAAGGACATTTTAATTATGCTAGTGCTATTCGTTTAACTTATAATGTTCGAGATGGAAATTTAATTGATCAAGTTAGTGAAAGGTGGAGGAAGAAATTGGCTGAGGTTTTTTTGAAATTTTGAAAAAAAATTTTCGTGGGGTCGTGGGTTTGAACCCGCTCAGGTCCCGAATTTTTTTTAATAAAATAAATTTGCATATTGTTAATTGTGGTTAATTTATGACTGAAAAACTAGCCTTAACAATTTTTAAAAATTGAAAATAAATTTTCTTGAAATTTTTTGGAAATTTTAAAAAATTTAGGGGGTCGTGGGTTCGAACCTATGTCCCGAATTTTTTTAATAAAATAAATTTAAATATTGTTAATTTTGGTTAATTCATGACTGAGAAATGACCCTTAAAATTTTTTTTAATTGAAAATAAATTTTCTTCTTTAATTTTTTTTAATTTTAAGTATTTGACTGACAAAAAGGAACCTGCCAGTGGTATAATTTATTAAAAAATTTTTTTTAATTTTTAAATTTAAAGATTTGCTTGAATTTGGTCTTTATCATAATATGAGCTTACCTGAAGGACTTCAAGTTTATTTTTCAGTAATTAAAAAAAAACTTTTTTTAAAGGATGTAGCAGATACTTTAATGCCTAAATTTGGTGGTTGTATATTTGTTCTTTTTTTATTTTGCATGGGTTGCAGTATTGTTTTGCTTAGGTTTGTTAGTAATATTAGTTACTTAAATTTTTGTTTCAAAAAATTTTTCAAGCAAATTTTGTTTGGAAAAAATTTGAAGCAAAAAGCTTGCTTCTTAAACAAAATTTTGCTTCTGAAGCATTTTGCTGCAAAAATTTTTAGCAAACTTGCTCTTGAAGTAAATTTTGTTACTGAAAAAGGCTTTGAAAGTTTCTGAAAAACAGGAAAATGTTGTTAAAATAACATTTTCTTCAAAAAAATCAGAAGCAAAATTTGCTTATGAAGCAAAATCTGAAGCAAAAACTTGCTTCTGAAGCAAAATTTTGTTTCAAAGCAAATTTTGCTTCAAAAAAATTTTTTAAACATTTTTTAACTAAAAACCTTTCCTTTTTTGTTAATTTTCTTCCATAAAATTATTTTTTTAAGCGACACTTTACCTTCTGGAAAACAAACAATTGTAGGTATTGACTGGACTCGAAGTAAACCTTTACTTGGATTAGCTGCTCTTTTGTGTCCATTACTTGCTACTTTAAGCGCTTTTGGTTTATTGCTTTGGTTTGGTTGTTTATACAATGCTATTGTTAATGTTAGCCCTTTTATTTGTCTAAGTTTGTTTTTTCTTTTTAAAATTTTTCTAAAAAAATTTTTTCTGAAAGGTATTGGAATTGATGACGCTTTTTTAATGACGGCAGCTTGGCATAGAACTTGTCCTGAATTAAAAACTTCGAAAAGACTGGCTGAGGCTTTAGCAGAAGCTGCTGTAGCTATTTCTATTACTTCTTTTACTGATATGGTTTGTTAAATTTGCACACGGTTAATCCTTTCTAGTAGGGTTGTCTGTTATGGACCGAACGAACTGTGGATTTTTTGATTCGGTTCCTCGGTTCTTTCGGATATCCGAAGAATTTCCAGGAACCGACACCCCTACTCTCTAGTAGTTGCCTCAGTTTAGTTTAAATAGGAGGCTTAGGGAGTGATTTTGGTAGATTTGGAGGACATTGGGCTAATCATTGGATTTAAGGAACATTGGGAGCTTTGAAGTGTTTACAGAAGGATTTGGGGATATCGTGGGATTTGTGGGGATATAATGGATTTACAGTTATGTCAGAGGATTAGAAGGGATATTAGAGTATCTGAAGTGATATAGGGACTATCAGGGGGTTTGTAGCAATTAGTTTAGTTTTTTGAGATCAAAGGGAATTTAAAAGGATATCCTTTCTTGCTACAAACCTCCTCTCTCTTAATCCTTTAATAATTATTTTTTCATACCTAAAATCTTTATCATTTTTCAAGTTAACTTTTGGCATTGGCTGCTTCACAACATTACCAGGAGTCCGTTTATTTTGTATGTACACATTTGCTGGAATTACTTTTACTTATATTTATCAAATTACCTATTTTGCTGCTGCAATGGCTTTTGCTGGAAAAATGGAAGAATTTGGGCAACATTCAATTTTCCCTTTTTGTAAAACTATTGAATTGGATAAAGCTAAAACAAATTTTGAAAAATTAACAATTGTTGGATCTCCTCCACGTAGTGAATGTGAAAAAGAAGAGAAACAAGTTGATAATAGTTGGCTGGTCGAATTTAAAAAATGTTGGAATGAAGAGAAGAAAATGGAGAAAATTGATACGATGGAGGAAGAAAAGGTTTTTTAATTTAAAAAATTCCTTCTGTGTCATCAAGACACAGATTTAAATTTTACTTAAATTTATCGATCGATATCATGAAAAATTCCGATAGTTTTATGGGCTCTTGTCTTGAGCTTCTGTTGTGTTTCTTTTTCTTTTGCTCCCTTCTGTTGTCCAAGAAATTCTAAACTTGAAAACGCCCGAGACGAGAGCCCATAAATCTAGGTTATCGAAATTTTTTGAGATATCGATCTCGATTCCTTGATTGTCTTGTACCTTCCCTTCCCGTTTGCTACCCGTCTAATCCTATCTCTATTTCGGACACCTTTTTATTTTTTTTAATTTAAAAAACCCCCTTTATAAACAATTTAAGGATTTAACAACAAATACTAATCCTACAACAAAACAAACTTTTGTCAATCGCCTTTTCCGAGAAGTTTATGGCCCTTTTCTACTTAACAAAAAAACAAAATTGTATATATTTTTGTGTTATTCTCTATATTTATTGTTTGCTTTATTGGGTGTTTCACACATGGAAGAAGGACTTCATCCAAAAGAATTGGTTAAATCTTCTTTTTATTTGACTGATTTTTATGTTTTAATTGATGAAACTTTTTGGAGGGAAGGTTTGGAATTTTGTAATTTTTTTTTCTTAATTTTTAAGAGTGATAGGGTTTAATTTTGGATAATTATTAGATTTGTTTTAAAAATCTTTAATAAGGCAGTTTAGATTAGCTGGAAAGTGCTTTGTCCCCCTATTGTCTAGTGTGGGTTCGAGTGTCAGGGCTTATGATTTTTTTGTATTTTTTATTTTCAAAAATTTCCTTCTTAATTACCTTATTCTTACTATAAGTCAATTTGATGTAGCTAGCTAGAGTGCCAAGTTTTCCCTATTTTGGTTTGTGGGTTCGAGTCCCTTTGGCGGTAGATCATTTTTCTTTTTATAAAAATTATTCAACTCGTATCTCTTTTAATTATAGAATTTTTTACAAATTTTTAAATTTTTTTCAGGCCTTCAATTACAAGTTGTTGTCAACAATCCTCCAAATTTTGTCAATTTTACTCAACGTCAAAGGCTCAATCAATTAGTGTCATCATTTGAGGATACAGAATTTACAATGAAACACAATGCTACAATGTTTTGGTTAAACGCTTTTGATGCTAAAATAAAAGAGGATTTGATGGAGAGGAATATTTCCGAGCCGAAAACGTTTATTTTTTTTAATTTTTTAAATTTAATTTTTTATATTTGGAGGGAGGGGGTAGTTCACGGTCCAGGGGATTTTTGAATTTGTCTCCTTGGTTTTTGGATTATTCTGATTTTTTTGAAGTTCGATTTTTGGGTTTTCATTTTGTTTTTTGGTCAAATACCTGTGGGAAGAATTTTTCAATTTCCTTAAATTAAAAAAATTTTTCCGTCTTCGTCGTTAGATTTTCCTTGAAACCTTACAATTTTTGACAAAAATAACAAAAATTTTTCTCTTAAAATCCATCCATTAATCCATAAAAATATAAAATCCCTTCCATTAACGTTTTGGCGTGCCACACGAAAATTCTGGCTCACATCCCTGCCGTCCCCCCTTCCTCTCTCAAAAAAATCTTTTCTTTAAAGACTCTCAGAATGGCATCAACGCTGTCTTGAATGGCTCTTATCAGCTGGAGGTCGTCGTCTATGGGAATTGGATATGCACTGGATTGAAGGATTCCTAGTTGCATTTAGATTTCAAATTGGATTGAGAAATTATAGAACTCCTACAGAACATACAAACGGTTTTTTAAATTTTTTGAAGGAGAAATTTTAAAATTTTTTTAAAAAAGGATGTCGTTTAATGCGTTCAATAGCTGACTCTTTTCCTGAATTTAATGTAACAACATTTCATGAATATTATCCTTTTTCTGATCAGGTTTTTGAAATTTTTTTTAAATTTTTTGATTAAAATTAAATTTGGATTATTTTCGGATTTTAAGTGGATTTTTGTATGTCTTCTATATACATTTTATGAGACACCCATAATGTGTTAGTTTGGTTTAATCGGTTAGGGTTAGGGTTTTTTCCTATGCAGGTCTAGGGTTCGAATCCCACTGCTGAAAATTATACTTATTTTTTTAACAAATAAGTATTTCTACATTTTTCTGAAGTTTTAAAAGGTTTATTAGGTGTCAGTTTGGTTTAACTGGATAGCGCTGAGTTTTCCCCTATATAGGGCTAAGGTTCGAATCCCAATGGTGTAAAACAGTTTTGATCATGTCAAAAAATGTTTTCCTTTTATTTTTAAAATTTTTAATATTATGCATTAATTTTTAACATTTTTAATTTCAGTATATTGAACTCAAACCTGCTTTATACCGCAATTGTTTAATAGCAGTTTTGTGTATGGGTTTTATTGCTTTATTAATGATTCCAAGTTGGCCAGCAGCTTTTTTCATTATTGCAGCTATTGTTTCTATTGATATTGGTGTTATTGGTTATATGTCTTTATGGGGAGTGAATCTTGAAAGTAAGCAGTTTTTTTTTAAATTTTTTAAAAATAATTTTTTAACAATTTTTAAGGCGTTTCAATGATTACAATCGTGAGTTTTCCAATTTTTAAAAATTCATAACTCTTTTATTTTTCGGTATTTTCAAATAATTTTTTTACCAATCGATAGCTCTGAATGTGCTGATTCTTTTTTATAAAGTGACTGTTTAGATTAGTTCATTCCCTAAAAAGTTGTAAGCCATTAAGTCCAGACAATCGTGATTTTTTGAGTTTCACGTCTATAACTTTTAAGAGGATAGTCTTATAATATTGATCCTGTAAGTAAAAAGGATCTACAGATTTAGGGTATCGATCGGTGAAAAAATTATTTGAAACGGCCGAAAAATAAGAAAGTTATGGCCAAAAAATGAGACAAATTTTATTAAAAAAATGTTTTTTCGATTTTTGATATTTTGAAGTATTCCCCCTCAGTTATTTCAAAATGTCGACTATTCTTAAATTTTTCAAAATGTCTAAATTAGATATTTTGAAAAATTTCCTTCATCAACTTTCGAAATACCAACTCGGCTAAAATATTTCAGAATATCTAAAGTCGACATTTTGAAATATTTTCACTTTAAATTTTCAAAATCTCAAATTTAAAAATGTCAAAATTTAAAAATTAACAATCAGATAATGTCCATCGGTTTTTCTGTTGATCTTTCTGCACACATAACCTATGCTTTTGTAAAGGCTCCAGAAGGATTATCGTCAAATGAACGAGCTATTGCAGCGCTGGAAACACTTGGTTGGCCTGTCTTTTTGGTTCGGTTAAATTCAAAATTAAAAAAAAAATTTTTTCATTTTAAAGGGTGCTTTCTCCACAGTTGTAGGAATTATGGTTTTAACACTAGTAGATGCTGTGATTATTTTAATCTTCTTCAAAACCGTTTTCCTTGTAATTATTTTTTCGCTGCTTCATGGAATTGTTTTTCTCCCAATTTTACTAACTGTTGCAATGCCTAATGAAGGTTGTGGTTGTCAGAATGGAGAGGAGAGGAAGTAAATGTGTCAGTTTTTTGCTTTGTAATTTTTATTTTGTAAATAATGTCTTCGTTTTTTTCTTAATAAAAGTGTTTTTTACTTGTTATTTTGATAGGTGATCTTTTGCGATGCCTGCTTTGTTGATCTTTTTTAGGTGATCTTTTGGGTTATCGAGTTCATTATTCCAAAAGACCACCCAGGAGAATGACGCCTTTAAACGCCTCGGGACATATTTTGAATTAAATGAGACGCCTCGGGGCATCCCAGGTTACACCCAAAAGATCACCGATAGGAAGGACAACTTAAACCGCCTCAGGGAATATTTTTAAAAACTTCAAAGATATCACCCTAAAAATATAACCATCACCAAAATAAGTCTATTTATAAATTTAAAATACATATAAACAAAAAACCTAAACAAATACTTTAAAATTCTACGATTCACTGTTCTCCCTTTCCTTAATTTTGTTCTCATAAATTTCATTCAATTTGTTTTGTTCCAATTGTAAAGTCCGTTGATGCGAACGGAGTCGTGACAACAACGAAAGGAGAGCACCTTCTTCTTGCCTTAACATGTCCAATTTATTTTTAAGAACAGCGGTAGGAGACGAATCTGTGTGGAAATTCAGATTAAAAAATTGCGGACAAATTTTGCGGACAAAAACACCTATCGTTTAAATTTGGGTAAAAACCTATTCTTGGTTCCGACCCTGATATAAAAATAGAATGAAAGATAATCGAATACGTGGGAGCCAAAAATGTGAAGACAACAAAGGGACCTGAGGGCAGACAAAATATTCCTATACACAACCCCCAAGAAAAAATCAAGTTTAAAAACAAACTAGTTGCATCAGCTACAGCAGGTTCTGCATCTTCTCTAACTTCATCATTTCCATTATCCTCTTCTTGACGTTCTCGTTTAACGGGCAAATTTGATTCCTCCATAAGCTTTGGATTTTTTAAAATTTGACTAAAATAATTAAGATAAAAGAAACAAAAAATAATTACTGATTTTTGAAAACAAAAAGATGTTATAAAATTGTAAAATAAATTTATTCAAAAAATAGTAAAAATATAATCGACCGACCGATAACTAATTTTTAAATTCTCATTGTAAAACTCAAACAAAGTATCAAAAAACATTTACCTATTATCAAAAAAATACAATATCTTAATTTTTTAGACCCCCATCCAAATTGCAGATCAACGGCACTGACCTACAAGAAACTCACAGGCACTGACCATCAAGATAACTCAACGGCACTGACCTACAAGAAACTCACAGGCACTGACCATGAAGATAACTCAACGGCACTGACCTACAAGAAACTCACAGGCACTGACCATCAAGATAACTCAACGGCACTGACCTACAAGAAACTCACAGGCACTGACCATCAAGATAACTCAACGGCACTGACCTACAAGAAACTCACAGGCACTGACCATGAAGATAACTCAACGGCACTGACCTACAAGAAACTCACAGGCACTGACCATGAAGATAACTCAACGGCACTGACCTACAAGAAACTCACAGGCACTGACCATCAAGATAACTCAACGGCACTGACCTACAAGAAACTCACAGGCACTGACCATCAAGATAACTCAACGGCACTGACCTACAAGAAACTCACAGGCACTGACCATCAAGATAACTCAACGGCACTGACCTACAAGAAACTCACAGGCACTGACCACCAAGATAACTCAACGACACTGACCTACAAGAAACTCACAGGCACTGACCGTCGAGATATCTCAACCAAAGAAAACCCAAAGGGACACTCACCCAAAGAAACCCCAAAGAGCCAACCCCAAAACCTGAACAGAAGCCAATAAAACTTGCCAATGCCAATGCACCATTGGAAGAGGTTGTAGAAGAAACTAGAAAATAAATTAAAATAACTGACCAAGAGAATAAATTATTTCAAGGGCATTTTGAAGGGTTTCAAAGCCACAAAGGTACATAGAAAAATCAATATAATTGGTTGACTTCAAATGTAAACCCAGTATTTCAAAGTGTAACCTTAATATCCTTAGTCTCTCAGCCGTTAAAATCGTCAACTAACCAAAAAGCCCTTCAAAATGCCCCAGAAAAAATTTTAAACAAACTCGTTTCAACAGCCAAAGCAGGTTCTCTTCTTCTTCAAACTTCACCATGTTCATTATCCTCTTCTTGACGTTCTCGTTTAACGGGCAAATTTGATTCTTCCATAAGCTTTGGATTCTTTAAACATTAAAAAGATTAATTAAAAGAAACAAAGAAAAAGTAATTATTGATTTAAAAAAACAAGATAACATCTTCACATTTGTAAAATAAATCTATTCAAAAAGATAAACATAAAAACGAAGCCAATTTAAATTTAAATAAAGCTTAAAAATTTTTTGCAATAAATTAAATAAGAAAATAGATCGAATTTAGCGAATATAAAAATTCTTTACCACCAGTAGGATTCGAACCTGAGACCTCTTAAGGAAAAACTCAGAATTTTCCCACTACACCAAAACGTGTTATACACGATTCTGTTAATTTGGCTTTAAATATTTAAAAATAAATAGAAACTTTTTCTTCTTATTTTAACGTCGAGGGCTCTGTCCAACAATTTGTGCAATTTGTCCATTTGCTACTTCCTTTACAATTTGTGAACATTCATCCAATACAGATTTTAATTGTGTAGGTAAAGCACACAAAATTCCAGTATTTGCATTTGAAGAAGCCATAACAAAAACGGCAAATTGGTCAATACTTAGAAGAACAACCTTTAAAAATAAAGCTAAAGTTTAAAGGTTTCCAAGAGTTACTTAAAAGGGTTTAATTTTAAAATAAAAAAAAGGATTCCCACATATGTCAGTAATTGAATCAAAAAAAAATGACTGACATTGGATATAAACTGGAAGAGACCATTCTTCCTAATCTCATCCATCATTCCTTTTACCCCTCACAAACGGGCTCGAACTCGTGACCTTCTAACCCGTCTAGAATAAATTACGGATTAAGGAAAAAAGGAAAGAGCAGAATAGTTAAGAGAGCAGTTGAACCGCAATCGATCGTAATTATGAAAGAAGACCTCCCCTAAAAACCAATCCCTAATCAGCTAATTATCAAACATTAAAAACAAAAAACCTGGCTCATTTCATAACGAAAAATCCAATATTTTTGTGTCCCCATCCCAAGCTTCCTTGACTGCTCCACCAAAGTATTGTATGAAGCAGAATATTGACTTCTATTTCGTATTTCTTCTCCAGCACTAACTATAGGAACTCCATCAGAATCCAAAATTAAAATTGAATGAACTTCAGGAATTGTTTTAATTAAATTCTCCAATGTCTCAACTATTTTTAAACTCATTTTTTTCTAAAATTTAAAAAAAAAATTTAAAATAAGCCTTAAAAAATATATAGATATGCAAGCAACATTTAAAAAAAGCAGTTAATAAACTGTTTAATCGAAAGTTTTATTTATTTATAAAAGAAATGTGTAGATTTAGTTGACTGACAAAATAAAGTCGAACCTCGATTTTTAGACAAAGCTTTAAAGTTGAGAAAGTATCGAAGGCGTATCCAGGGGTCTGGTCTGTTTCAGAGGGGGCGGCGGGAGGCCTGGATATGCCTTGGAAAGTACCTTATAGGAGAGATCCCTCTAATTGAGGCTATCTCTTACATTAGTCGTTCCTCCTGATCCAAAGATACCAACAAAATTAAAAACCGTATCTTATATAAGAAGTTCCCTCTAAACTAGAGATATCGCCTAGTTAGTCAGACCCTCCAGCCAGTTGCCAACAAAATTCCAAGTATCCTAACCTAATATGACTTAATCCTCGTATTAGGTACATCCAAGAAACGAAGTTCGACCGCATAAAACTCCCCTAAGTAATTAACGCCTTGAATTATGTCGGCTATCCTTGTTGTATCTATCTTTTGATCTGTGCCTTTTGTGCTTCTTCTCCTCCTTTCTCTTCTTTGATTTTTTGTCTTTGTGTTTGCTCTTCTTTTTATCCTCTTCATCATCGGAGTTTCCCGATTTGAAAATTTTCCTGAAATAATATATTGAAAAAAAAAACAGATAATCTTTAAAAAAACCTCATAATTTTGTTTCGCCTCTTTTCACTTAATCCCATGAGGAATGAATGAAATTGCGCGTTGTCTCCAGTACCAGCAACTGATGTTGTTAGCTTCTAAAAATATTTAGGATATAGAGTTGTCAGTTTCGCCAAATTCTTCAGGTAACTAAAACCTAGCCGAAAAACGAAACGACACCTTCGGTTAACCTAAACCGAGAAATAGACTCCAACTTTTCAGTTCAAAGTCTTTTGTGGATACCCCACTATCCACCCTCTCCCTTTAGTTTGGTCTCGGAAGTACAAGGAAGTCTGACCACTATACACATATTGAAGAACACTGTGACTCAAACTTGAGTGACTCAAACTTTATCCCAAAAGTACCCAGTTTGGTTTGTCCCGACATTCCTAGCATAGAATGGGTAAAGAGAATAAAAGACCTTTATATTTTCGTCAGCTCTCAAAGTGCTCAAAATTCCATTTTTAAATTTCAAATTGTGTTCCTCTTTCATATCTTCAAACAACTTTTCCTGAGCTATCGGCTCTCTTTTCTTCTCCTCTTCTTCATCAACCTCATCATCTTCCTCCATTTTCGCTTCAATTTCAGATTGTCTTTTCTTCATTTTTTCTTCTTTTCTTTCACTTCTAGTTTTTGAACGAATTTTTTCTTCTTTATCTTTGTCAATTTTATATTTTGATTCTTCATCTTTTTCTTCTTTCTTGGGAACCACAAAACTTGAGGATGATGAAGGTCCTTCTCCATTTGCTATCTTTTCTCGACGCAATTCTTTTATTAAATCTGATGGATTGTTTGCATCTAAAAAATTTTTTTTTGGTTTTTTAAAATAGAAAAATTTTAAGAAAATTTTCCGCCAAAAATTAGTCAAAAAAATTTTGTTGGTTAAGTGGGTTAATTGTAGGTCCTCAGGAAAGAGGGTCAAAGGTTCGACCCCAATAGGTTGTTAAACACTTTTCTAGACGAAATAAACATAATTTGAAATACAAGGACCCCCAATTTTCTTAAAAACATATTTTAATTTAAAAAGACCCACATCCATGATCGTCAGCGTTTCCACTCATTCCATAAAGAGGGCATTCCCTGTCAGTGTTCAAGTGACCCCAAGCTTTGCATTTGACACAGCGAACATTTCGTACCTGAAAACTAGCAAGTATTACTCTCAAAAAGGTTCCAAAGAAACCTGAATTCCAAAAGGTTGGTCCTGTATCAATTCATTATTTTTAGCCCAATCCTCCCTCGGAGCATTGTACTTCCTTTGCCATTCAAATTTTGGTTCAGGCCCTTCTTCCTTCTTTTTATTTATTCCAGCAGGAGCTTCATACATAAATGAAAGTCCAAGTTTTGCCTTTTCATCACCCAAAAGTGCTTTGTTTTGGAATATTTCCTGTTCCTTTTGGTATTGAACACGAAGCTCTTCTTGACGCTTTTTCTCCATTTCGTCCTTTTGTTCTGCTTCCCATTTCTAGAAAAATTGAGAAAATTTATCTAATATCGAGAAAAATCATTAATTCTTACTCGTTTAAGGTTCCACCATGCACTAGGATGGAAATCCTTCTTTGACATAAAATTTTGGAATCCCTTGCCCATCTTGACGATTTCTCCAAGCTTCTTATATTAAGATGTATATAATCTAAGAAAATAAACGTTTACTAAGCAGGAACAAGCTAAAAAATATAAAAAATTCCGAAAAAAAACCCATCACCAAGTTAAAATGAAATTCTGAAAAAAAGCAAAACTTGAGAGAGATAAGCAAAAACAAGGAGAAGTTAAAGAAAAAAACAAATAAAGGAAGAAATGGCCAAAAAATTGGAAATGGACGAATTGAAAGTTGGTGTTTTGAAACTGCACGTCATTTTACATTTTTCCTAGTAATTTCTTTCTTTCTCTAACCAGTCTCTCATTTTTACATACTCTTTATTGAAAATTTGTGTCTGCCCCCAAAAGAGAACTGTTGATATTATGAAATTTTCAGTCCTTGTTTACACTTTTGTTTTACCTTATTTTTTTTTACTCTCTAACCACTCTCTCAACTTTATACAGTCTTTTTGGTAAATTAAAATCTATGACCCAGCATTCTTCCGACAAATCCGGACTGAAGATCAAGGCTTTCCATTGTTATTAAATGACAAAAATATTAACATATTTTACCAAACATTTTACTAAAATATAATATTTTTGTTTTAGAATCAGAAAAATGGCGTTCGCACAAAAAGGAAAATTAATGGCAGTAATTGGTGATGAAGACACCGTTGTTGGTTTTTTGCTTGGGGGAATTGGACAAATAAACAAGGCCCGCAAATCAAATTTTCTTATTGTGGATAAAAATACACACGTTTCAGAAATTGAGGAAGCATTTCGAAGTTTTTGTTCTCGTGACGGTATGTGCTTATTATACTTTTTCTAATTTTTGCCCCCATGGTTAAGTTGGAAAATTTTTAGTTTGTACTGCCCAAAGGTCAAAGGTTCGAACCCCATCCTGGGAAAACCTTTTTTATTTCTAAAAATTTTTAAATTAGGGTCAAAAAAGAGTTGAGACATTAGATCCCAAAATTTTCTTTTTTATTTTTCTCTTAAAATTTTCTCAGATATTGCAATTATTCTAATAAATCAACACATTGCCGAAATGATTCGTTACCAAGTTGATCAACACATTGCTAGCATTCCTACAGTTTTGGAAATTCCATCGAAGGAAATGCCGTATGATGCTTCTAAGGTTTTTCGAAAAAAATTTTTCTTTCCTTTAAAAAAAAAATTTTTTAAAGGATAGTATACTGAATCGAGCACGTGGTCTAATCAACCCTGATGACCTTAAATAAAGAGAAAAATTCCAGGGAAAATTGGAGAGATAAAAATAGAATATAAATACATTAGTATTCACTTTTTTTAAATAAAAATGTCTGAAATTGATGGCTCATTCAAGTTTTCTTTTAAAAAACCTAAAAAACCTCACACCCTTTCATTGTAAAAATTTTAATTAAAAAGTAACTTGAATTTGCCTCAATTTCAAAGAAAATTGTAGTAATTAAAAATGATTTTTTAAATAAATATACCTATTCATTCCTCTTACTATATATACCAAACATGCTGATTTTTAAGTAAAAAACCCACCAAGCAAACCTTTGGTTAAGTGGATAATTTTTAAAATTGTAAGGGGAAAGGTTGTGGGTTCGAATCAGTTTGGTGTTTAAATTTTTTTTGATTCAAAAAAAACATTCTGAAAAATTCGGGTAAATTCGTTTTCAATCGAAAATGGTCAAAAAAAATTAATTTTGGGACCAAATGTCATCCCCTTAGGGCGTGGGTTCGAACCCGTTTGGTGGTCAAACATTTTTTAACTCAAAAAATTATAAAATATATTCTTCCTATTGACTAACCTACTTAAAATTCATATAAAAATTTTTTTTATTGAGGTGAATATGCACATAAAATTTAAATTATACAATTTTTACTTTGTCAAAAAAGTTGCCAAATTTTTGCTCATTTAATTTTTTTAAAATTAACCTTTTCTAAAAAATGTAAGGATATAAATAAATTTCAACGATTCAGGCTCATTCCACCATCAACTCGTTGAATTGTTACCTTTAAAAAATAAAAAATTTATCCCCAGAGTTAGATACATCTCCTTATAAGCGATACCCTCTATACAATATACCTCTTCTATTTAAGGTACACCTAATTATAAAATGCGCAGTTTTTAATTTGATTGGCTAATTTGGGTGAGGGCGCCCTCAACCTCTTAATAAAGAATTTTGCAATTTGGTTAAGTGGGAAATCTTTGTGTTCAATGGGAGTGAGGTCGCAGGTTCGAACCCGCTCGGGGTAAAATTTTAATTTTATGTTTTAACCACTTGGCGAAGGAGCTATTAAGCGATACCCTCGATTTAGAGCACACTTTATTATAAAATCCCCTCTATTTAAGGCACACCTCCCTATAAGATTATTTTTTCAGCCCCAGGGGTCTCCAATTGTGAGGACATCCTATCAAAATAAAAAAAAAAGAGGAAACAAACATTAATTCCCAAATTTCCATTTTCTGCAAAAAAATTTGCATGGCTTGTATCAAAAGCTAAACAATCTGATTGGGCAATAGCTGCTGCAACTCCTTCATGAATACTTCTTGGACTGGCCTCCCAAAATAAACGCCTTCTATTATTTGAAAGTTCTAACCTTTAAAAAAATAAAATTTTTTTAACCCCTCAAAATTTCAACAAACTTGTAAACAAAATTTTCAGCTTCTTTTTTAGTTCCAATTAATTGTACTACAGCATAAAACATTTGATAACTTGTTCCTCCTTGTCTATAAACATAAATGATTTTTAAAATAAGAAAAAATTTTTTTACTCTTGTTTGTCCTGCTTTTCCAAAACTAACATAAAATAGGCATTGTAACAAGACTGCATCATAACCTGGAAAAAAATTAAAAAATAAATGGCTTTTTGACAACTAATTTATTCATTTAAGAGGTCGTGGGTTCGACCCCGCTTGGGGGTCAAACAATTTTTAATTCAAGGAAATTATCGAAAACAATATTCCTTTTAGTAGCAGAGATATTAAAAAATCTAGAAAATTAATTTTCACTCGAAAATTGACAAAAAAATTTATTTTTGGTACCAAATGTCATCATTTATTGAGGTCGTGGGTTCGAACCCGTTTGGTGCCCAAACAATTTTTGATTAAAAGGGAAATATAAAAAAATATTCTTTTAAGTCCCAAACCTATTGAAAAATTAAGCAAAATTTTTTTTTAGCCGAATCCCTCTAAAAATTTATTTTGGGATCAAATGTCATCCCTCTATTTAAAATAACAAACCCAGTCAACAGCTCCAGGCAAATTAATATCAGTTGCAAGAAAAACAATATCCTCTCCTTGAAGTGTAGTAATAGATTTATGCAATTTCATTAAATGTCCCATAACATCGTTCAATCCTCCCTGCCATTTACAAGAAGCACCAGGGCATGGGCATTGATATGGACTGGAATAAAACGAAAAAATTAATAGTTCAAAAAAATTTTCGTGATAGTAAAACAAAGCATTGGACCCTTATAATCCCAATACCAGATAAGATTCATTTTAAAGAAATCCACTTATATGTCAGCCAGAATGTGAGGAGTTGCTTCAGCAATCTTTAAGACCACAAGTTTTATGAGCAACAGGCCCGTAACCAAGAGCCCCCCCCCTCGAAAAAAATCTTAGTTACGGGCCTGATGAGCAAGATAGAACTTGCGGACTTTTTTAAAGATGGTACTACTATAACTGTCACAATGTCAAATTTACCCATCTATTTGAAATACCTTTCCCATCCCTAAAGGAGTATCTTACAACAAAGTCTGCCCAAATATCCAATAAAACCCCGAAAATTTAAATTAACCGAAATTCACAAATTTCTTCATGTTCAACTTTTTCTTGATGGAAAAAGAATTGATTACAACCAGAATGTGCAAATTTACAAGGAAATTGAAGATTTGTTGCAATTTTTTCCATTCCCAAATTTCTAATGTGCGGGACTGGGCCTTTAAATTTAAACATTTTTTTAATTTAAAAACTCAAAAAAAACCTCTACAAGTAGGGCACGCCGAGACTTTTGGACGACAATTTCCACAAACTAAATGGCCTGCCTGGCATTGTAAATATGGAGGTAGCATATAATCTAGAATATAATTTAAAAATATGGAGAAATAAATTTTTAAAGCCTAAAAACTGGTCCTAATGCTACCCATAAAAGTCGCTTTACTCATCTTTACAACATAAAAAACGACCCTAAATCGTGCGCAAAATCGTCTGATGTCAAAATCTTTCTTCTCTTTTCCCTTTATCTCTCTTGCCGCAAGAGGCTGAGATTTTTTATAACTGTAGCGGCTTTCTAAATCCGACATCCTATCCGAGAACTTAGAAGACCCGATTCGAAATCCGGTATGAAGCCGTTTGCCATTTCGGCAGCTTTTGGTGATTTTTTGCCATAAGGGATTTTTGACATAACGACGCGCTAAGCGTAATCCTATTCGACATTTTTCTCTGCCCAGTCTATCCCTGTTCCAAACAACTCATAAAGGTTCATTGGACTCATAACCGTCAAAAACTTTAATAAAAAATTAATCTTAAAATTAAACCTGAGGGAGAAGAAGGGTTAAACCTGAGGGAGAAGAAGGTACTTTTCTGCTTTGCCACACCCCACCCATATATTCGCAGGATATATTTTTTATTTTTCCTTTATTCGTACAGAAAGGTCAATTTTCTTTCTTCCTCAATTTTCCCTCTGGCATGTTCAATGAGAGACACCAAAAAAGAGAAGATTAATTTTTCTTTCCAATGTCATCAAAATTGAAATCAGCATTTGGGAAAATCGAGTGAACACGGAAGATTGAGTCCACAGAGCAAATTAAGTGAAATTGTGGAAGAAAGAAAACTGACCTTTCTGTACGAATAAAAGAAAAATAAAAAATATATCCTGCGAATATATGGGTGGGGTGTGGCAAAACAGAAAAGTACCGAAGGGGGGATATTCACCCCAAATCCTTTTAAAAATTCAAAAACAAACCTAAACAAACTGGACATTCAAAAGCTGATAAAAGTTCAGAACTAGCAGATCCAAGTGGAAGAATTCCCTGCCCAGCAGGGTTAATAACCGCGGCAACAATTGCATGCGTTGACGTTTGGGGGATTTGTTGAGGAGCTGCTAATCCTGCTGGGAGGCTGTTGACCATCATTGCTAGAAAAGAAAAAAATTTACAAAAAATTACTGAAGTCTCAGAACCCTGGATTCGTGAATTTTCGACCATTTTTATTAAGAATAGAAAATCGTGACTTGCCGGCATTTTTATTTGGAGTCTTGAATTCTAAGGGAGCAAATGTCTCAAATTTGTGTTTCTTAAAAATCGATAAAGTTCCCTCTCTCTATCGACCGGATTCCTTAAACAAAAGAAACAAAAAGAGAGGTAAAAGTTTAGCCCCAAGCAGGCATCAAACTGCAACCCTCTAGCAGAAATTGCCAAAAGGCTCTCGCTCACCACGAACAGAACTCTACCGACAATGAGTTACCAGAACGATGTGCCTTCGCCCTTTTTAAATAGCAAACCTCCTTCTTAATAAGCGCCAGATAGTCTGCCTTCTTTTCCACAAAAATTTCCATATTTTTAGATTGCTTAGCCCAGGGATCCGACTACCCCCAAAAATCGAGAATTTTCAAAAATTTTTTTAAAAAACCTCCTTCCATCAACTTACTCGCAGCATGTGTAGCTGCCGATATTTTCGAAGTGTTTCTTTGATTTGCCGGCACAAAAAACGTTACGGGTCCATTCTGTCCATTTAATCCGGTGGAGTTTGTGGGTGAGGGGGGTTCGTTGCTTGAAGATGTTGATGACATTTCTTGAATTTTGGCCATAAAATAAACACAAAATAATAATAAATTAACAATTCATATTAATTCTCGTCCTGAAAAACAAAAAAAATTTCCAAGAATTTTTTTGAAAAATTTTTGAAAATTTTAAAATAGGGGGTAAGGGGGGGAGGTCACAAACCTAACTATTTTTCTACATCCTTTCAACCAAACCAGCCAATTTATCTCTCTATTTAAAGCATACAAAGCCATCATCACAAATTGACTTACAAACAAAAGCTAACAGCCATTTTTCTTCTTTTTCTCTAACCGTCTCTCCTTCTTTTACACACTCTCTCTCTATTAATCTATCCTAAAAGCTAACATCCCCAAATATCAAAGGTTCATTTTTTTAATTTTTAAACGATATAATGTTAGAATATTAAACTAAAAAATAAACAAAAAATTTTTATAATTTTAAAAATCCTTTATTCGATGAAAAAAAAATCTAAAAAAAATGTGAAAATTTTTTTTAAATTTTCAAAAAATCTCGAAAAAATTTTTTTGATATTAGGGATATTTGTGGTGACTATAAATATTGTTTTTAACTCTCAAAAAATGAAAAAAGAAAAAAAGAAAATATTTTACCCTAAAAGGAATCGAACCTTCATTGAAAATATGGGTAGTCCTCAACACTAAACCACTACACCACAAATACCCTAATAAAAAAATTTTTGCAAAAAAAATTTTTTTTTGAAAATTTTCAAAAATTTTTCGAGTTTTTAAAATCAAAAATGAGCAAAATAATTATATATTTAAAAAAATATTAAAAAAAATTAAACTTTTTTAACCTAAATTTTCCTCCTTTCAATCCTTCTTCTTAGCTATTGGATCCTTCTTTTCAATCACAGATTTTTTGCTTTTATTTGGAATTACACAACATTTTAAATATATAATTGTCCAACAAAGTAAACGAACAGTTAATTTAAGCAAGTTTAATAACAACCAGATTGATAAGAGAGTACAGCCAATTAAAAATAATGTTACATCAACCAAGAAATACTTAAAAAAATATTTTTTTTATTAGGGTTCGGTTTCCCTCTATTTCCCAAAATTAAAAAATTTTCAGAAATTTTTTATAACGGAAAAAAATAAAAAATATTTTTTAGTCCAAAAAAGCCTCGAAAAATACATATTTCCGATGAGAGAAATCGAACGTACATTGGTGACCCCTGTAGTCCCCACCACTAACCATTACACCACCAACGCCTACAGAACAAAACCCAAAATTATTTCCCTTATTCAATTCAGAATAATCCCCTAAAATTATCCACTAATTTAATTTAAAAAACCTGAAATATATTCAAATCATCAGCACCAGAACGTGCATGAGGCACTTCTTGATGTCTAACAATAAATTCTACCCAAAATGCTGAGTGGTTTAATTCTGTATAGGGAACATCTATTAACATATCCTTTAAAAATAATTTTTTAAAATTAATTTCCCCAAAAAGTCACAAACATTTTGTGAAGATCGAGCTGGGTCTGGACCAAGGTCTGGGTTTTTCCTGTACCCAGAGTACAGGCAAAGGCATTTTTGACCTTCCTGGGTTTTTCCTGGACCCTGGAAGGCCCAAGATCCGGCCCAGGTCAATTAATCAAACCTAGAAGTCAGGAACATGCCCTCCCCCCCCAAATCTAATCCTACCCCTCCCTCAACTTATTTGTCTAAAATTTCAAAAAAAACCTGAAATACAAGCATTTCTTCTTTATAAAATTTTATATAAATTCTTTTAAATGCTGACAAAAATTGTTTTTCTGTTGGACGTTTTTGGTCAATCATTAAACCGGCTTGACGTGCAGTAACCCGAAGGAGGTTATCTTTGGCAGTTGCGGTTAATGGCCAGCCAATTATTGGGGTTCCATGCCAGACACTTTCTATTACACTGTTTAGGCCTTTAAATAAAAAATAAGGAGAATTCTAAGAAATTTAAGGAGATATCAAAAGAAATCTAAAAAATTCTAACAAGGGAACCTTTCGAATAGAGCATCATCGATTTACTCTAGAAAATTTTCGCCTTTTTTGGCTAGGAATATGAAAACTAAAAAGTTATGAAGCTTCAAAGTTTGCAATAGTTTATCCACCATTTTTGGCAAACTTTGAAGCCCTGAACTTTTTAGTTTCATATTCTCATTGTCAGCCAAAAACGCCGAAAATTTTCTAGAGCAAATCGATGATGCTCTATCGATTGGTACCAAAAAATAAAAAATTCTGACTCAGTTTGTGAATCTCCCTTCCAAGAAATATAAGGACATATCGAAAAAAGCTAAGGATTTCTAATAAATAAAAAAACAACAAACAAACCTCCATGTGAAAGATGTCCTCTGCATTTTGAATGAGCTAAAAAATGAAAAAATATTTTTAAAAAATTCTAAAAACCAAGTAATTGTTGTTGTGGCAACCACTCTAATGTGAAAAGATTTGAGGGAGGATTTTGAAGCGCTGGGCCGTTGTATTGCCAAACAAATCGTCTAAATTATTGAAAGAATTGGTATATTAGAGAAAAGAAAATTAATGAAAAATTGGGCGTTTTGAGTCCTTGACATTTTGAAAATTTTCCAATTTGAAATCATTCCCAATTTTAAAAATTAATTAAAAAACCCACGTATCATTCATTTCTCGAATTGCCCCAAGAAGATTTTCCTTAATTAAAAATTCTCCTAAAAATTTCCAAGTATTAAAAACTCACAATAACATCCTTTGGAGCATTTGCCCATTGAATTGTAAATCCTCCAGTAATTAAAATAAATCCACGCTCTTCATTTGAATTGTTTATAAATTGCTCTAATTTCTTTAAAAAAATATTTTTTAAATTAATTTAAATGTCAACCGTGTCCGCCCATTTATTTTTACTTTGATTTCGACAATGAAGACCTCCAACAAAATTTACTCGAGGCACTAAAAAGTTAAGTTTTACTTAATTAAATATTTTGAAATTTTGGCTAAAAATGATTCAAAAAGTGATAATTCAAGTCAATGACATTTTGGAAAAATTAACATTTCGAGCCTTAGAGCCCTTGGATTTTCGGAAAATTGACATTTCGAGACCTTGTCATTTTAAAAATTTGATATTTTGAACTCGTGACTTTTAAATAAATTTTTTTGACTTTTTTAGAAAAATCAAAAAATTGACACTTCAAACCCGTCATTTTTAACCCCTAGCTTTTCGGGGGCATTTTAAAAACTAATTAAAAAGACAAACTATAAGGCCTAGCAAAGTCAAAAATCGGCGGATTATTCACAAAATTAATGCTAGCATTTCTCTCAATCGCAAATGATTCTGGTACTTTATTTGGATAGTGTTTCTAAAATTTATTTAAAAAATTTTTTAATTAAAAAATAAACCTCAAATAATTTATCCATCCGACGAAGAATTAAATGTTGGTGAATATATAATTCTCTTAAATAAGCAAATAAATTGTAAATTCTTGACCAGAAGCCTAATTCATCCGTTAATCTGTTAAAAAATAAAAAAATATAAATCATGTTTCCTTCTAATTATCTAGCCAAAAGTCCGCAATTCTTTCCGCAAGTTAAAAAAAAGTCCGCAAGATAAGACTTGCGGACTTTTAGGCTAACATAAATAATTAAAAAGAAATAATTTATACCCAGTTCCAGGCACAGGAATGTAAGATGGAGGGCTAGGACTTTGATTTGCCCAGGCAGACTCTGTTCTCAATCCAGTCATTGACCAATAAACAAAAAGTGATTTTTGAAGTCCGACATGGAGAAGGGCACAAGGATTGTATAAATCATCTATCTAAAATTTTATTTTAGTCAACCCACAAGATCGAGCATATAGAGGGTAGGTTGGGCCCTGGATTGGGTGTTGGGGTGTGCCGAAACTAATTCGAAAAAGAGAAAGACGAAACACCAAAAGGCGAAATTCGGCGAAACGTCAAAAAAGGCGAAACTGGCAACCCCTTAAAGATTGATCCTGCGGAGGGAGGGCATAAACCTTGGCCAAGAATCCTTAATAAAAAAATAAATATACCACAACAGCAGCAAACTCTCTTTGAACAAGTTTATCAAAAGCATTTTTGTGTTCCTTCAGAACAGCCCGGCATAAATCCAAAGATGCCAACCAACCATTTGTTTTTTCCACTGGCACCCAAAAATTTTCTTGCCAAAGTTGTGAATTACTTGTTAGTTGAATTTTGCCTTTCGGATTTAAAAGTGCTGTGACTCTTGGGGCATTTTCTATTCGCAGAAAAATTTCTTCAACGCCTTTGGGCAGTAAAATTGAGTCGTGCTAAATTAAAGGGATATTTAAAAATTTTTAGTTATACAGGGAAAGTCCACAACTTTTTTATCTGCAAGTTAAAAAACAAGAGTACCCTCCAAAGATCCGCAAAAAATTTTTTGTCCGCAAAAAAACTTGCGAACAAAAATATGCGGACTTTCCGCAAAAGTTGCGGACTAATTAAAAACAAAAAACTAACTGGTCTAAGTCCATATTCTAACCAAGTAACCGAATGATTACGTTTTAACAATTCCGCTGCCAATTCCCTCATTGTAAATCTGTGTACAGGGCTCAACCAGCTAGGAGATATTAATATATTTGCTCCAAATGATCCATCAAAAATTGAGAAAATAAAAATGAATAAAAATAAAATATAAGTAGTCATTCTGAGGCTGAAAACAAATTTTTTAAAAATTTTTTATATTTTGGTTAAGTGGGATCGCTTTTGGTTTGGTCATTTTTAGGTCGTGGGTTCGAATCCATCTAGCGCCCAAGGCTTTTATATTTTTATTTAAATAATAAAACCTCTAAAAACGTCATTATTATAGCTTTAAAAAATATTTTTATGATTAAAATATCAAAAATAATGATAAAAATTGTTCAACTGATAAGAAACAAACTAAAAGAAATCAAAAGAAAAATTAATTATTTAATCACAAAATACAAAAAAAGATAAGTCTATAAATTATATTAAAAATCAGCAAAGAAAAAAATTATTTTTAACACAGAAAAGAGAAAAAAGTTAGTAAAAGAGAGTGTCACAAAATTGATTTTATATACCAACTAAAAGGAAACCACTTAAAAGTTATTATAAAAACATGAGGAAAAGGAGGAAATGGCAGAAACAGAGTTAAAAAAATTTAAAAAATAAATTTTGTAAGTGACATTATGCCAAAAAATATTTCAAAAATTTTTGCCAAATGCCAACCGACAAAATGCCAACTAAATTTTTTTTCAAAATGGTAACTTTCAAAATGTCAACTAAAAAATTTTTTCGTATCAAAAAATAACCGTTACCTCTCCAATTTAATATTTACAATTTTTCATCGTTTTCATCAACTCCCCCTCGATTTTTGCTACTACTCATTGATGCTTGCCTATTCCTTAGCCCGGTGCTCTAAAATTTTTTTTCAAATTGAAAAAATTTATTTTTAAATTAAAAACCTGCCTGTGTTGTTGTTGTAATTATAGCATCATTTAATAATTCCAATCCAAGCATTGCACTACTTTCTCTGGTCGGGATTGGACTGCGTAATTGACTTGTCCTTGGAGGGATTAAAGGTTCTTGCAATAATCGGCCTCCTCCACTTCCGTCCACAGGGTTTTGTCCTTCATTTGAACGCCATTCATTGAGCCAATAAGTATTTACCTTGAAAAGAAAAAAAATTTCAAAATGGTCAATTGCAAAAGGGTCAGATTTCAAAATGACAAAAATACAAAATGTCAACAACCACAAAAATGTCATAATGTCAAATAGCTTCAAAACGTCAACTACCCAAATAAAATACCTCTCCTTTCCCCTTCACTTTGACAATGCCTCGTTTCGTCAACTTATACTTTGACACTCCCATTAACAAAAGCGCAGTAGATTCGCTCATTTGGATTTGGTTGGGTGCCGCATTGCTCTGCATTCGAGAAGCAAAGTTGACCTGAAAATTGGACATTTTAAAATTTCGGCATTTTGAAATTTTTTCCATTTCGACATACAGTATCTCCAAAAAGGCAATATCGAGGTGCTTTAATTCCAATAACCCCAGCAGCAATAGGCCCACAATGATAGCCAATTCTTAATTGTAATTTCCAATCAGGGAAATTTATTGATTTATAAGTGTAGGAAACCTTCGAAAAATCAATAAATTTAAAAAAAATTAAAAAAACCTCTCTAAATTCCATAGCAACTTCTGATATTTCAAAAACATGTCTATTTTCATTCTCGTTAGGGACTCCAGACGCCACCATATATGTCTAAAATAAGACGAAATTAATTCGAAATATTTACGAAATTTCGTGATGATTTCGAAATTTCGTGCTTATTTCGAAATTTCGTAATGATCTCGAAATTTCGAAAGATTTCGAAATTTCGTGAAATTTTCCAAATTCAAAAATGTCAAAAATCATAAAACTATACCTCCCCAGTAGTTTCAACCTTATAAGCATCATGATTTCGTATAATTGTATCGAACGTAGAGAAAACTTGATTAAGAAAGTCAATAACTTGATCCGGCGGGAATTTACTCAAAACAGTAGAAAAATCAACCAATTGACAGAACAAAACTGTAGCAGAATCATAAGAGCGAGGTTCAACCGATTTATGTTCTTTTAATTGTGCAGCAATACTTGGGGGCAACATTTCGTTTAGTAAACGTTCTGTTTGTTCTCGAGCTTGTGCCAATTCGGCGTTTCGTTGGGTTACCAATTTTTCGAGATTTAAGGCGTGTTTTTCGTTCATTCTTCGCATTTGGTCGATTAAGTTGCCTTGCCTGTATTTTTAAAAATATAATCAGACCTCATTTAAGATAAGTTTTATAAAATTTGGTTGGCCACTGGGTGTGAGGGAAATATGAAAATTCAAAAAAATATTTAAAAACGGCAAAAGGCCAAAATGCCCAAATTAAAAAATGTCAAAATTACAAAACGCCCAAATTAAAAAATGTCAAAATTACAAAACGCCCAAATTAAAAAATGTCAAAATTACAAAACGCCCAAATTAAAAAATGTCAAAAGGCCAAAACGCCCAAATTAAAAAATGTCAAAATTACAAAATGCCCAAACTGCAAAATGTCAAGATTTAAAAATATGAAAAGCTGTCCAGGTGATACCTCCTAATTAAGATACATTTACTCATAAACAGGGGTCGGTCGGAATTTCGATTTCCGACACATTCGTCATTTCCGACTGACCACTACTCATAAGACACCCCTCTATTTAAGTTACCCCTTGTTATAAGGCACACCTACCTCAGCTCTAAAGGGGTCTCTAATAGTGAGGTACGACTTTATAATTTTTCTAAATTAAAATAAGTTTCTTACGACGCCTGAAACACTGTAGAAACAACTTGAGCTAGCTGTCTCAATCTCGGGCGCAAATCCAAATTCTTCTGCCAGCATTGTTCCATTGCATCCACCAACTATTCAAATTTTATTTAAAAAATTCAAAAATCCCCTCTTACAGGTTTTTCCTCAGGCAAAGTATTTTCGAGAATAGGCTTTAAATTGTGTTGTCTGACTTGGTCAATAACTTCTTTTGGGCTTAGGGTTGTTCTTTCGTAGGGGGCAAGTCGAAACAAAATGTGGTACATAACCATCCCCATACTGTAAATATCGCCTATTGTTGTTCCGTTTGGGTATTCTCTTCCATAGGATATATCTATTAAATTCTCTGGTGCAACCGTTAAATAGGCTTAAAATAAAAATTATTAGGTGAATTATCAAGTCAGTTAAATGTCCCCGAGTACCTGAAATTAATTACATGAACGTTCATTTGAATTACGAAATACGAAATTTCGTAAAACTATAAACGATATTTCGAATAGAAATTTCAAAAAATTAAAAATCGCAAAAATTTCAAAGTGTCAAAAGGACAAAAAGCCACAATCAAAAATGCCCAAATGTCAAAACGCCCAAATTTCAAAACGCCAAGATTTCGAAATTGGTTCCCAATGCCTACTCCGAAACACGAAAATTAAAAATTCCAAACTTACTATTTAACGGAATCAGCTCAATTAATTGTAATTGTTCCCTCCTAATAGCCCTATTTAATAAATTTCCAATTCCAAAATTGGTCAATTTCAACACCCAATTGGAATCGATCAAAACATTTTGTAAATTCAACATTCCATGGTATCCAATAGACGACTTGTGTAAATATTTGACACCTTTGAGTATATCTCGAAGGAAGGCAGAACGAAAAGTGTTGTCTAATTGAAAATCGAGATCTGAAAAAATACAAAGAAAATACAAAAACAAATAAAATCAGAATAAAATAAAAACATTAAAAAATACAAATCAGAAAAACAAAGCAGAAACACAAACAGAATAAAACAAATAAAAAATCAGAAACAAATAATCAGAAAAACAAAAAATACAAACAAAACACAAAAATCAGAATAAAACAAATAAAAAATCAGAAACAAATAATCAGAAAAACAAAAAATACAAACAAAACACAAAAATCAGAATAAAACAAATAAAAAATCAGAAACAAATAATCAGAAAAACAAAAAATACAAACAAAACACAAAAATCAGAATAAAACAAATAAAAAATCAGAAACAAATAATCAGAAAAACAAAAAATACAAACAAAACACAGAAATCAGAATAAAACAAATAAAAAATCAGAAACAAATAATCAGAAAAACAAAAAATACAAACAAAACACAAAAATCAGAATAAAACAAATAAAAAATCAGAAACAAATAATCAGAAAAACAAAAAATACAAACAAAACACAAAAATCAGAATAAAACAAATAAAAAATCAGAAACAAATAATCAGAAAAACAAAAAATACAAACAAAACACAAAAATCAGAATAAAACAAATAAAAAATCAGAAACAAATAATCAGAAAAACAAAAAATACAAACAAAACACAAAAATCAGAATAAAACAAATAAAAAATCAGAAACAAATAATCAGAAAAACAAAAAATACAAACAAAACACAAACAGAATAAAACAAATAAAAAATCAGAAACAAATAATCAGAAAAACAAAAAATACAAACAAAACACAAAAACACAAAAATCAGAAAAACAAAGCAAAAACAAATAATCAAAAAAACAAAAAATACAGACAAAACACAAAAATCAGAATAAAACAAATAAAAAATCAGAAACAAATAATCAGAAAAACAAAAAATACAAACAAAAAACAAAAATCAGAATAAAACAAATAAAAAATCAGAAACAAATAATCAGAAAAACAAAAAATACAAACAAAACACAAACAGAATAAAACAAATAAAAAATCAGAAACAAATAATCAGAAAAACAAAAAATACAAACAAAACACAAAAACACAAAAATCAGAAAAACAAAGCAAAAACAAATAATCAAAAAAACAAAAAATACAGACAAAACACAAAAATCAGAATAAAACAAATAAAAAATCAGAATAAAACAAATAAAAAATCAGAAACAAATAATCAGAAAAACAAAAAATACAAACAAAACACAAAAATCAGAATAAAACAAATAAAAAATCAGAAACAAATAATCAGAAAAACAAAAAATACAAACAAAACACAAAAATCAGAATAAAACAAATAAAAAATCAGAAACAAATAATCAGAAAAACAAAAAATACAAACAAAACACAAAAATCAGAATAAAACAAATAAAAAATCAGAAACAAATAATCAGAAAAACAAAAAATACAAACAAAACACAAAAATCAGAATAAAACAAATAAAAAATCAGAAACAAATAATCAGAAAAACAAAAAATACAAACAAAACACAAAAATCAGAATAAAACAAATAAAAAATCAGAAACAAATAATCAGAAAAACAAAAAATACAAACAAAACACAAACAGAATAAAACAAATAAAAAATCAGAAACAAATAATCAGAAAAACAAAAAATACAAACAAAACACAAAAACACAAAAATCAGAAAAACAAAGCAAAAACAAATAATCAAAAAAACAAAAAATACAGACAAAACACAAAAATCAGAATAAAACAAATAAAAAATCAGAAACAAATAATCAGAAAAACAAAAAATACAAACAAAAAACAAAAATCAGAATAAAACAAATAAAAAATCAGAAACAAATAATCAGAAAAACAAAAAATACAAACAAAACACAAACAGAATAAAACAAATAAAAAATCAGAAACAAATAATCAGAAAAACAAAAAATACAAACAAAACACAAAAACACAAAAATCAGAAAAACAAAGCAAAAACAAATAATCAAAAAAACAAAAAATACAGACAAAACACAAAAATCAGAATAAAACAAATAAAAAATCAGAATAAAACAAATAAAAAATCAGAAACAAATAATCAGAAAAACAAAAAATACAAACAAAACACAAAAACACAAAAATCAGAAAAACAAAGCAGAAAACAAAAAGAAAACACACAAACAAAAACACAAATTTACCGTGTATATAATCTTCGAGAGTTCCCCTTTCCACAAGTGAATGGCACACATAAAATCTTTAAAAATTATTTTAAAAAAATTAAAAAAAATATTTACTTGTCCCCATCATTGTAACATATACCCATAAATGTTGTTAAATTATCATGATTTAATTTTTTGAGTTCAAAAATAAAATGGAGTTCAATTTTGTCCCAATAAATCTGTTTTGGAGGAAATAAAATTAAAAAAGAAAACACAAAAAATACAAAAAGAAAACACACCACTACAAGTTACCCTATACAAGCTACCCTATCTTATAATGAGATTTAAGGATGAATCGCTTATAATGAGGTGTATCTTAAATAGAGAGTCCCCTATAATGAGGGGTATCTTAAATAGAGAATCGCTTATAATGAGGGTATCTTAAATAGAAAGTCTCTTATAATGAGTGTATCTTAAATAGAGAGTCTCTTATAATGAGGGTATCTTAAACAGAGATGTAATTCTGGGGTATCCAATAATAAGGTCTTGAAGTATCCTCACCTTCTTCATTTGCCGTAAGACAATAAATTCTGCCTTGTTTGTACCAATTAAAGCATAGGCGTGAAGTTGACGACGTTTGCTCCAAGCACCTTCTTGGCCTATTCCTGTAGCTTTTCCTTTCGCCTGTTTATTTTCGATAACTTTGAATTGTTGTCGACCAATTCTCCAGTGCATTCGAAAGACATCGAGGCGTTTTCTTTAAATTAAAAAATTTGACCATTTTGAATGTTTGACATTTTGAAATTTTGACATTTTTAAAGTGACATTTTGAATTTTGACATCATGAAATTTACCATTTTGAAATAATGGCATTATAAGTCTTGACGGTAAAATTCCGTCATATCACCCGGAAACCGATTCAGACAAATGATATGTTATTCGAAAGATCTCGCCGAGCTGAGTCGAACGACACCAAAATTAGCTTCGGGACTCACCTGTGGGCCGAGATATAGGTCCCCGAAAATCGAAAAACCAAAGGGGGGACCAAGCACTTTTTTGGGGTAAAAAATTCGAATATGCAAATTATACCTCATTCGAAAGAGCTCGTCGAGCTGAGTCGAATGACACCAAAATCAGCGAAATCCGACTTGATTTGACAAAGTTATGAGTATTAGTTTTAGCTCCTTACCTTTGGTCTACGTGCAGGTTTTTGTTGCTGGGGAGGAAGCCAGACCATGCCGACCGCAGCTAAAATAGGCATAAGTTTATGTTACGAGCCCAGACCCAGCGCCCGTTGACTCCCCGCGAGGCGCGTGCCGCAAAACTCCGCGCGAAGCGCGGAGTTTTGCACAAGCGCCTCGCCAATGCCCCGTAGGTATACGTGACCATTTTGAGCCTCTTTATCTCGACTCAGAATAAAGATCTCGAGCTGATTTTGGTGTCATTCGACTCAACTCGACGAGCTCTTTCGAATGAGGTATAATTTGCATATTCGAATTTTTTACCCCAAAAAAGTGCTTGGTCCCCCCTTTGGTTTTTCGATTTTCGGGGACCTATATCTCGGCCCACAGGTGAGTCCCGAAGCTAATTTTGGTGTCGTTCGACTCAGCTCGGCGAGATCTTTCGAATGACATATCATTTGTCTGAATCGGTTTCCGGGTGATATGACGGAATTTTTCCGTCTTGACACTATGAAATTTGACATTTCGAAATTTTTTTTTCGACACTTTGACATTTTTTTAAAAATCCCCAAAACTCACTTTCTCTGTATCGTGTAAACAATTCCAGCGGCAGCTGCAACCAAAACAATAGCCGCCCCAGCAGAAATATAAGGTGCCAAACTTGAACACCCTCCAGAATAAATGCATGAGGGAATGGTGTTTGAGCGTTGTTTCTGCCATAAAAGGTCCTCAGAAATATTTGGAGATGTTTGTAGTTGAATATCAAAACACTCAAAAGTTCCACAGGAAGAGGAGGGGATTGAAATTGCCGTGTAAATTAAGGAATATTGCCCTCCGCTGGAAGGCAAAATGTAAATTGCTAAATTTTGTAAAGGGGCGGGCCAAGAAGTTAAATTTACTTGGCCGAAAGAGCCTTTAAATTGAAAAGGTCGTTTTGGTAAAAATAAAAGGGTAAATGCCTTGAAATGATTTTCCACGCAAATTGGCTACAAAAGCTGGATTATTTGGATCGCTAGCAAATGAGCCGGTGCCGGTAAGGGAAGAGCCAAGGCAGAAACCATAACAAGCATTGTAAATAGCTAAGGTAGCTAAAAATGATTCCTGAAAAGAAAATTTGAATTTTCAAAAGGTTCTGTGACAAAATGATTTTTGACATTTTGACAAATTTTTTTGTCAAAATGGCAATTGGCCTAAACGACACTTGGTCACAGTGACAATTGGTCAAAATGACACCTGATGACAGTTGGTCAAAATGACATTTGATCAAAATGACAGTTGGTCGATAGTATTTTGGCCAATTCGACATTTTGACACTTTGAAATTAATTTTTTCAAATTACCGTAGACTGCTGACCAGTCATCATTTTCGGATATACATTTTGTCTAATCTGTGCCCATTCACTCGAATAAGGTGTAATCAAAGCAAAACCACCCGAAGCTATTGAATTTCGAAGTGTTTGGTCCTTTATACAATCCTCCAAAGGGTACGCACAAATTAGAAGAACCATATAAGCATTAGAGCCACCCAAGTCAATTAAGCCTATATCGTCTAGAATCGAGTCAAGTAGAGAGAATGAAGTGTCGACGGCGATCACTGGAAATAAATTTTCCTTCCGGAAAACACAAAAAATACACAAACTTTTAACCGGAGACCGTAATGTATTATGTGCATTGTCTACACTCTGCCCGTTAGACTCATCCACCTCCACAGTCTGCACTGACAATCCCGAGGCTTTCAGAATTGTGGAAATGCTCGGCCAAAGGGGTGGTCTTTCAATGTCCACGGCTTTTGGGCCGACTAGCATTAACTATAAATTTGGAAATTTCAAAAAAAAATCTCGCCAAAAACGGCTCTTACACATTCTGCCAAAACATATTTGGCCAATAAGGCTAAAATTGCACGTTTTGCCAACAAGTTTGTTGACAAAACGTAGGTTTTTCTCTTCATTGGCCAAATGTGTGTTTGGCAAAATGTCTGAACACGCCTAAAAACCTGTGTTTGATTCATTCTCTGCATCAACTTTGCAACAGTTTCACCTATAGCAACAACACTAAAACCAGTAAAATGTGTCACCACTGGAAACAATTCTCTTCTAAACAATTCTAAATAGCTCCCAACCCTGTTAATTACTGGCAATTTCCAAAAATAGCCCAGCCTCCCAATTTCTTTACTTTCTTCAGCACATCTACTCGAAATTATCGCTTGAATCGAATTTTGAAAGTATAGAGAAGCAGCGTTGGCTGTGCCGAAGGAGGCGCTTTGATTTTGGTTTTGGCTAAGGAAACTAAATGTTGATAGAGTGCCGCAGCCAGAAGAGACGTTGACAATTCTGTAAAGGAGGTTATCGTTCTAAAAATTTGTGTAGGGGTTCCCGGGAAACCCCCGTTCCAAAAATTATCGAATAAAACTGAACGATATAGACCGATCGTCAAAAATTTGATATTCTTTAAGTAATTTAATAAATGTATTTTTGTATATTAAGCAAATTTGGATTATTCAATGAGACATTTTCTACAAAAATTGACCTCGATTATAGAGTAAATTGGCCTAGCTCTTCAAGAGAAGCGCTTTGATTTCGGCTTTTGGCCAAAGGTTATCCTCTCTCAATCAACCCACCCAAGACAGGCGGTTTTGATTTTTGCTTTATCCCCTAGGCTGGGAAGGAATGGGGGTTGGCATATCCATATGCAGATTCAAAAAAGTCTGGGGATACGATGGGGACCTTGGGAGTCCTTTGGAAGAGTTGTGGACGAAAACAAAAAATATTTACCCCAAGCGGGTTCGAACCCATGACCCTTGAAAAGGGAAAATTGACATTTTTCGTCGATTTTCCACGGCCCTTCCAATGCTAAAGGATAAAAAATTGGAATTGGTCGAATATCCAAAAGAATATTTTATTTCGCCCATCCCTAATCAGTACCCGTGACCAGGTCTGCTTCCACCACCCTTCCACTACCTTAAATTAAAAAAAAATTTAATTCCTTCACTCAACTGTATCTCCTCATTCGAACACTTCCCCGCTACCCTAGCTTCATTCAACGCCGTCTGGCATACATTAACCAAATCCGAATCAGATTCTATTAATCCAAGATTAATTAGATATGTTAAATTAACCAAAAACGAAATAAAAATAAAAAATTGGAAGGGGGAATTTAACATTTTTTAATAAAAAAAATTTTTTTGTGTGATTTACCAAGGGGGGATTTAACGGCAAATAATTTTAACGGCAAATAATTTTTTAAAAATGAAATTTTCCCCCATCCAACTAATTACCTCTTTTCAAACGTAAAAATCTTCTTTATCCTCCCTATTATTATAATGGACACATAATTATTAAATACATATTACACGTTGCCCTGGGGAATTTTGTGTATAGGGAAGGAAATATTTAGAGGAAAAAAGTTTCCGGTTTTTTGTAGAAAAAAATTATTTTTTTGAATTAAAAAAGGAAAACAATCAAACAATAAAAATAGAAGACAGAAAAAACAATACGCTCGGATCAGGGACCCAACGTTTTTAGGATCATGACTTTTAAATTCTCAAAAAACGGAATTCCACGGGTTTAATATCGAGACAACTCTGGATATTCGAAGATCACTAGATAACCGAACGCCGCCTACTGAACATCATTTTTTGTCTCTTAAAGGATTTTTTGGCAAAGGCTGTTAACGTCGGGATTATCTTGTAGAAAATTGGTATTAGTTTAAATATTAAAACAAAAAATTATTCCAAGACAGAGCTACTGATAAAACTAAAGCATTCTCTCCTACACCACCTTTTTAAATCTCTTACCTATACCAAAACCTTCCCAGATATCTCAATCCCTTGTTGATCCATCTAGAAGTGATCCCAAGGGTTGGAATACTAAAGATCAGCCCAAGCGTTTCTTGAACAAAATCTAGGCTGTCAAGCTAAAGACTTTCTAAATAACAATCTCGACTCTCGTACGACTCTCCCAGTCCTATCCCTTATCAAAACTTTAACAATTCCGTTTCCTGATTTATAATCCATTTAAATATCTTAATCTTATTTTTAATTCTGTTTCCCTCTATTCTCAATTTAGAAATCTTTATTGTCATTTTCTGTTGCCTAGGAGAGGTTCCCTTCCAACCTATTCCTTTTTTATTTTTTTATTATTAATTGTCACTTTCTTAACTTTAAATAAAAAATAAAAGTTTTCCCATTATTCCCACTCCTTGTTGACAATTAGTTAATTTTTAATTCTCCATCTCCCACAAAAATTAAACAATTTTCCCACTTAACCAAAAAAAATGTTTATCGTCATATTCCTCATTTTACTCACAACTCTCCCCTCAACAATTTTTGCCCTAAATTGTTATCAGGGACAAACTGCTTTAAATGCCCAGTTGTCAGGGAGTTCTGCAGCTTGTTCTATGAGCCCTACCGTTGCATGCACAAAATCCGTTGATTATGTTAATCAAATTGTAATGAGGGGATGTCAGACAAGCAACTGCACGGTAAGGCTCTCTATATAAAGAGGTCAGAGGCTCAGACCAGGGTTGTGCGCAAAAATTTTCGCGTTGAATTTTTCAAATTTTTAAAACACGCCAAACGCAAAACGCCAAAAATCGGCCAAAAATGGACGCCAAACGCCATTGCCGCTCAGTCCTGGCTCCGACATATCCCTGTCAATCTCCCCATCTTATCCCAAACACTGGGATCACTTCTAGATGGATTAACAAGGGATTGGGATATCTGGGAAGGTTGTGGTGTAAGTAAGATGGAAAAAAGTTGGGGTAGGAGAGAATTAAAACCCTACATATTCTAATAATTTTCCAGTTCTTAAACGGAACGGTTAACTCAGCAGGAGGGTGCTACAATTCAACTACAAATACCCAAAGCTACTGTTGCTGTTATGCTGATAGTTGCAACTGGGCAATTAGAGGGGAGAAAGAATTAAATAAAATTTTGATTAGTGGAATTTTGGCAGTTTTTGTTTTGCTTTTTTGATTTAAAAATTAAATATTTTTCAATTTAATTAATTTGATTAATCATTTTTATTAAATATATTAAAAATATAACAAAAATAAAAAATATTTACCCCAAGCGGGGTCGAACCCACGACCCCCCATGATACTCCTCTAAAATTATGAGGTGACCTAAAAAACGTTGAAAAATCAGGCCGGATTTTGTCAAGCTACAGTGCCGATCCGGAATTCCCATGGAAATCTGAACTCTATTTTTGGCTTAAAAAAGAATGAATTCAAAATATTCAAAAAAATTCAGCCGACAAAACGCCCAAATGTCAAAAAACGACAAAATGCCTAAACTGGCAAAAGACCTCAAAAGGTCCATAAAACCAAAAATTAATTTAAAATAACTTAAAAAATATTGAAAAATAAGCAAACCCATGAAAATAGACAAAAACAAAAAATATTTTCCCCGAGCGGGGTCGAACCCACGACCCTATTTTTGACCTAAAATTTAATAAAAATTTAATAAAAATTAAAAACCTTTATATTTTAAATATATTTCAACAATTTTACACAAACCCAGAATTTGACACACAAAATTTATTTCTTCGCTAATCACCACATCATTTAAGCAATGACCATTTAAATTGATCCTTTGCAGACCCCAAAAGAGACATTCCAACTTGAGAGATTGTTTGCTCTCCAAAACCAATTTCATCAGGTTTAAAAGCACAACGGGCAACTACAGCTTGAGCATCCGTCTCTAGAATTACTCTGAAAAAATTTAAAAAAAATTTTTTATTTATTGAAATTTTTAGGAGAGAAAAATGCCCCCAGTACAAGGGAAATCCCAGTAAAATTCATTCGTCTTTTTAATCGCAGAAAAATTAAATTTTCTACTTATAACACTCTCAAAATAAATAAAATAGGGTAAAAAAGCATTGAAATAAAAATAGACAAAAATAAAAAAATAAATTCCTCGAGCGGGTTCGAACCCGTGACCCCCCAAACCCTGTATTTTTAAATTTCTCAAGAATGTCCAAAAATATAAATTTCAACTTATAAACTCTCAAAACCAATAAAGTAATGAAGAGGACAAGAAAATATATAAAACTCTATAAAATAAAAAAATAAATTCCATGAGTGGGGTCGAACCCATGACCCCAAGATTTGGGGAAAAATTAAATTTTTAAAAACTTAAAAACATAAAAAGTCGAAAAAGGGTTAAATTCATATTAACAAACAAAAAAGGAATCGGAAAATTAAATATCTTAAACCCCTACCCGATCCCCTCTAAAACAATTAAAAAAAACAAACAAACCCGTCATCACAAATTTCATCCAAGACAAGAAAAGCCAAATCAATATGATCAAAAAGAACCTTCTTCTCAACATTTTTGCGTAAAACAATAGAGAAAGCCTCATAAAAACAATTTAAAACGCTTTGCAAAATTAATTCATTTTCATTACAACTTCCAATAACATAAAAAAATAAATCGACATTTGAACGATAAACACAAATAAAGCCGTCAAAAAGAATTATTTCTGCTAAAAAAGGAAGAAAAATTGAATATAAAAAATAAATAACACCCTTAAAATTGAGAAAATAGGGGAAAATAAGCATAGAAATGAAAATGGACGAAAATAAAAAAATAAATTCCTCGAGCGGGGTCGAACCCGCGACCCCCTAACCCTGTATTTTTAAAATTCTCAAGGATGTCGAAAAATATAAAGTTCAACTTATGAAACAATCAAAATTAATAAAATAATAAAGAGGGCAAGAAAATAAATAAAACTCCGTAAAATAAAAAATAAATTCCTCGAGCGGGGTCGAACCCGCGACCCCCTAACCCTGTATTTTTAAAATTCTCAAGGATGTCGAAAAATATAAAGTTCAACTTATGAAACAATCAAAATTAATAAAATAATAAAGAGGGCAAGAAAATAAATAAAATTCCATAAAATAAAAAATAAGTTCCTCGAGCGGGGTCGAACCCACGACCCCCCAAATACCCTCTAAATCGTTGCCTATAATTTTCAAAAAATTTTTTCCCCAAAATTTCTTCCCAAAAAATAATATTTAAATAAAAATACAAACCGTTAGCCTTGTGTGTTTTTTGAAAAAGATTTTTTTCAAATGCAGATTGCTCCTTTTCTGTGGCAAGTATTTGTTTGTCATAATATTTGCCCAAAATACGTTTTCCATCTTGATCCAAAATTAATATAGCTTTAATGCTGTAAAGTGAATCAGCGTCTAAATTGGCCATTTTCTGCTAAAAATGGAATAAATCTGAAAAAAAAATAAAATTAAGACGAATTAAGCAAACAGTGTAGGGCACGACATTTGGACAACAAGACATTTGCGGCGAACTTTGGTTATGCCCTACAATTAGAATACATTTTAGAGGGAGAAGTATTAAATAAAATCATAAATGAAGTTTTTAAAGTCTACGTGTCGTCAAATATCAAAAATAAATTTATTTTAAATTTTAATTATTAATTTTACCTAGCTCCGCAAATGTCGTTTATTTGCAAACGTCGCGCACCTTGTTGGAGCTTGAAGTAGGAAGATGAAAAACAATCCCACACAGAATATGAAAATTCGAAAAATTTTTAAAAACAGAACCCTAAGGAATAAAAAAATGAAAAATATTTAGACGTGGCAAAAAAAGTTGACAAAACGACATTTAAAACTAAAAATGACAAAAGATCCCAATTTAATTTTTCTCTGCTGTCTCTCTCAATTTCCCACACTCTCTCGTACTAAAATTAAAAAAATTAAATTTCTTAAAAATTTTTTTCAATTCTTCAAATATTTCAGTTAAGGATGCAACAACTCTATCAAGACGTTTTAAAAGCTATATTAATTTTGGATCAAGACGGAAAACGTATTTTGGGCAAATATTATGACAAGCAAATACTTGCCACAGAAAAGGAGCAATCTGCTTTTGAAAAAAATCTTTTTCAAAAAACACACAAGGCTAACGGTTTGTATTTTTATTTAAATATTATTTTTTGGGAAGAAAATTAGAAAAAATTTTTTAGGAAATTGTAGAAATCGATTTAGAGGGTATTTTGGGGGGTCGTGGGTTCGACCCCGCTCGAGGTTCAATATTTTTTATTTTCCTTTATTTTGATTTCTATGCTTATTTTCCCCTATTTTCTCAATTTTAAGGGTATTATATATTTTTTATATTCAATTTTTCTTTTTTTAGCAGAAATAATTCTTTTTGACGGCTTTATTTGTGTTTATCGTTCAAATGTCGATTTATTCTTTTATGTTATTGGAAGTTGTAATGAAAATGAATTAATTTTGCAAAGCGTTTTGAATTGTTTCTACGAGGATTTTTACAAGAATGCTAGCAGCTTGGATGAGTCTAAAAGGTTTTTTAATATTTTACCTTAAATTTATTGTACCGGCCAGGGGTCGCAGGTTCGATGCCGCTCCGGGTCCAAACTTTTATTTCCCTTCTATTTGTATTCTATCCCCATTCCTAGGCTTTCATTATTCTATAAACTTCTCAAAAAAATTTTTTAAAGTGTACAACAACAAAAACAGAGGAAGCAGACCAAAAACAAAATTGAAAGACGAATTTCGAAGGGGCGTAGAATTCGTTATGTGGAGATTGAAAAATTGGTCAATTTTTTCCCTGCTGTGCCTGAACGGATTCCTTGGTCACATGAACGGAGGGACGAGTTATTCAAGTCTTTATTTGTTTAAATTTTTTAAAATAAGGCAAACCTCGTTTTTAGATACTCCCAATATTGGGTACATCAACCCCCACTATAAGATACGTTAATACCCTCACTTTAAGATACCCCCAATACAAGAGACACCTCATTTGGCTGATCATCTGTTATCTCGATACTCTCTATTTAAGGTACACCTCGTCATAAGGCACATTCATTATAAGGTACACTTTCCAAACCTCAGGGCAAAGGCGTAGCCAGGGGTCGGATTTCGAGAGGGGGGGGGGTTATAAATGGGTATCACTTATTTTGATTTCACTATACACCGAGGGAGTATCTTAAAACGAGGTTAAAATAGATTTTGAAATTTTGGGAATTTTTTGGGGAGCCTGGGAAGGGAAAACAAATTTCCCCTCCTTATTTTCCTACCAAAAAAATATTTTTTGTTTTATTTTTTTAATTAAATTTTATTAAATATTTAAAAAAATTTTCGGTCACAAAATAAAGAAAATTTTATTTTTAATTCAAAAATCAAGCCAACAGTCCAATCGGTTCATCCTCAATTCCACAAGAATTTACCCCTCTAATAAAATTAACATAGCCGTTTTCCTGCCCCCAATCATCCCCCCAACTATTTTTTACTATCCAATATTTTTGTCCGTTGTCAGTAATTCCGTAGCCGACAACCAAAAGTGAGTGAAGGCCAACCACCTTGTGGAGTTAAAAAATTTTTTGGAGGTTAAAAATAAAAAAAAACCCTGTATTTGCAGTCAAAATCTGAAGGAGCATAAATTCCGCTTCTGTAAGGCTTCATATCTGGAGGCACAGAAATGGCTTTAAAAAAATTTTCGATAGTTGACATTTTGAAATTTTCAAAAAAATTAAAAAAAATTTTTCAAGAATTTTTTTTGACACTTGTCACTGACATTTTGGTAATTTTTGACATTTTTCACGTTTTTTGACATTTCGACATTTTTTGGCATTTTGACGTTTTTTAAGAAATTTTTTCAAAAATTTTCAAAAAAATTTTTCTTCCACCCACCAACATTAACTGGCCCAAAATTTAAAAGCCAATCAATAATAGAATCCTCATCCGGATTGATAAACACGGCAGATTCTATTTTTGTTAAATTTTTGCTGTGTTCATTCATCAGGCAGGCAGGCTGTCGGTGTGCTACATAAGGGTATTCGCCTTCTGAGACAAGTCCCGTATCGTGTATAAAACTAGGGGAAATTATGGGGCATTATTAGTTGACAGTTTGAAATTTTTCGTTAGTTGACATTTCGAAATTTTGGTTTTTTGACATTTTGAAATTTTTTGGGGTTTTTGACATTTTGAAAAATTTTTTCGTTAGTTGACATTTTGAAATTTTTCTATTTTTTGACATTTTGAAAAATTTTTCGTTTTTTGACATTTTGAAATTTTTCCCGTTAGTTTACAGTTTGAAATTTTTTTACCTAAATGCCCTTTCCACATTACCCCCATTACAGGCAAAATTCTCCAAATTACAGTCCAATAATTCCTGCTCTGATAAACTTCTCAAAACTCCGTGTGCTACAGCATAGGCAGATTCCGTTGTAGCAACAGAAGCAAATGCCCAACAGGAGCCACATTTACCTAAGAAATTTTTCCTTTAATTTTTCCCCTTTAATTTTCACCTTGTGCTTTAACAGGCGTAACTACTCCTTTTGGACGCCAGTCAAAATGACTTGGATGTTCTGTTTTAATATTGTTCCGTTCAATTGGGGTCATCTTGCGTATAAAACTGTCTTCTCGATGTAGCTGTTTATATGCATCTAGTGGAAGCAGCATCTTAAGAAATTCAAGTTAACTAAGCTTCTGAAGCAACTTTCTGAAGCAATACTTCATTTTTGAAGCAGAAGCAAAAAATGCTTCACCTTGGTATTTTGCTTCTTAAATTAATTTTGAAACATTTCTTGTGCTTCACTTATCCAAATATGAAGCATTGCTTAATAAATTCTTGAAGCATGCTTCAAAATTTTTTTGAAACATTTCTGCTTCATCAGAAGCATTTTGCTTCTTAATACCCACTTTGCTTCACTCACCTCTTTAAATTCTTGGTCAGTCATATCCGTCATCGAATTAATTCCATAGGTCACATTCTTTCCCCTTTCAACAGCTTCTTCATTTAATTCCTCAATTTTACGGCAATTTTCTTCAAAAACCTTCAAACGCTCTAAGCGTTCTCGATCATTCTTCCAGACACGATTATACTCCTTTTCAAATTTATAGAAATATCCTCCATTGCCAGAATATATTTTGAACAATGCATTATTGAAAACACCAGAGAATATTACAAAACTAAAATATTTGGAATAAAATATTGGAAGCATCGAAAATTGTGAAACATAAAGTTGAAGCAGTTTTTGCTTCATAGAAATATTTTTTTGCTTCATAAAAATAATCCTTGGATACTTATCTTGCTTCATTAAAACGTTTCTGAAGCATGTTTCAGAAAAACATTTGCTTCATGTTTTAGAAGCATTTTGCTTCAGAAACTATTCAGAAGCATTTTGCTTCTGAAAAATGATTTTTGAAAATTTTGAAACATTTCTGCTTCTGAAAAATTTTCTGAAACATTTCTGCTTCTGAAAAATTTTCTGATGTATTTCTGCTTCAAAACATAAAGTTGAAGCAATACAACAACATTTAAAAATATATATTTTTAAACCTCCAAGTGAGCTGTGCAATCACCGCTATTACAATAGCTAAGAGAACAATGCGCACAATTGTCCAAATAATACGAAGCAAAGATCGCTTTTTAGGCTTCTTTTTGGCTACTAAATTTTCTGATGACAAGGAAAGTTGATTTGAATACAAAGCCATTTTAGAACAAATCGGAGTTGTTTAAGCAATGTTTGAGGGGGAAATGATTGAGGGAACCCAGGGAATACTCTTTAATTGATAATAATTTTATTGATAAAAATACCCAACTGATAAGCAATGTAGTTTATTATTAAAAATACGATGTTATTTGTATTTTTTGGGGGTTGATTAAAAAATAAATAGTAATATTTATTTAGATGTCAATAAACAGTAAAAATTAATTTAAAAATTATTTTAAAAAATATTTAGAAACGGGGAAAATTCTGAAACAGAAAGGTGAAGCAATCTGTTTTATAAAGCTTATGTTGTTTCTTGTTGCTTCAAAAAAGTAATTCTTGGATCTCTTGTTTTACTAAAATGTTTCTGAAGCATTTTGCTTCAAAAGAGCATTTACTTTATGTTTCTGAAACATTTTTGCTTCAGAAACAATATTTTGCTCCTAAAATGTTTCTGGAACATTCTTGCTTCAGAAAAATAGTTATGGGATATCATGCTTCATGGAAATTTTTCTGAAGCATTTCTGCTTCATCAAAATGTTTTTAAAGCATTGTGTTTCAACAGAATGTTTCTAAAACATTTCTGCTGCATCAGAATGTTTCTGAAACATTTTGCTTCATTAAAATTTTTCTGAAGCACTTTTCTGCTTCAAAATGTCTCTTAAAAACTTCTTAAACTTGAGAACCACTACTTTTATCTAAATCTTGATATTCTTCGTCTTCTTGTTCATCTTCATTATTTTCTAAATTTCCTCCATTTTCCTTCAATTTTTTTGTATTATTCACCAATCCATTTTGTTTGGGTAATGTTGTTTTGGGAGCAATTAGTGAATGTTCTGGAATCGGTGGAAATTGGTTTTGGCTGAGCAATAAAGACTTGATAATTCCAATTTCTGAGATTAAACGGTTTGAATCTGTTGAAGAAACTGAAAAATTTATAAAAATAAAATTGAAAAATTTTTTAAAGATTAAAAAAAATTTTTTTAAGGAAATTTGCCTTCTTTTTCTCTCTAAAGTTGTGAACTAGACGACTTCAAAAATTCATAACTTAAATAAAAATTGAGCTAGAAATTTTATTTTTGGCCAATTTACAGCTAAAAGTCTGTTCTATCTATCCTCAAAAAATCTAATTAAAATCTTAATTTAAAAAAAAGTTATGGGCCAAAATCTACGCGTAGACGTCCAGTCCAGAATTGCGACTATGACAACTTTAGAAATTCATAACTTAAACAAAAATTGAGCTAGAAATTTTATTTTTGGCCAATTTACAGCTAAAAGTCTGTTCTATCTATCCTCAAAAAATCTAATTAAAATCTTAATTTAAAAAAAAAGTTATGGGCCAAAATCTACGCGTAGACGTCCAGTCCAAAATTGCGAGTAATTCACTTAAAAATTCCCAACCTTTTAAACTTGGAATTAAATAAACTTTTTTTTCAATTTAAAAATCAGAATCCTTTCCATTAAAAACTTGAAACTTTTAAAAATTTTTTCTACCTTTATTTTCATTATTATTTCTTGTTTGGCTCTGAATAATCAACAAAGTTCTGTTTATTTGTTCGTTTTGTTCACAAATTGTTCCAATTGTTTGTCTCACACTTTCTACAATAGCTTTATTTGTTTCTGTAATAGATTCAATTTGTTGTTCAACTCTTTGTAATCTTTCATCTTCAGGGTTGGGAATACCCAATAATTTTGGAAGCACCCATGAACGAACAAAACGATAAAAAATAAAACTTGTTGAGCCGATTATTATTATGGCCTTTGCCCATTCTAAAATCTGTAATAAAATCAGAATTAAAAAAGTTGTAATTCTGATTTGTATTTTTGTAAAAACATATTTTAGAATTGTAAAACATTCAGAATTTTATAAAAACAGAATTTAAAATCAGAATTTCACAACAATTAAAAATCAGAATTAATAAATCAGAATTTAAGTCAGAATTAAAAAAATCAGAATTTAAGTCATAATTAAAAAATCAGAATTTAAAACCAGAATCAGAATTAAAAGAACAAGAATCAGAATTAAAAAATCAGAATTTAAAACCAGAATTAAAAATCAGAATTCAAAAAAGTTGTAATTCTGATTTGTATTTTCCACAAATTACAAACTTATTTACAATTCCAAGTTTAAAGTTTTATTTGCATAAAAATTCAACTTATCAGAATAACAACTTTTTACAATTGCAAGTTTATATTTATTTTAATTGTAATTAAGTTGTAATAATTCTGATTTTATTTTACAATTGTAAAACAATTAAATTCTTTAAAACAAAAATAAAACTCACTGCGCTATTGTTTTTGACAAGCGTTGGAGGTGGTTGTCCATAAGGTGAAATTATTTGCTGAAATTTTGGAGAATAATTTTAATTTTTGTTTAATTAATATTTTATTTATTAAATGATTTTTATTTTAAAATTTTTAAAAATTATTTTTGATTTTTCCACAAAAATCCCCTTACCTGTTCTCCACTTCGCCCCTTCATCGCTTCATTAATTTCAATCTCTGTTAATCCCTTTTTAATTAAAAAAGCTTTTTGTTCCCCAATCGGAGTATTTCTCACACGAGGATTATTAATAAATTGTTTGGCTGCATTAACTAAATCCTCGCGTATTTTTGGTTGATTATTTGAGGTCCCAGCGTTGTTTACTTCTTTCAACGTTGTTGAATTGTTGTTCATTTTAATTTAAAGTTTATTTTTTAAAAATAAAACTTGATTGTAAAACAAGTTGAAAAACAAGTTGTAAAAACAAGCTGTAAAAATAAGTTGAAAAATAAGTTGTAAAACAAGTTGGAAAACAAGTTGAAAAACAAGTTGAAAAACAAGTTGTAAAAAAAGAGTGAAGCTGTAGAGAAAATTTAAAGGCAGTATTTCGAGATTTTAATCTATAACTTTTGATTAAGTAAGGATACAGATTTAATTTTTATATTAGCTGATAGAGGAGATTCTTGGCTATAAAATATCAAAAAATCAGAATTTTAAACCCACTACTCAAAAAGTTATGGAATTTTAAACAAGTCAGGTCAGAAACATTAATGAGCATTTTTGTGATTTTTGTTCCATAACTTTTTAAAAAATAAAGTTATAGATTTAATCTTTATCTTAAAAGATAGAGGAGAATCTTAGCTACAAAATATTGAAAAAATTAATCGATCAACTTAAATTCCCAAAAAGTTGTTGAATTTTAAATAAACGTCGGCAAGGTGCAACACGCTACCCACAAAAAATTAATTTTCTGATTATTTTACTAAAAAATTAAATTAAATAATTAAACTGACTAAAAAACTATTTCTATTCTCATATGTACATATTCCCAAAGAATCAATAAAAACGCTATTATTCATGGTTGCTGCACGGCTGGTTGCGTGGAAGGAGTGAATGGCGCCTCCAGTCAAAAATCATTAGTATAGTCATGGGACCATTTTTATTTTTTTTATCTTTTATTTAAAAATTGGTTACTTATCTTTGATTAGAAAATAGAAAAAATCAAAAAATTGAAAAAAAATATATGGAAAAATAATTTTGCAAAAATCCTGGTGTTGGGCTAAAGATCGCCTGGAACGTCTAGTGCAACTGTATGGAAGCATAAAAATGCTTTCAAACACCCAAAAACACAAATAAAATCCCTTGAATAAATTTCTATATTTATCCACATATTTATTGAAAAATAAAAATTAAAGCAAAAATAGAGGGAATTCACATGAATTCACCCTTAAACATTAAAGAAGGCCGAAACTTTTATGTTTTGAACTTTTTATTATTTTTATTTTCAGAAATTGTTTTTGTTTAAACAGGCATTAAAATCCTCAAACTTTTGAATATCAAGTTTGCCCTTTAAAATGAAGCCTAAATCCAAAACTCAAACCAGAACAAAATTAAAACATTAAAATGAATTATTTTATTAGTTTTTCGATGTTTTGTTTATTAATTAGTTGTTTTACTTGCAAAATTGAAGGTTTGTTTTATTGTTGCCGAACATGTTTAAAAGGGAAAGAAAAACTTGTTTTAAACAAAACAAGTTTTTAAAGTAACAAACAAAACAAGTTTGTTTAAAAGACAAACAAAACAAGTTTGTTTAGAATGACAAACAAAACAAGTTGTTGACAAACAAAACAAGTTTGTTTTGAAATAAAAACAAAACAGGTACCATTCAAACAAATGAACAAAACCTCATTCCAATACAACAACCAAACAAACATGTGCAAAACACAACAAACACTCCAACAAAAACATCAACAAATGCAGCTCCATATAAACAACATCAAAACCCAATGGAACAACAACAAAACAAACATCTACCAACCACAACAAACACTCCAACAACCTTACAACATAATATACTTGTTGTTTTACCATTAGAAAAACTTCCTAAATTTTGTTCATTTTATAAACTAAAACAAGTTTTTAGTTGTTGTTATGCCCTGTATCGAGGGAATTTTCGTTATCCGCGTAAACTTGTTCGTGAGAAGAATGGAAGTTTCTTAAAATGTTTAAATTAATTTTTAAACTTAATTTTGAAGGTCTGAGTCCCTCCAATAATTTACCCGATGAATGCCTTAATTGTGGACGTACATGCCAACACGGTATTGATTATATGACCACCGGTAAGCCGTTGCCAGCTGAGAAACAAAGGGGCACCCAACCACCCCCAACTCATCCACCTCATGCAATGCCAAAAATGAAGCAGGGAACTGAAATAAGGGCGAAAAGAAATGTTTTGAAGGGCCGTGAAGGGGAAGATGAAAAGACTGTCACTACGCATTCACCTCATAAAATGCTGAAATTGAAGCAAAATGTTAATGAAGCAACGACTGAAGCACCGATTTACGTTCCTCTTAATCCTGATATTGTTAATTAAAACGAAGAGGAGGAAGTTAAGAATTGAAATCTGCGATTTTAAGGGATTTTAAAAATTTTTGGGTTATTTAATTAATTTATTTGGGAATAAATATTTAAAAATAAAATAAATAAATTATTAATTCGAATTATTCAAAGTGATTGTGGATCTCTCCATTATGTCGATACAATAATTACTTGAGGCTGAAGATATAGGAAGAAGCATAGGGCGGGGGGGGGGGGGGTTGAAGGGGAGCAGGAAGAGATATATAGAGAGGGGTGAGGAGGGGACCTAGGAGCTGACGTAAGAACGGAATGTAGGAAGAAATAGAGGGACGTAGATCAAAATCAGGCAGAACGGCTACATAACAGGACAGTACAACCTGTATTCTCTCAAATATCCTCAAATTTTATTAATTATCCCCTCCAGCGATAGGTCGAAACAATAATTGCCCAGAGCAGTTATTCAAGGATTACGGTATATTAAATTGTTTCTGGGAAAGGTAGGGGTTAGTTGTATGGATTTTAGAGAAAGATTCGAAGAGAGTTTCACCATGAAGCAAAATTTAATAATTATTTAATAATTCATTACAAAACCAAAAATAAAATTAAGCTGGGATATGTGTTGGCAAAAATAAAAAAAAATAAAATTAAATTTCCAACGCTTAAAATTGCCAAAAATAAATTTTTTTTAAATAATCTATTAAATAAAAATATAGAAAAATCCAAAAAAAATCCAAAAAAAATTTTTTTTCTTGCCAAAATTTTGCCATTGACGCACGAAAAATTAAAAATTTACACGTGAATATCTTGCCGATTTATTATTTGTTTCAAACTATACCCCTTTTGGAGCCGTTTATGGAAACTTTTGGGGGATACCAATTAATATTAAATTAAATATTAAATGAGAGAGAGAAAAAATTTTTATAAAAATTTTTAAAAATTATTTAAACAGCTTTTAAATAAATTTTAGAAAATTTTTTTAGAAAATAAAAAAAATTTTTTTTTTGCTTGGAGAAATTTTTGGCTTTAAAAGGCATAGCGACAAACAGGAGAATAACAACAATCTCCCACTCACAAATAAAATATTCCCCTAAATATCCTCCGAATTAAATTTATAATTTAATTAAATGAAATTTTTATTAGCTGTGTTTATCGGCTTTGTGGCGTTTGAGTTTTCATTGGCTGAAGGTTAGAAATTAATAAAATGTTTATCAGAATTTGTAAAATGTTTTACAATTTGTAAAAATATGAAAGAGAATTCTGAAAAATAATTCTGAAAAATAATTCTGAAAATAATTCTGAAAATAATTCTGAAAAATAATTCTGAAAAAATAATTCTGAAAATAATTCTGAAAATAATTCTGAAAAAATAATTCTGAAAATAATTCTGAAAATAATTCTGAAAAAATATTCTGAAAAATAATTCTGATAAAATTCTGAAAAATATTCTGAAAATAATTCTGATAAAATTCTGAAAAAAATTCTGAAAATAATTCTGAAAAAAATTCTGAAAATAATTCTGAAAAAATAATTCTGAAAAAAAAATTCTGAAAAAATATTCTGAAAATAATTTGGGAGAAATTCTGAAAATTTTATAAAAACATTTTACAAATTGTAAAAATCAGAATTTATATTTTACAAATTAAAAACACAAAACAAACTTTTATAAAAACTTTTACAATTTTTAAAACCTTTCAGAATTATTAATTTACAATTTCTGAAATAAATTTGTAAACAGAATTTCTTAGTATATAAAAATATTACCCTATTCTAACAGTAATATTTCCCTAATTTAAGATTCCTCAACTAGTGGATATGAAGAGGTACCAATAGATGACTTATCGTCAGCTCTTCCTCCTTTCTGTAGTGACCCAAATCTTAACAAGAACCAAAAAGTCATGAACTGTTGCAATGCAATTATAAGAGAGTCAAAGATTGTAGTTTATAACAGCACTGTAGGCCCAGTACCTGATGAATGTAGCCTGAGGAAATGTGGACGTGTCTGCAATCGGTATTTCAACCAAAGACCACAATCTACTACGACAGATGAGCCAGGGTGTGAATGTCAGAAAGAACAAACAACTAAAAAACCAAAACACTCATGCCAATCTGAACCTGAAGCGTCTACAAAGCCTCCACGAAACCCATACCAATCTGGACCAGAACCCTCTACACAGCAGCCAGGAGGACAAGTAGCATCGCATAAGCCTCCATCAGTGCCAGAAGCTCCATCATCACAACCTCCACGACACCGATACCCAACTGGACCAGAACCTGCTACAAAGCCTCCACGAAACCCATACCAATCTGGACCTGAACCCTCTACACAGCAGCCAGGAGGACAAGTAGCATCGCATAAGCCTCCATCAGTTCCAGAAGCTCCATCAACTCAACCTCCACGACACCGATACCCAACTGGACCAGAACCTGCTACAAAGCCTCCACGAAACCCATACCAATCTGGACCTGAACCCTCTACACAGCAGCCAGGAGGACAAGTAGCATCGCATAAGCCTCCATCAGTTCCAGAAGCTCCATCAACTCAACCTCCACGACACCGATACCCAACTGGACCAGAACCTGCTACAAAGCCTCCACGAAACCCATACCAATCTGGACCTGAACCCTCTACACAGCAGCCAGGAGGACAAGTAGCATCGCATAAGCCTCCATCAGTGCCAGAAGCTCCATCATCACAACCTCCACGACACCGATACCCAACTGGACCAGAACCTGCTACAAAGCCTCCACGAAACCCATACCAATCTGGACCAGAACCCTCTACACAGCAGCCAGGAGGACAAGTAGCATCGCATAAGCCTCCATCAGTTCCAGAAGCTCCATCATCTCAACCTCCACGACACCGATACCCAACTGGACCAGAACCTGCTACAAAGCCTCCACGAAACCCATACCAATCTGGACCAGAACCCTCTACACAGCAGCCAGGAGGACAAGTAGCATCGCATAAGCCTCCATCAGTTCCAGAAGCTCCATCATCTCAACCTCCACGACACCGGTACCCAACTGGACCAGAACCTGCTACAAAGCCTCCACGAAACCCATACCAATCTGGACCAGAACCTTCTACACAGCAGCCAGGAGGACAAGTAGCATCGCATAAGCCTCCATCAGTGCCAGAAGCTCCATCATCTCAACCTCCACGACACCGATACCCAACTGGACCAGAACCTGCTACAAAGCCTCCACGAAACCCATACCAATCTGGACCAGAACCTTCTACACATCAGCCAGGAGGACAAGTAGCATCGCATAAGCCACCATCAGGACCGGCAGCTCCATCATCTCAACCTCCACGTCACCGATACCCAACTGGACCTGAACCTGAGACAAAACCTCCACGAAACCCATACGCATCTGGACCAGAAGAACAACCTGGGGCTACAACCGAATCAGAAATTGTTCGTCTGTAAACTGGACTTTATAAAAGAAAAGAGAAGTTACATAACGTGATGGGTTCAATTAAAAACAAAAACAATCTTGGGATTAACAAAATTGGGAACGATATCTAAATTACAAAAGTAACATTGGGATTAACATTAATTGATATATAATTTATTTTAATTCTTTTTTTAATCTATCTCTTGGCTCAATTTGTATTTTTCCTTTCAATTAACTGATAAATCTTTTACAAGGATTATTCTGAGTATCTATTCTCAGCTCCTCGCCTTACCATTACATGTTAGACTCCCTTTAGATTAGGGTGATGTTCCCTTCACATTAGTGAGATGTTCCCTTCACACTAGGAGGATGTTCCCTTCAAGTAAGATGTTCCCTACACATTAGGCATATGTTCCTTAAGACTAGAAGGATGTTCCCTTCACATTAGTGTGATGCTCCCTTAACACTAATAATGCTCCCTTAACACTAAGCTAAACACATTAAGTGATTTAATGCTTTATTTATAAAAACGGTATATTATTAAACAATTTAAACATTTAATTAACTTATTTATTGCCTCAAATTAATAGAATTATTCATTTCATTAGTCTGTTGTTGGTTATTAATATTGTAGAGGGCTAAAGGTTGTGATTGAGGGAAGGGGGAATTTCTAGATGGGTTGATTGGGTTGGAGTGATTTGAAGTTATTGAAGAATCTAACAGGGTTGATTGAGCAGATGAGATACAAGATGAAGACATCTATTAAAAAATATCAGTTAAAAATACTACTTTGGGGCTTAAAAATGGACCCAATAATGAGGGTATATTAAATAGGAGGGCAGCTCAAGCGGGGGCTGTTCAACGCTTTAGCAGCTCCACCAAACAGCAGCAACAAGGACTCTTATAAACCCTTTGGGACTTAAAAATGCACCTTATATCGAGGGTGAATTAAAAAGAGGTTAAATGAACCTTATATCGAGAGTTTATCAAATAGAGGGTAAATGTACCTTATATCGAGGGCTTATTAAATGTAGGGTAAATGCACCTTAAATCGAGAGTTTATTAGATAGAGGGTAATGCTTGAGGAGCTTACGAAACCACTGGCCTATCAAAATTTGAGAAAAGTATCCTTTAAAGAGGCTAATCTAATAGTGTGTATATTTGGAAAAATCTTGGACAACCTGTTGTTGTTGCCCTTTCAATTGTTTTTCTAGCAATGCCGGATTTTGTTGTAATTGGCCTTTAACAGAAAGAGAATAAGCTGGATTCTGAAGCACGTAGGGTGCTTCTGAATTATTTTTATAGTACGATCCATTATTTAATGGTGGTTGTTGTTGAGGGTCATAAGTTCCATAATCGCCTGAATTTTTTTTTACAATATGTAAAATTGTAAGGATAAAAATTCACTTTTGTCCCCGTCACTAGTTGGTGTGTCCCCGGGTGGTTGCATTGGAAGGAGCAACATTTCGTCTAGAGGCTGGTCTAGTTGAAATTCTGGCATCCAAACTCGGCGTTCCTTCAATTTAAAAATATTTTTTAATTCATAGTTTGTCTAGCTTCAAGTTGATAGATGAACCTCACTATAAGTTACCTCAATACAACTCAAGTTAACGCAGTAAATGTCTCAATAGAAGCCCTGAGCTTCTAATTTTCAATGGTTCTTATTGAGCGAGCTTCTAACAAAAATGGGTTTCTATTAGAGAGGAGCCTCTATTAGAGATTGGCTTCGATTAGAGTTATATCTTCTAGCAAGAATGGCTTCTAATAGAAGCCTTCATTGAGAAGCCGACATCTTATAAATTTGGTAGTCCATTAGGTGGGAGAGTTGCTTTTGCGATAGCTCTCCATTTAAGCGACCGACACCCACTCATAAGCTACGATTTATTCAACCCCAATGTCATACTACATATCTCATAATGAGGTCCGACTGTGCCTAATCTATTTATCCTTTATCCACCTGTAAATGAAATATAAGCGCCCTCAGGGCTTCAAACCACTGGTCCTCCTTTGTGGCATCAAGCGTAGCTGTTAACAAGTGGGAGTATTGACGTTTAAGCTTCTGAGCCTGTTCAACCAATTTACGGGCTGATACGGTTGTTACCCCCGCTTTGGCTCTCAACTCTCTCACTCTGGATCTCGATTCAACATCAATTAGTACAACAATAGGGGCATATTGTGCAAGTTGGAGACGTTCAACAGATGCAGGGTTGACACAGAGCACACAGTGTTTTTGGGATGCCATTACTGTATCGACGGCAGAGAGACGAATACCTCCCAGAATATTGGCGGAGCCACGCTCTGGAGTAGGGGAGACAGAAAGGGAGGAAACAAGTGGATCAGCAACACCTCCTGTGCCTGAAGTGATGGAGGAGGTTGAGGGCAGTGGGGCACCTTTAAATGAAAATTTATTGTATTTTCGTGTATTTTTGTTTTCTTTTTACCAAAACGCATCGAAGACTGGCTCAGTAATAGTTGCCGCGCAACATCAGCTAGAGGCCCATAAAGTACTACTGGCCGATGAAAGGCTGGTCGTTTCAATGCAACGCGTTCGTAAGCAGGTGGGATTGTCTCAGTAAAACTGTTGGTAGCACTACCAGCACCGCTTAACACTTCGTCTAAATTGTCGGATGGAGTTGTTCCATTATTGCTAGAACCTCCAAACAATTTGCGTGAAGAGAAGGAAAGCTGTAGGAATGAATACAATTTATAGTGTGAAGGGAACATTTCCCTTGTGCGAAGGGAACATATTGGAGTGTGAAGGGAACATACTGATAATGTGAAGGGAACCTTCCCTATGCGAAGGGAACATTTCCCAATGTGAAGGGAACATCATCCACTGTAAAGAGAGTATCCCCTCGTAAAGGAATATCCCTTTCTATGTGAAGGGAACATATTGCTAGTGTGTAGGGAACACCCCCCCCCTCTGAAAGGAACATTTTCCCAAAGGACATCTTTACTACCTTTTTTCTAAATAGTGAACGGCCCAATGTTCCTCCATTACTTGTTTGATCACTTGTATTAATCCCATTATTTGTTGCATTATTAGTTTGGCGATAAACTTTAAAAAGTTGTTCGGCTGCCTTTGCATGTGGGATAATGCCTGTATTTGTGGTAGCTGGTGTGCATGAAGATGTAGATTCTGAGGAGGATGAAGAATTTTGTTGTTCGGCACTGTAGATCTATAAGTTTTAAATGGATTAGTATGAAGGGGATATTTAACTAGTGCGTAGGGAGCATCCTGTAAACGGAACATCCTTGTAGGGTGAAAAGAACATTTAACTAGTGCGTAGGGAACATCCCCTGTGAAGGGAACATTTTTATAGTGCGTGGGGAACATACTAGCCCTGTCTATGGAACATGCCGTGCGAAGGGAACATCCATACTAGAGCATAAGGAACACACAACAAAAATTCACCTTAGTAGCCTGCCAATACCCCAAAGATCCTCCAAACAGCGTATCCGTCACATGAAAAATATCGCCAGCTCTAATAGAAAGTTCTATAGGTTGCTGAGTGCCTGGTTGTTGCGAGGCTGCTCCTCTTGAAGTGCTGCGGTTGTAAGTAAAATGGCTTCTGACATAAAAACTGTCTCCAAATTTTCCAGCCTTAACTTGAGCAAACTCTTCCGGAGCATGTTCAACTGCCAAACTTGACTGTTCACCAAGAGAAAGGAGAATATCGAAAGCTTCTTCTCTTGTTAAACCAGCAATGCTAACACTATTAACTGCATGAATCCTGTCTCCGACTCGAATTCCGTGTAGATCAGCAGGTGATTGTTCCTGGACAGCACTTATAAATATTCCAACTTGGTTTCCTCCGATTACTCTAATTCCTAAGCCTGAAGGACCTTTTTGGAAGGAAACGGTTCTAATGGTTTGGGGACGTTGTTGTTGTTGTTTTGGAGTGGTTGGAAGGTTAATTGAATTATTGATAAGTCGAGAATTGCCATATCTTTAATTAAAAATGTTTTTTATTTTAAAAATACAGGTGAACCTCGTTTTTAAATAACCCTTGGAATAGAAAAATCTCTGAAAGGAACATTCTCCCTATGCAAAGGGAACATATTTTAAGTACTTAGAGAACACCTCTTTCGTAAGGAACATTCTCCTTGTGAAGGGTATTGCTAGTATGAAGAGAACATTCCCTCTGTAAGGAACATCGTCCTTGTGTGAAATGTACAGGTTAGAGCGAAGGGTGTCCCAGGGGGTGGGAAGCAACCCCTGTTTACCCCCTGTCTAATTGTAAGATACATCTCCATTATAAGATACACTTTTCACTCCAAGGGGTACTTAAACGAGGTTCTACTGTAAAATACATGCCTCTGGCAAGCAATTTGATGGGCAATTAATTGTTGTTGGTTATGCTGTTCAATGGGTGGAGTAAAATTAGGTCTTTGGAGGGAATTGTGTTGTTGATTCATTAAAATATTTGCTGAACATGCCCCTCCTCCCCCAACAGGAAGGGATTGAACAGAAGATGGAGTAAGTGATTGGGCACGTGTTTGTATTGAAGGCACAGAATTATTATTTAAATAACGATGTTGTGGATGTGGAGATGGATGTTGTTTTGAATGTTGTTGTTGATTATGTTGTAAGTAGGGCGAGGACTTGAATGATAATTTTAGACCTAATTTGGACCCGCCCTCCTTCTTAGGCTTATTTTGGACTACTAGATCACGATTGCAAGCACTTATCCCGCTATAACTTTTCAGGTAATAATCTGATCAGATCACTCGTGCTAGAAAAAATGATCAGCATTTCCAGCGCTTTCAAAAGGTGAAAGAATTACTCAAATCGGTTGAAAACAAAAATAGTTATAGCCCAAAATAGGCCTCGGGACGGTTAAGGCCCTTAGTGACCCCTCCATAAAACACAAAAAGAATACAATTTGTTGTTGTTGATTATTTTCTGTTTGTTCAACATTTGATGCAGTTATTGTTGTGTTTATCGGCTTGCCATTGTTTTGCATTTGAATAAAAGTTTGTTGCTGTTGTTTTTGTGGGGTAGAAGAGGGATAAACAACTCCTCCTTGTGGTGGTGGGTACGAATAAAAATTCTGATTATTGTTCTGATTATTCTGAATAAATTCTGTTCTGAGTGAACAACTCATTGGATCAGAATATCTTAATTGGCAAAATTAATTTTAGGTTGAATAATATATTTAACCCGGAGAGGGTTCGAACCCGGCACCCCATCCCATTGAAAACTAGAATCTTTCCCACTTAACCACCGATATGATTTTTTTAAAAAATTTAAAAGGACCATGAATCCGAATATCCTAATTTCCAAAATTTACTTTAAGTTAAAAAATAAACTTAATCCGGTAAGGGGTCGAACCCAGCCCCTCATCCTATTGAAAACCAACATCTTTCCCACTTAACCACAAATTTAATTTTTAAAATTTTTTTCAAAATACCGTTTATATCCACTAGCAGGGGAATAATCGGCCCCACTGCTCGTAGTCGATCCTTTCCTTCCTATCCCACTCTGGCTCATATATTGACTATCAGAAACATTAGGGGGTGCAAAGCCGTAATGAGCTGGTGTTGGTGAATGGCGGGGAGTTGCCTGGACACTTCCCAGTCTTTCGTAGACCTAAGGGGGATTTTTAAAAAATTTAACAAAAATTTTTTCCAAACCGTAGTCTGACTAGGCCACCGATTACTCGCATTCCCCCCTCCCCCATTCGACCCACGCCGAACATCTCTTTGAACTACCAAAGAAAGTTTTTCGCGTGAGCGTTGTAAAAGTCTGGTAGCTTCGTCTAGAGAGACTCCATCAAGTGACTGGCCGTTAATTCGAAGGACAGAGTCTCCCTCCTTTAAAAAAATATTTTTTTTCAAAATTTTTTTCAAAACAAACTTTAAGTCCAGGCTCTTTCTCAGCCAATTTTGGATTTAAAATTTCTTTAATATAAAATTTACAGCCCAAAACAATTCCAAAATCATCCTTTTTACGAGACTTGCTTAGGGTGAATTTAAGTGTGCGTTGTTCAAATTCAACAAAAGGGACGGGAACACGACGCTTTACAATCTATAAATTTTATAATTTATTTTAATAATCCAGCACTGAATTTTGAGTGCCAAAATAGGGTTACTATGCCGTGTGGCTATGACTTAGATCTTGATATCGATGGCCGAGAGTATTTAACGAGATCTGGTTTCGAACATAGGCCCCCCTTCTAGCCCCTCACCCTCTTTTCTTTAAATTATTCAAATGCCGTTTCTATCACCGTCTCCTCTCTAATAGAATGACTGGCACTCTCCAGGGTTGTCGTTTACAAATCACTAAAATGGGGCGCAGCCACTCAAAAATAGGGCAAAAGTAGGGCGAAATCGGTCAAAAATATGGCAAAAAATAGGGAATTATTTTAAAAAACATAAAAATAATTAAAATTTTAAATAAAAAACCTTATTCGGATGTTCTCCACTAGTTTTAACTAAATTTCTAAAAAAACAAGTTCAAACGACTTTCCCAGACTGGGAATGTTGTACAAGATATCTCGAATATCGAAAAACTGAAGAAATTTTTATCGTACAACAATCGTACGAGATATCTCGAAAAATCTAAATCTCGATAATCAAGTTTTTTTTAAATATCTTTGGAACTGATAGATTTCTTTCATTTTAGCAAAATTTTGAGAATTTTAAAAGTTATGAAGACAGATTTTTTCCTTTTTTAGCGCCAAAGGCGAAAATTTTGAGAAATTAAAAAGAACAATAGTAGAGATTTCTCTTTTTTCAGCGCCGCAGGCTAAAATTTTGGGAATTTTTATGTTCAAGAGTTAAATTTCTTTGTTTTTTCGCATTTTATTTAAAAATACTCGAAAATTTGAAAAAATATTACAAAATGTTAAAAATATGGCAAAATATGGCAAATGTATAAAATAGGGAAAAAATAGGGCGAAAAGGCCAAAAATAGGGAAAATCCCCTATAAATAGGGTAAAACGACAACCCTGGCACTCTCTCTTCTACATTCAAGAACCCTCAAAGGGCGTCAGTCAATTAGAAAGGCCATTCAATTAGAGAGATTCCCTCAGTTAGCTAGTCATATCATTAAAAGTCATTCAAATAGAGAGAGGTCTATTAGAGAGAATACATTATTCAAATTACCATATTTAATTGCTGTGCCTCTTTCATAACTTTAATGGCACTAGAATAATCAGCGTGTTCTAAAGGGTAGCCGTTACAAGAAGTTATTCTATCACCAATTTGTAAAAGCCCGGAAGCTGGGCCGTTGTTTAAAACGTCGCTTATAAAAATTCCGGCTGGCTGTTCCTTTTCGTCGTTAGAGCCAGATATTGCTATACCGAAACCTTGATTAGCCTTGAAAAAATAAAGGTTAAGGTGATAGGGGCAAGTTTAGATGGGTTTTTGGGGTTGACTCGAAGGCGGATGTGTGTTGGGGTTGAGAAGGCGAGTGATCCGGAGATAGAGTGATCGAGTGAGTATAAGAGTGACATAACTCAAAAGTCAAATGATCAGAAAGTAGAGTGATTGAGTGACCTGAAGGTCAGGTGATCGAGTGACATGACTCGAAGGTCAAGTGATTGAGTGATCCTTAACTCGAATGAGATTAGAATGGCCATCGGAAAAAAGTATTTAGAATAAAGATACTAAAAACAACAATAATAATATAGCTAACTAAAAGTAATAATTTAGTCTGGAGGATCAACAATCAAAACAACTAAACAATTGTTCAAGAAAGCTGGGAATAAAGGTAAAGTGGGTGAGTAAGGGATCTTTGGAGGATTTTTATTGGTCATTCCTTTCTCTTTTTATTATTGGAAGGTAAAGCATAGCTAAGAGTAAACAAGTCAAGGACTTGGATTTGAATCGAAACCTTTCTGGGGGGGGGGGGATCTCAGTTTGGACTTAAAGCTTTTCCTGGTCTAGATCGCTCCTGATCATCGATTCCTGGTCTCAAGTAAATTCTGATCATGGACAATGATCTCGAGTCAAAACTCTAATCTTCGTTTCTTGGTCTAATCTTAGCATCAATTCGTGGTACTGAGTTCTTAGCCATGGGAGAGGTTCTGTCCTTGTCATTCCAATCCCTCCAGAGTCCAATAGCTGTTAAACTATCTTCTCATATTTAAAAAAAATTCGCGCCGAAATAACACCCAAAATCGTTTAAATCCCATTGAAGAAAGATCGATTTGTTGTTCTTTCCCCCAAAGTAAATGACCAATCCATCTATTTATATTTTCAACTCCTCTAAAAATTCCAAATCATCTCTCTCTTCCTTTCTTCCGGAAAATGTTTTGGTCGTTTTTAAAGTCAATTTAAACGATATAAATAAAGCAGTTGTTCAAGGATTGTCCAAGGATGAGAGAGAGGGCATTAATAGGGGTATAAAGAGGGAGAAATAAAAGAAAAAATAAAAATTTTAATAAAAAGGTAAAAAAATTTAATTTTAAAATTTTAATAGAACGAAAAAAATTGTTTTTAAAAGTCTATTTAGTAAGACATTCAGAACTACAGTATTCTTATTATCAAACTTTAAGGTTGGCGATGAAACGACCTCTAACTTTAATTAATTTACAAAAGGACGTTTTATCTCCAAATTAAGAGGGCAATAAGGTATACTGTATATAGTGAATTCTCGTTATAGTAGACTTCGGAGTCAGAGCTGCACGAAAATGAAATTTTGGCCTCAACGAAACGAAAACGAAAAAAATAAAATCATGAATCTACGAAACGAAAACGAAACGAAAAAAATAAATTTCATTTTTACGAAACGAAAGAAACGAAAAAAATCTCAATTTTCACGAAACGAAACGAAACGAAACGAAAAAAATCTAAATTATAAATCTTTAGATTTTAATGCTAGATAATAAGTTTTGGCCTAACTACAGTTTCCGGATCAGGCTCAGAATTGGACGATTTATATGTCATTCGAAAGATCTCGGCGAGCTGAGTCGAATGGCACCAAAATTTTTTCGCGGAAAAGATTCGGAGCCGAGATATAGGGCTCGAAATGGTCAAAAACCATAGGGGGGAGTAAGCACTTTTTTGGGGTAAAAAATTCGAATATGCAAATAATAGCTCATTCGAAAGAGCTCGTCGAGCTGAGTCGAATGACATCAAAATCAGCTCGATTGGATGATTTCTGACAAAGTTATGACCAACAGAATCTTCGCTGGAAAAACTGTTTTTGTGCTGCTACGGAGGGTAGGCCGGGCATGGTCTTCGCTACACGATGGCCGTGCTTCGCTGCGGTCGTGCTCGCTGCGCTCGCGGCGACCGTAGCGAAGCGGCGGCCGTCGTTCCGCTCGACATGCCCGGCTTCCTCCGCAGCGGCAAAAACTTTTTTCCGCGAAACCCTTGTGGAAGGGGCTAAAACAAACGGTCATAACTTTGTCAAATGACGTCTGATTTTGTTGATTTTGGTGTCATTCGACTCAGCTCGACGAGCTCTTTCGAATGACATATAAATCGTCCAATTCTGAGTCTGATCCGGAAACTGTAGTTTAGCCTAAGTTTTCGAGGTTGTACGTGTGTCTAAATGTATAAAACATTTGATTGAATTCAAATATTAGCCTCCAAATCCTTTGATATCCCTTCAAATACTTTGATATCCACTTAATCCATCATATTCCCTGATATTCCCGATTTAGGAGGTAAGAAATATATCGTGTGATATGGAGTAATTAAGAGGAAGTGTGTGGATATTGTTAGGTGAGATATTTAGGGGCTAAACGAAATGACCTAGGCAACTCAAACTGAAGATACAAGGAACCGTTTTTAGCGCCGCAGGCGAAAATTTTGAGAAATTTGGAAGCCAAGAAGCCAGATTTCTTCCATTTTCAGCGCCGCAGGCAAAATTTTTTTGAATTTTCAGTTCCCGGGAGAAAAATTTACAATTTTTGGCTTAAAAATACAACAAATTAGAAAAAAATTGCCTAAATCCAGCGAATATTATTTTCGTCATTTTCGTCTAAAAATTGGGTTTACGAAACGAAAACGAAACGAAAATATTTTTTTAACGAAATACGAAACGAAAGAAACGAAAAAAAATATTTTCAAACGAAACACGAAACAAAACAAAAATCATCAAAAATCCACGAAAATCTACGAAAACGAAACGAAACGAAAAATTTTCGTGCAGCTCTGTTCGGAGTAAAGTAAATACCTCGGTCTAGTGTACATTTTTGAGGGCTTGGGCATTGGTTGAGAGGAAGATGCCACTATTTAGTGTGCCGTTTTAGTTTGAGATGGAACCTGACTGTATTTTCAATTTAAAAAGCTGAAGAAATTTTAATTTAAAAATATTTAAAAATACTGGACATTAAATTAAAAAAAGAGAACAATTGTCTATATAAAATGAAGGAAAATGGAAATTAAAAGGAAAAATTCTTGAAGGCTATAAAAATAATTAATGATCTGTTAGGACTAAAATTTTAATGAAAGGAATGCTTTCGAATAAAAATAGAAAAAAATAAATAAATTGGTTGATAATATTATTGTTTGATTAAATTTTGAAGATTTTTTGGGCAAAAATAAGGGAAAAATTAAAAAAAATAAAATTAAAAATAAAGTAGATAGGGCTATTCAAAAATTCATAACTTTTTTAAGAGGTGAGATAAAAATTTGATTTTTGACTATCTTATAGCTTAGAGTCTCCTCTATCTAATGATATATAAACCAAAAATAAATTTTTAAATGTCAAGAAGTTATTGGCCAGAAACCATCTTAAGGCACAGCAGATCAGCCTGTTACTTTTAGTCGTTTCAGTGCAGACTGAATTTTTCTCTGCATCTTTTCACTCTATTTTTTTCGCGTGCTATTTTTACAAGGATACGGTATATTTTGAGAGCCAACTTTGAGAAGTTTTATCTCGACAAATCTCTATAGATTTAAAAATTTGTCTTACAATATTGTAGATAATACCCTAAAGATACTTTTAAGAAAGAAAACACCAGAAATTTTCCGATATTCCGCTTTATAATCATCAATTTTTTATTAAACGCCTTTAGGTTTATTTTAACCGGTAAACGGTTCCAAAGTCTTTCAATTTATGTATCATTCGATTCGGCTCGTCGAGCTGGGTCGAATGGCACCAAACTCAGGTCTCAGAAATGAATTTAGACCGAGATACAAACCTTTTTCTTTCTTTCGCTTCAAAACGTCTAAGACTCTAGCTAAGACTCTAAAGGGGTAGTAACAGCCTTTGCCTATTTTGATCTGCTGTGTTAAGGTCTTACAAAAATCGTTTACCAGCATTTATTTAAAAATTCCTAACTTTTCTAAAAGTTGAGATAAAAATTTGATTTTTACCAATTTTATAGCTTAAAGTCTCCTCTATCTAACGACATATAAACAAAATTATATCTTCACCCATTAAAAAGTTATAACCCTTTAAATCCCTTCAATCAAGCATTTTTTTAAAAACAACCTACTTTATGCAAAGACACAGCAAATAATTGCCAATATTCTTCTTCTTTTTTATTTTCGTTTATGGATTTACAATAATCTCCGTTATAAAAACTTGTTTTAGATGAATATATTGAATTGTTGTTTGATAATGAATTTTCTATTATTACACTGTCGCGAGAGCCGATGGAAGGGGAAAGGCGTTCTAAAGAGGATGAAATTAAATATTTTTTAAATTAAAAAAAGTTTGAGCTTTCAAATGAGAGAATGTACGTAAAATAGAGGTGTGCCCAGAACCGGGGTGTACGTAATCTTGGGGGTTATTGCTTAAGCAGACACCCCCACCCCTCCAAACCGCCCCCACGCCCCACTCTTACCCAGTGGCTAATCGTCTCCAAAAATCGGTAGGTATAATAGAGAGCGTATATAAATCAGAGGTGTACGTAAAATTGAAAGTATAAGGTATATAAATTTAGAAAAAGTTCAAAAAATTTTTGAATTTTTACAAGAATTTTTAAACCAAATTTCCCCATGTATTTAAGGGACGTTTCGGCGCAGCCAATTATTTACGTACACCTATCCAGTAACCATTGAATTTTAAAAAATTTGTGGATATAATAGAGAGTGTCTTGTATATTTAATTAAGTGATTAGAAGGTATACAAATTTGAAAGAAATTTTTTTTTCTAAAACGCTTAACATCGTTACAACAAAATTAAATAAAAATCCTCCCCTTCCCCCTACCCCTACCTTTACAAAAAGGTTGAGAAAAACATTTTTTATTTTTTTGTTCTTTAAGTTGTTCATTAGTTAAGCTAAATAATTGTTTTCTTTGTACCGGACAGCTTTTATTTTTAATTTTATTTTTTTCTTCTTCAAAAACTTTATTTTTTAAAGGCTGCGCAAAGGCTAAAGTTTGCTGTTGTAAATTTAAATCTTTTGAATTTGTTGGAATAGAAGTGAAAGAAGAATGGTGAAATGAAGTCTGCTCGTCCTTTAAAATGGAAAAATAAAGCTTTAAAAAATTTCTTTAGAAAAATTTTTTCCATTAGGTATGAAGGCCTCTATTTTAGATACACCCAAACCAGAAATTCCTTATAAGGTAACCTCCTTATAGGGTACACCTCCTTAGAAGGTACTATTTTTCAAGCCTAATGAGAGCATATAATAACGGGTTTTTAATTTAAAAAAATTTTTTTCAATAAAAAATAAAGTTAGTTGACGGTACAAAAATTAAAAATAAAACTTTTGCTCTATCTACAAAAGAAAAAAAATGTGGTAAAGCTATTTATGTTAGCACAAACATTGATTTTAGCTTGTTTACATTAACTAAATGATTTAAAAATAGATAAAATAAACAAAAGTTGAAGTTAAAATTGTAAGGGAATAAAGTCAATATAACCCCTAACTATTAGTATATTGACCACACAAAGTGCCAAAAACACTCCTTGGCTTTTAAAACTTCCTCAAGAGTGGGAAAACATTTTTTGAAGAAAATGTCCGCTTTTTATTTTTTCTGCGCCGAAATGGCCACAGCCGACAGAAGGGGTAGGGGACGATTCAGTATCGCCGATTCAGTATCGCCAATTCAGTATCGCCGATTCAGTATTGGCCGATTCAGTATTTGGGCTTTTTGGCCATAACTTTTTGCTCGATCAATATTGTAGGAATTATTATATATGATTTGATAGGCCTCGGGGTGCTGCATCTTTTTCATAATTGGACTGACCTGATCTGATCACTCTACAAAAAGTTATCACTGATAAACGACGTCACAGGCATAAAAAATCGGTTTTCACGCTGTAACTTTTTTTGAGATCATCAGATCTGATCGGGCCAATTATTAAAAAGATGTCGAATCTCGAGACCTTTCGAATGATATAAGAATTATTCGAATCGGTCGAATATCAGGAAAGTTATGGCCATATACTGAATCGGCGATACTGAATCGTCCTTAACCGGACAGAAGAGAAATTAAATGCTCCCTAATAATTTTTGCGGTCGTTTCGGCGCAACGCCAAAAGTGACCAACACATTTTTTAACTAAAAACTAGCCTTTTCCCCAGGCATTAGTAATCCATCGTTGGCATTTTTAAAGAGTCGAGAGCGGGCATAGCCCACAACATTGGCAAGCATTCCGGTGGAAGGGGAAGAAAAAGAAGAGGAAGGGGAAGCAGCAGATGTTGAAAACGCCCAATTATTGAAATTATTTTGATTAATTTCTGAAATAGATTTGGTTGTCGGGGAAGTTTTCTGATCGCCAGAAGATTCTCCACTTCCCCCTACACCGCTATCGATTCCATTATAATTAATTAATTCCCCTTCTGTTGTTGTCATTAATTAATATCTGGAAAAGAAAATTTAATTAATTTAGTGAAGGGTCTGTGCCGAAATGGCCATATAACCGACAGAAGAGAAAATAGTAAATACGCCCCACTTTTTGGGGGTCATTTCGGCGCAGAGTAGATTTCGGCGCAAGATAAATTAAAATATTTTTGTTAAAAATGTTGGTGGAAATACATCCGAAATTAAGAAAATGCGTTGAAAAAAGATGAGGGTCTGCCGAAAAAATACAAAAAATTTAATTGGAAAATTCCACGTCAGTTAATAGCGCCTTGGGGCAAATTTTTATTGGCGTAAGAAATATGTAAAAATAAAAACATTTTGCCAAAAATGACCTTTCTTGCTTTACAAAGGACTGAAAGGGGAGAAGGGTTGCATAATTAAAAACACACAAAAATACCCCAAAAATGCGGCCACTAAAAATAAAAATGCCAAAGAAAGATTTCTTTCCCCTATAAGAAGGGGGAATTGTTGTTGTTGTTTTGTTTGCTGCCTAATTGAATCGATAAAAAAATTTTTTGGTTTTAGGCCATATAAAGGGGAAACACTTCTTTATTTTTCTTCTCAAAAGTGGTCAGCAGAAAAAAATTTTTTGAGGGGAAAAAGTAAAAGTCTAAAGGGCAGAAAGGCTAAGAAAAATCCCCGCCTTTTATTTATCTGCGCCGAAATGGCCAAAAAAAGAAAAAATAAAAACAAATCCCTCGCGACTTTATGGTTTAAGGAAAAATAAAAAATACGAGGGAGGGAGAAGTTAAATAATACTTGGGCAGCAACAGAAAATAAAAGGGGGATTTAAAAAGTAAAAAATAAAAGAATTTTATTCTCAACTGACCAATTTTTTCAGAGAATGCCACAAACACTCAAAAATATTTTTCAACACTTTTTTGGTTAATTACTCTACGGGAAATTTTTTTGGCATTTTTTGGCAATTTTAAAAGTTGAATTTAAGAGGAAATTAAAAAAATTTAAAAATAATTCCAAGCGAGACAAGTTTATAGTTGAGGTGGACGATTCATTTCGAGCTTAAGAACCCATGAACCGAGCCAAATTTTAAAAAATATTTTTTTTCATTAGATTCAGAATTAAATTTACTACCTAATGAAAGTTAAATTAAAATTTGAAAAAAATTTGGAAAAAAGATATGGTCAAAAAACACAGAGTGGAAATGAAAAACACTCATTCCAGGATAATAACTCGTGAATTGAGTAACATTTTTTAAAAATAAATTTTTTTCTAAGTAAAAAATTAAATTTACTAGCTAAATGAATGTCAAATTAAAATTTTTAAAAAAATTTGGGAGAAAATTAAGGGAAAAATAAATAAATATTTAGTGTAGGCGTAAAAAGCTCAAACGTCCAGAGGCTCAAAAAATAAAATTTTCCTTCCCCAGTTTATTTTTGTTACTCCCAAAAATTAATCCAAATTCCCAAATATAAAAATATTCTCTTATAGTTTACTTCTCAATCCCATTTTTAGTTTGTGGCATTCCGGCTGTCACATACATAATACTCCAAAAGTGTCGGAGAGAGAGGCCGTTTAATTAAGAAAAATAAAAAAGGGAAAGAGAGCCTCTGTCCAGAGGATTTATTTTTATAAATATTGAGAGTATAAAACCAATTTTTGGAAAAAAATAAAAAAAATAAGGGGAGAGGGGCTGACCGAAGAAGGCTGGTAGAAGGAGGAAAGTGACCCTTTAAAAATGAATATAGGGGAGGGAAAAAATTTTTTTTGTGAATTTAAATTTAATTTTTAAATAATAAGAAGAGGCTAGTATCTATTTAAAATAAATTAAGGGGAAAATTTAAAATAAAAAATTAATAAAATTAATTTCTGGTAGACAATGGAAGGATGATTCACTTAGAGCATTTAAAACGCTTCGGGGGAGGAGGGGGGTTAAGCGACATATGCTTTCTCTAAGAAATAAAAGAGAAAGCATATGTCGACGACTTGGAAATCAGTGGTAGAGCCCCTGTATGTATTGAGCGAAACCACCTAGCAATATCTGTCAGGAGGTCGCAGGTTCGAATCCTAACCGGTGGCTAAACTGTAGGTAAACTCTTTCTAAAGGAAGGCATACATTTTTCTCGTGCCGTAGCGAGGGGATCTTTTAAATAAATATAAGGGCCAAAAAAATTTTTTTTAATTAAAAAATTTAATTTTTTAAATAATAAAAGGAGGCTATTGACTAATTAAAAATATAGTATTTGGAAAAAAGTAAGAACTAATTTTAGGTTGACTAGAAGACTTCCTTTTTCGTAAAAATAAAATTTCCCGTAACGGCGCTGATCTCATCTTTTTTGGTTTATTATTAATTTACTCTTCTCCTTTCTAGTAACATTTTAAAAGACTTTTTGACCTTGCCATTTAATTTCCTTTTTTTCTTTTTATTTTATTTATCTCGCGCATTTTTATGAGAATTCTTTATTTATTTATAGATTTGAAATTAAAATTAAAAATGAGAAAAAGAGGACAAATTTGGAGATACAGCTTTAAAAGCTGTCCCTAAAAATGTTGAATCGAATTAATATACTTTCATTACCCCAAATACTTCCATTACTAATTTTTAGACTAAAATTTCAATTTACTTTAATTAAATTATTTTACAATAATGAGCGAGGATCGAAAAATTATTGAATACGAGGGTGCCAAGTATTTTAAAGAGGTTTTAATTTAATTTTAAATCAAAAGACAAAAAATAAATCTTTTAGGAAGGTCAATGGTATCTTTTGGTTCCAATTCGAGAAGACAAAGTGCCTGCTGACATTAAAACTAAAACCCCCAAAATAAACCTTCAACCAGAAATTTTACTTGATATATTCAAATTTCTCAACTTTGTTCAATTATTGGCTGTTCAACAAACAAATTTTTATTTCAAAAATTTTATTGACAAATATGGGAAAGAATTGGCAAGAAAGAAATTTGAATACCTTTATTTTGTATTTGTTTATAAATTGTTTTAATAATGTGATTATTTTTAGGTGCCTGATAGTTGCTTTATATTTGATGGACACGAATTGGTTGAACTAGAACCTAATGATTTCCAATTGAGCAAGCAGCTTGAGGAAAAGGTTTTAAGAAATTGACGTTTTTTAAATAATCTCAAATCTTAGTGGAAACGTGGAATAGAAGAGTCAATTCCAATGTTTTTAACAATGACTGAATTTACAGACATGGAAACCGTTGTTTGTGAATTTAGACAAGATAATAGTGAGCCTTTAATATAAATTTTTAGCATTGTGTTTTTTTAAATAGATTTCGGAATTTTCGGTTAAGTATTCAGGGAGTTATGGTCGTAAATAGGGCTAGTAAAAATATTGACGAAAAATCTCAAAATATGGCAAAAATTTAATGGAAAGAATCAAAAAAAAATTAATAGAACAACTTGACTATTCTCGGTCAATTAGTCCGTTTTTCTATTTAAACTTGAAATAATAATTAAAAATATTTTCAGAAACTGATAATTTATTGTTAGCATGAATTTTAAAGGTGTCGTATAAATTGGGTAATTTTTTGGTCTCTTACATATAAAAAAATTCCAAGTTTAACTAAAAGAAAATGTTCACTTTTATTCAGAAGGCCCTCAATCATTGACTAAAAATTATTTTTTAATTACCAAAATTTTATTTAGATTTATACTATTCGGAATTGCCATGGATTCCAAAAAGTATAGAGGATATGAAAATTGCTCGTTCTTTATTCCAACTACTTTTCAACTGTGTTTTCACAATTTTTGAGCTTGATTTTACTGTAATTAATCCACAAATGATCCAATTATTGTTTGATGAAGATAAAACAAATATGCCTTTACAAATACATTCACAACAAGTCGATCTAATTCTTTACGAGAATCATGTTTTCGACTTTGTTTTGAATCATCTGATTTCTAATGAATTTAGATTGGATATTGGATGTGGAATAGTATATGATTTGGAAAAAAATTTGGACGTTTTATTCAAAATTGTGGTGAATGGAGGAGAAAGCAAATTTTCCACGATTACTTGTTCATTTATTGATTCTAAATTTTACAATTTTATTATGGAGGTTTGTAAATTATTATTAAAATAAATTAGGGGCATATCGATTATGGATCCGGGAAAAATTTTATTCTGTTTTTAATAAAAATTGTTAAGGCTCAAAATATATTTATTTGCAACCACAACTAGGCCAACCACACTATACTGATCCTTTCTTTATTCAAAATAAAATGACATTAAAATTGGTCAAGGGAAACAATGACTATGAGAAATTTTTAAAAACTTTGAATTTTATTTAAAAAATTTAATCGATTCGATTTTAGCAAATATTAGAAGCATCACAAGATTTTTCTAAAATGGTGAAGAAAATTAAATTTGATTATATGCGTGGACCTCGAATTTCAAGTAAAAGAGTAGAAGAAGCAGAAGATTATAACATTTTTATTTACACCTATGGTAAAACAACAGAATTTAAACTTTTCAATAAACACGATCCAAGAATTACATTTTTTATATCGATTGAAGAATATGAAGGCCGGGATGATGTTGAAGTTGTAATTGAGAGATTATTAATTAATTTATAGACTTGTTAGGTAATTTGTTTTTTTTTCGTTTATTTTATTAAAAGATTTGCAAACTTTTTTGATAAACATATTTTTAATTTTTCCTTTTTTTAAAAAAAGTTATAATTTGTGATTACATATTTCTTAATTATTTTTATTTTAAATTTTGTTATTAAAAATTATTTTTTAGAGATGCCAATTTCCAAAAATTTTTTCGAGATTCTTACAGTGAAAGAAACGAGCAACAACAATGTTTTAAAGAAGGTGAAAAAAGAAGGGACAGAGGCTTTAAAAGAAGTCTAGATCTCCACAAGAAAGTTGATGAAAATGTTGGGAGAAAGATTCGAGAATGAAGTGAAAAATGGAATAGTTCAAAAAAAGGAAATGGATGTTGAAGAATTGTTAATTCTGCTGATGAGGTTTTGATTTTAAAAAAATTAATTTTAAAAAGGAAATTTTTTTTAATTTTTTGAGGTGTATCGTTGGGGGTTTTGACAGACATTCTCCTCCAGTTAACATTAAAAATGATAAGATGGGTACGAATTTATTTTTAATTTTTATGGCGGGTGGACAAGGTGTTAATTTTTTATGTCGGACCTCAAACACCTATTGGTGAAGAAATTTTCTAACCTTCCACTTGAGCAGCAAATTTTTTCCTGCAAGATGGGTGAAGTACGTATGTTTTATCGATCTTTATATTCTTATCTTTTTTGCCTTTTCTTATCTTTTTTGGGTTTTTTGGCTCTTAACTTTTCCATAATTTTAACCAAAAAAATATTTTTTATTGTAAAAATGAAATTATTATTTTTTATTTTTCACCCCCTTATAATCCTTCTACTAAACCTTTCATTTTGTAATTGTATTTTGAAACATATCCAATTGGTTAATTAAAATTTTTTTTTAATTTTAAAAAATTTTTTAACAGATTTTCCGACATGGACAGCGTCTACCCACAAGTTTTTTAACTTTTCCTAGCGAAGGAAAACCTCCCAAAATTGTTCAAAAATTGGAGAGAGGTGAATTAACTATTGAAGGGATGAGGCAAGAATATCAGCTTGGAAAGCTTTTGAAAACATTTTATGGCGATTTTTTGGGTGAAATGTACCATCCTAGAGAGGTTTGATTTTAAAAATAAATAAAAGTTCCGATTGTAAGGGAGAGAAAATCCAACTGGTTAGCATTTAAGTAGACGTGGGTTTAAGATCTTTTAAACGAGGTGTATCATGATAGCCACTTGGTAAAGCGCCAGAGATGGGACTGGTTACTCGAAACCCAACCTTTTTTCGACCCGTTCCGAAGATTTTCAGAATCCAACCTAACTTTTCATTCAACCCGTCCCATCGGCAAGAAATTAGCTTGGAAAAAAAGCGTTTGAGCACCTTGATGACCGGAAGCGCTTGGCTATAACTGCCAGGATGCCGACTCAAGTCCTGCTCTGGGCTAGGTGCCTGCCCAGGGCTAAACTAACTTAACAATTTTCAAAAAGAATTTTTTTTAGATAAACATCAAAAGTGGCCGAGACAACCGAACATTGACAAGCGCTCAGTTATTACTTGCCGGCCTATTCCCTCCTTTAAACGAACAAATTTGGAACAACCAGCTTTTGTGGCAGCCAATACCAATCGAAACTGTTGAAATTTTGGACCATCAATCTTTCGGGATGTTCGACCATTGCCCTGAAGGAGAGAGGAATTTAAAAGAAGGTGAAGGATATAAGAGGTTGGAGGGGCTATTTAAAGAGGAAATTGAAAAAATGGAAAAAGACACGCAAATGAAGATTGATGGAATTTTTATACTTCAACGAGTGTTGGATAGCATCGTTACAAGGGTTTATTTTTTACTTAAAAATAGTCCACCCCTGAAGACCTATTGACCCTGAAGATTTACATACAACTCCTTAAAGGGGATATCGATGGGTTTTGGGTGATTAAAGGAAATAGAAATTCTACTCGCCCATGGTTATGGTACACACAATACTGCTCCATAAAGTGAGTATTTATTCCTCTTAATCCCTCGAAATGCTTCGATATTCTCTTTTAAAATTTGCAGGTCTTCAGGGTCAATAGGTCTTTAAGGTGTATATCTTCGTGGTTGAACCCAGATTTTTTTTTCATTTTTAGTCAAAACTGCCCCAACTTCTTCCTTTGCCTGCTTGGGCTAACTCTTCAAAATATTTGGAAGAAAGGAGGAAAAAACATTTATCCCTTCATATTGGCCTAATCGATTTATTTTTGGAGAGTATGGGAGGATGGCATTTTGATCAAATTTTGGGAAGGATGGATGACGCTGTTGGGAAGAGGAATGATCAAAAATCGATGTTGTACTCAGCGGTTAGTTTATAATTTTTTTAATTTCTGTTTTGAAATTCTGGATTTTTTTTAAATTCTGGTTTTAAGAATTCTGTTTTGATTTCTAATTTTTATTCAGTTACCAGTCAGACCTTATTATAAGATGCCCTCAATGGGGTTGAAAAAGTCTTTGCTTATAATGAGGTTACCTTAAATAGAGGGTATCGCTCGGTAGACCTGACTATCAAAATTTTTAAAAAATTGTTAATTTTCTCTTTTCAGCACGACACAAACATTTTAACAATTGGCCGCTTTATGGGCATTAAACACATCAACTCAATCCTTTCGGATTATGCCAGCTTTTTGGTATTTGAATTACACAGCAATACAAGTTCTGATGGGGAAGAATATTTTGTGGAAGTTTGAGAATTTTTTAAAAAATTTCAAAAAAAATTTTTAAAGGTGAAATTTCGTAATGGACTAAATGCAACAACAGAAACATTAAAAATCGAAAATTGTCAAAATCCTTGTCCTCTTTCAAAATTTCGTAATCTCGGAAGACGCGTGACCAGTGCCCAGTGGATACGACAATGTTTGGGGTCAGAACTTTTGGATTATCAATGTGGAACGTATGGACCTGTTGCGGGTAAATTTTATTTAATTCTGATTTTTTCTGGAAATTCTGATTTTTTCTAAAATTATGTTTTTTCTGAAATTCTGGCTTTTAAATTCTGATTTTGAAACAGTTCTGATTTCCTTAAAAATTCTGATTTAAAATTAAATTCCGATTTTTCCCAATTAGCTGCTCTACTTTTACTTGTTGTATTATTAATGGCTTCATTACTTTCTGTATTTCTTTCTTGCCGGTCTTACAAAAGGAATTATCAATATTTATTGGAATGTGAAGAAAATAGTCCTCTTATTAGCAAAAATAATAGATAAGAAATTAAATAAATTTTTAAATTTTTTATAGTAAAAAAATTTTTTTTGGATAAAAATTAATTAAAAAACAAAAATTTATTTTAGAGAAGCTCTAAGAGAAAAAATAAAAAATTATTTAAACAGATTCCTCATAACAAGGTGGAGGAGGAACAAAAATTCTTTCAGTGTCCATTGGCGCTATAACCTTTCTGAAGCCAGAGGTGCTTAGAAACGGGCAACATGGCCATCTTCTTAGTCTGTGATTTTGTTCATTGGAAGAATAAAGGCGGTAGAGGAATAATGCCCCCAAGATATAGGCTAGAACCATACAACTGAAAATTGAAAAAAAATCTCCGTGGGATAGAAATAACCCCGTACCTTATAATGGGGTGTATGTTAAATAGAAGGTATATATGGGCAACTCCCTACCCAGCCTTAGCTTGAGTAATGGTGGTCTCCTATAATGAGGTTGACAGATATCCCCTCAGGTCTAAAAACGTGTACCTTATAATGAGGGGTATATTAAATAGGGAGTATTATGTGGGCAGCTTTCCCCACCCAGCCTTAAATTGAATTAAGAGTACCTTATACTGAGGTTTTTTACAAATTCTAAATTGGTACCTAGTAGCCAAACACCCAACTAAAAACCAAAGAACACCACTGCGCACATAAACACTAAGGCAATTAACAAAATTATTATTGGCAATTTGAGATTCCAAAGGTCGTCTTTGCGGCGGTCCAAGAAAAAGGGGTTCGGAAAGAGTTTTGGCAACAAAATTGACAGCCTCGCAAGTGTAAAAGCCGCTTTGTAAAGAAGAAAAGTTGTGGAGAAGAAGTGAACCGTTTGGAGCAATTTCCATATTTAATGAGAGGAAGTCTATTAAACGCTCTCCATTCTTTGAAATTAAAAATTTTTTTTGAAATTTTCAAAAAAAAAATTAAAAACCCTACCAATTTCCAATTAATTATTGGTGGAGGAACTCCAAAAGTCTTAGGACAGTCCAATACTACAAGTTGTCCTTCCTCTCTAGTTGATCCTCCACCTACGATTACTGGCCCATTTCCAGGGGCAAACTGTTTGAGAAAGGCTACTCTGAGACGAGTTCTTTCCCCTAACAGTCCATCGCTTAATCTTTCACACCAATAATCTCCTTCATGTTCTCTGAGAGTCCTCTGAATTATTAAGAAGCCAATTTCTGGGATTGGATCTGCTTTTGATGAAGCGTTGGAAGGGTTATTGAGATGCATATTGAGGAAGGCATTGCTCTGACTATTTTTAAAAAATTGTTAAAATTAATCTTAGTCGGACTTCGTTTTTTATTCGTACACCCTTGGGGCTAGGAAAATTCATATTTAGATTGTGTGTATTTTAAATAAGCTTAAGCAGATTCCCCGAAAAGTAACTTAAACTGAGATAACCGTTGTTGGGGGGTGTGTTTTATAATGAGAAGTCCGACTCAGAAAATTCTGATTTTCTCGTAAATTCTGATAGTTCTGATTATTAAAGAAAAATTACCCATTCACTCTGGCCACTTCCTTCCCTTCAAAAATCCATCTAGCCTCCTCATTAGGCCTTCCCTGGTTAAAAACAAGTTCACAAAGCAAAGCGGTCGTTGAATTTAAAGGAACTAGCATTTCACTATGCCTTTGTATTTGAGGAATTTGAAGCGAGTCAAAAGAATTGACAACAATAAACAAAATTAGAAGTAAAAATAATAATAAAAATATTTTTTTGGACATTAAATATGTAAATTGAAATTAAGTTTATCCTTTTGTCCATTCTCTTTTAAGAGTATTTTTTGTTGTTTTATTTTGGTTATTTTTGTTGCGACAGACCATTTGTTTAATTTTTATTTGTTGTATTTTAATGTTTTAAGGGCAAAAATAAATTATTTTCTCTAAAATTCTGGTTTTTAAAATTCTGTTTTTGGTTATACATTTCTGATTTTCTAAAAATTCTGGTTTTTAAATCTCTGGTTTTTAGAATTCTGATTTTTTTAGATTCTGATTCCCTCTAAAATTCTGATTTTCTCTTCTGATTTTTAAAATTCTGATTTTAAAAAAATTCTGATTTTTTAAACAAATTCTGGTTCTGAGGATTCTGATTTCTCTAAAATCCTGACGCCTGAAATTCTGAATCTTTGAATTCTGGTTTTATTAAAATTCTGATTTCCTCTGAAATTTCTGATTATTCGAGCATAAAATCATTGTTTCCTCATTTACAACATTTGCAACAATTTTTGTAAAGAAACAAGAAAATTAGTTGAATGATCTTCCGCTTGTCAATTAAAAGAAGAATTGACAGTTTTTCTTCAAAAATTATTTTGAAGTAAAAGGCCGACAAACATAAAAAAAGTTGATCAAAAGAAAGATAAAAAGGAAGGAAAGATCAGATTGCATCCGGATATTTTTAAAAAGTTTTGGAGAGAAAATAAAAACGATATTGTAAGAAAGTCTTGGAGGAAAAACATGATAAAGAAAATTATAAAAACATGAAAGTCTGCTTCCAACATGTTTGAACAAATTAGAGAAAATACTAAAACAAAGAAAAACATGGCAGAAACAAGTTGGAAGAGGCGAGTTGGAGGAAAACATGAAGAAAAAAGTTGTAAAAGATGTTGGGAAAGAAATATACAAGTTTAGATAAACATGAACAAAACACAACACTGTTAAAAACAGAACACAACAAGTTTGAATGTTGGGAGAGGATGTTGGAGGGAAATAAACAAGTTGAAAAAACTTGGGAACAAAAAAGTTGTGAGAAATGTTTGGAGGAAAAACAAAGTTGGAGAATAAATAAATTAATTGGAACACTAAATATAAAAACAGAATTTTATATATTAAGCAGATTTAATTTTAATCTCAAAAAGAAAATATGTAAAAATAAAAGGAATTAGTAAAAAAGTAAAAAATCCCATTTGTGTATATTTAATATTGACACGCGTGTATTTACCCCTCTGACAGATTTTATCGCGCATTTTTGCGCCAATCCTTTTTGAGGTAATTCTAGGTAGTAATTAAATATTTTTTTAAACAAACGGATTATAATTGAGGATTTTTAATAATTTTTGTAACAGAATTTAATTTTTCTAAAAGAGAAATTTGACCACAAACAAAAAATAAAAATAATTTTTTATCCAGTTTGTGGTCAGAGTTAACTGGCCGAGAGACGTATTTTTACTTTAAAAATTCAAAAAAGGAAGGAAATAAATGAAGAGCTCTGGTATTTTTTAGACGTGGGAGAATTTAAATATAAATAGAGGGAAAAAAGAAAATTTTTGAAACGTGAGAAGAAAAGGAAGAAGCTTTTTTTTAGATTTTTAAAAATTGAAGGACCACTCAATAAATATTAATTAATGGAAATAGGCCAGTCAACCTCGAGAATTTTTACTGAAGGTAAAAATATCCAAAAAAAGTCGAATTAAGGGGTAAAAAGAGACTCGTCAAGATGTCGAAGTATGCCAGAATTGACTAAATCCGACTTTCAAAAGCTTAATTATAAGGCATGCGATAGGCTAGGATACAGTCATAATAATTGATAAATTATCGCCACTACAATATTACCCCTATTAAATTATTGATTGATTAGAACAAGAGGGCTCTGAAGAGACCGATTATTGGGCGAGAGAAGTCAGAGAAAAAAATTTTTTCTCTGCCCAAAGAACTGGTCTCTTCAGGCCCTCTTGTTCTAATCAATCAATAATTTGCAAACCCAATCCTTTTGGGCGTTGCGGGGTTTGATTGGAGTAGGTCGTGGGAGAAGTAAAGTTGCATCGGAAAGTGATTCAGGGTGCTTCAAAGGGTATCAAACGAAGCCTTAAGCGGGGGCCGAGTCGAGTCGGGCCGGCGGGCAATCAATCGATAATTTATTTTGCTCTAATCGATCAATAATTTGTAAACCCAAGCCTATAGGAGGATGCGGGGTTTGAATTGAGTAGGACGGGGGATAAGTAAAGTGAGGGCGATTCTGATGTCGATTCTAAAGGTGATTCTGATGTCGATTCTGAAGGTGATTCTGAGAGCGATTCTGGGCACAAAACCGACCACACTCAAATTTCTACACTAAAACCTTGTTCTCAAACGGCCACACTAACAGGTTCGCCCTCTAATACTCGCTATGAATTGCCTGCTTTAAACTGGTCACGTTCGCACTTAAACGACTCGCACTAAATTGTTCGCACCCTAGCGAGTTACACGAACTAATCTCAATAATGGCCGCCACTTTATTGATTTTGCGGCATTATATTCTTTTTTCTCACTTTCTTTGCTAACAACTACATTATCAAACTCTAACCTTTTTATTAATTTTTTTCACTATTTTTGTCATAAAAATAGTATAAAAATTTTTTTACTTCTTTTAAATTTTAATTTTTTATATTAAATAATTTTTTTATTATAGGGTATACCTATAACCTAAATTTTTGGATTTGATGTTGACTTGAACATCATTAAATAATTCAAGGTTAATTTATTAATATTTTACAAATAATTATCTTTTTTAATTTTAGTAGCTGTGTGGAATGGTTAGAGAACAAGGATTTACTTGTGGGATAGAACGTCTTGTAATTAAATTATAAAAAAGTATTTTTTTAAATTGTTTTTAGATGAAATTGCCTCTGGGCTTTTAGGTTGTAATATGTGGGGAAAAATTACGGGGAAGATAATTGGTAATTATTAGAGAGCTACTATGTGTTTTTGTAAATAAAAACATTTAAAATAATTTATTCAGAACCTCGATCAGAATTTTGCCAAAAACGTCCATTTTGTTCTTCTCTCGATTATTTCCCTGTCTGTCCATCAACTCGTGTTAATTCAAGTGAAGAAAATTTAAAAATATTTTGGAGAAAATTAAATCCCCAAATTTGTATTGATAATGGAATTTTAAATACTTTACCTAATAAAAAAGAAAAATGTTTGCCTTGTGGGCCTGAAATGGAAAGAAATAATTCTGGTTATTGTGAAAATTGTCCTAAAGGATCTATTTCTTCTGGAGAAGGTAAATGTGTTCCTTGTCCTTCTGGATTAATTCCAAATTATGGAATATTTTTAACAAATTGGGATTCCCTTCCTTCAGAAATTGAATGTAAAAAAAGAATGTGATTTTCTTTCAGCAGGTATTTAAAAAAAGATTTTTGAAAATTAAAAATTTTCTTTTAAAAGAACTTCCAAATGAATGTCCAGTTAATCCTTCTTGGATATCTTATGGAAATAGATTGGAAAGTGCTACGACTAGAATGAAGGGTGTTGCTTTGGAAATTAATAGTAAATTTAAATAAATTTAAAATTAAAATATTTCCTTTTTAGTTAAATTTAAAGATGGATTTTCTTCCCCTTTACATACAGGAAAAATAACTAATGAAAATCCTTTGGGTAAAATATCAATAGAAGTTTCTCTTCAATGTAAAGGAAAATGTCAATTTTATATTGTTCAGGTGTTAATTATTTTAAATTAAAATTGTCTATAGGGTTCTCACTTTCCAAAAATTAAATATTATTTTTTAAATTTTCTAAGAAAATAGAAAAAGAAAATTCCCAACAATTTATTTTTCCTGAAAAAGAAGAAAATCTTCAATTATTAAAAATGTTAACTGGAAGTTTTACAAATAATTTACTTGTATTACCAATTTTAAATTCTTTTCCAATTCATTTATTAATTGCTTTTACGAGAACTAATGCAATTTGGAAGTGCTGCTTTTGAAGAGAATGTTCTTTGCAGGTTTATTTATTTTTGACTCTTAGGAAATCTTTTTAAATTTACAGTTGGACCTCGTTTTATGTCTACAAATCAATCTAAAATAATTGAGAGAGGTTCTGAAACAACGTTTAAATGTGAGGTAAATAAAAAGTCAAAACATCTAATATGATTATCCTTTATACCTCTTTTCCTAATAGTATTTCTGTTAAATTAAGTCCCTATAATGCATATTATATTAGGGTAAACCTCACGTGCATTCGGGGGGTTAGAGTGTTGGGCTTCGGCGTTTACCGTGGTGAGCCTTCTGGGTTCGGGTCAAAGTTGTTTAAAATTATAATATATATATTTTTCTAGGTTCTCGGCAATCAACCGCCTATTATTCGTTGGTATCATGGAAAGGAACAAGAGAAACCAATTCAAAAAGGAGCAAAGTGTGTAAAACTAAAAAATTTAATAACTGAAATTTCTTGCTTTAGTTTAACTATCAAAAATGCGCAAGATTTGGAGGAAGGAGAATTAAGGTAGCTTTTTGGAGTTTACAATCCAAATAAAATATTTTTAATTTTAGTGTATTGCCGAGGAAGATTTTCCTTCAAAAACGTTGCAGCATCAATTATATTTAAATGGAACTCCAAAAGTCAGATTTACAGAATATATACTTTTTGAAAATGAAAAGGCTATTACTTTAATCTGTGAGGTAAACAATGAATTTTTTAAAGTTTGTATTTTTGACTGGGATAATTATTTAATTCAACAGTTTTTTTAAATGTTTTTTAAGAAACTATAAGAGGAAATATGTAGAATTTTTTTGAGAATCCCATGTCTACTCTGATTTTATTTAAATTTTATTTTTTTCTCAGCGTGGAGGAAACTTATTACTGCTTAATCTGGAACTAAAGAAGGGATTGTTGATGAAAATGCTTCTGCTCCTTTAATTTCGGTAAAATTAAAAATAAATTAAATTTATGAATTTTAATAAAAAATTCAGAATGTAATTTTAAAAATTTTTCTAAAGAATTTTTAGATGGTAATGTTCAGTTTCTCTTTTGAAAGATCATTAAATTGATAGTAAAGCTAAATATGTCCCCGACAAATTTTAGTTATATAAATTCCTAAACCTTTTGTCTTAAAAATACATCAGAATAAAAGGCTTAGGAATTTATATAAATAAAATTTGTCTGGGACATATTTAGCTTTACTATCAATTTAATGATCTTTCAAAAGAGAAACTGAACATTACCATTTAAAACTAAGCTCATAAATTACATAGTCATTGCCTTTTTTACTTATTATAAAAATTATTCTAAACTTTAAATTTTTATATAAATTAACGTGCTTTTAGTTATAAATTTTAAACTACTTTAATATTTTTATAAATTTTGTAATTTAGTAAATCAAATAAAAATTTTTCTAAACTTTTAAATTTTTATATAAGTTAATTTTCTTTTAAATTATAAATTTTAAAGTAATTTAATAATTTATTTAAATTTAGTAAATCTTAAAAAAATGTCTACAACTAATAATGATAAAAAGAGAAAAACTACAACTTCATCCTCCGCTCCGAAAAGACAAAATTTAATGCAACAGTCACCAATCCCATACACACCTTATAGAGAACCAAGACCAGCTAATCAACAACTTATTTCTCAAAATACATTGCCAATGCCACAACCAATTACACCAAATTCAACCCAAGTAATTAATGCAGGAAATATACAGACTACTCCAAATATACAACAACAACAACAAGACCAACCAAGTGTCACAGAAGAACAGGCTTTGCTTAAAGAAGTAAGTCATTACAAGAAAAAATTTCTGATGCATTATTTTTAAAAATTATAATCGGATCAACCGTTTATAAAAATAATAATAATTAGGAAAATATTATTTAAAAATTTTTTTAATGTTAGATAGCTGAGAAAAGAAAGGCAAGAGCTACAAAGACCAAACCAGAGAATATTCATCTGATCAAACCGTTTGATGAAATATCCAAATGTACAAATGCGGATCTATTATTTTTGAATTGGTCAAAGGACCATATTTTTGAGTAATAATTTTTATAAGAAAAAAATATTCTATTTTAATTTTAAGAGAACTGGTTGGTATTGTGTGTTATGTTAAAAGAGGCTTAACGAGCAAGAATAAGTGGGACCGTACCGACATTTTAATCCAGGTTGGAAAACCCGATGAGCGTGAGAAAGTGGCTGTTTTTGGATGGGGAGCACAAGCAGCGGTACTCGAAGGAGCTGAATTAAATAAAGTAATTTAAAAAAATTTTTTAATATTTTAAAAAATTTCTAAAATAATCATAATAAATAATTTTTATTTTAGTTCATTCGATTGACCAACATGATAGTTGTTCCTGAAGACATCGGAAAAAGAGACACATGGAATGGATCGATAGAATTTAAATTAAAATTTACAAGAAGCTCAACTTTAACAATTGTCGAACAAGGGCAAAGTGCGGTGTCTCAGCAGAATACAAATATGATAGGTAGTTTAAAATTTTAAGTTTTTTGGGAAAAAAATATGAGTGAAATTTTATAGTAATCGAGAATTTTATTTAAGTAATCGAAAATTTTATTTAAATTTTAATTTCAAAAAAATTGTATTTAAATTTTTATTTAAAAAAATATTATTTAGAGGAAGGTCCTTCAACATCTGCAACAATTCAAAATCCGCATGTTGGTAATGTTCAGAACTATTCTTATGCCAGCAATGCAACTTCTGCTGTAGAAAGAGATGTTGAATATGTGAGTATTTATAAATCATAAGGTTTAATGTTTTACATGTACCGTTTGATTAAAACTTTATTTAAAAAATACTACATTAAAAGTGAATTGTTATTAATTTAAAATTTAATAAAAACTTTTATTACATTTTCAAGGATTTTGAAGATTTATGATTTGCTTATTTACTAAAAAGAAGAAAAGAACAAGTTAAAATTGAATTTATTTAGAAATTAAAATAAAATTGAGTGAAACTTATTAAAAATTTTTCATTAATCTTTAACTTTCGATTAATTTGCTTTTATGTTTGCAAAAATAAAAATTTTACGCATGTTTATTATTTGAACTGAAATAGAAATTTGAAAAAAAAAATTTTTAAAAATTTAAAAAATTGTCTTGAGAAAATTTTTTTTGAAATTGTCTATTAAGTAAAATGAAATAGAGATTTGAAAAAAGTTAAAAAATTTTGAAAATTGTTTGAAAAAATTTTTTTTAATTTTTGAAAAAATTTGAATTTGTTTATTAATTAAAATGATATAGAGATGTGAAAAAATCTTAAAAAATTTGAAACTTGCTTGAAAAAATTTTTTTGAATTTGGTTATTAACTAAATGAAATAGAGAGTGGAAAAAAATTTAAAAAAAATTTTTTAAAAATTTTGTTAATGATTTGAAAAAATTTTTAAAACTGAAAAAAATTTTTGAAAAAAATTTTTTTAAAATAATTTTTAAAAATGATTTGAAAAAAAATTTTTAATTGTTCATTATTTAAAATGAAATTGAAAAAAAAGGATTTGAAAAAAAATCTAAAAAAATGATATTGTTTATTATTAAAAATGAATCAAAATTTGAAAAAAAAGCTTTAAAATATTTAAAAATTTTTATAGTATTTTGATAAAATAAAACTTAATTTTGAATTAAATATATCATTATAAAAATATCTATTTTCATTCTTGTCTAAAATAAAAATTTTATATTTTATGAAATGGAATTTGATTATTCTTGTTAGTTTTTTAAAAAATAAAATTTTAATGCTGAACGTGTATTATCTAAAATAAAATAGAAATTTGAAGAAGGAAAAAAAATCTAAAAAAATTTTGAACATTGATTAGAAAAATTTTTTAAAAATTTTGAAAAAAAAATAATTTGAAATGTTATCATTAAAGATGGAAAAGAAATTTAAAAAAAAAAAGCTTAAAAATTTTTTTATTAGTTCTATCAGTATTTCGATAAAATAAAACTGAATTTTGAATTAAATAATCATAATAAAAAATATTGGATTGCATTCTTATCCAGAATAAAATATTTTTATTTTATGAAATTGAATTTAAAATGCATGATTCAAATATTCTTTTTTTGGTTTTTGATAAATAAATCTGACTGTGGGACTGGGCCGTTTTGGCGCGGGGCCGTTTTGGCGCGAGCTTATAAGATACCGAGTTGTTTATCAAAAATGATAAAATTTCGCAATAATAACTCTCGTGCCTTTATCTAAGTTCTCCAAATATTTCAGAATTTTTGATCGAGAATTTCAGAAATTGTGGCCAAAAATGTTGATTTTCTGCAAAATGCCTAATTTTTCGAGGTCTATCGACTATAACTTCGGAAATATTGGATGAAAAATTCTGAAATTTCTGGATGAAGTAGTCAAGGATGTTAAAGAAATTTGAGAAAAATTTTATAAATTTAGGTCTTGCCTAAGTGCCACTTTTTTGTTATCGCGCCAAAACGGCCCGGCGCCAAAACGACCCCAACATCTGACTGTATAAATATTATTAATTTAAATAAATTTTTGAATAATTGGCATGAAATTGAATTTAAAAAATTGAATTTGCATTTATATGAACAAATATTCTAGTATCTTGTTTAAATTTTGTTTTTGTTTAAAATTGAATAAGCTTACTGATAACGAATTATTACAAATACAATAATATTATTGTTTTCGCAATAATTTTTTTAATGAAATTTTTTTAAATGATATATCAATAAATTAGAATAAAAATTCGAATTTAATCAAAAGAAATCAAACGGTACATGATATTTCAAAATTTAGGGGGATTTAAATTAATTATTAGTATTTACTCTTTTAATTACTCTGATAGGGATACGTGAAAAACGTTAGATATTTTTACCTACTCTCTAAAATAAATACTCACTGGCTTTTTTTTTTTTTAAAAAAAAAAGCTAGGGGGGCCTTTTTTTGTAGGAAGTAGTGTCACCTTCTCCTGAATTGTCACAACAGTCGCTCCATGCCGAATCAAATCCACAAGTAAATTTTATTCTTTTTTTACTATTTTTAACAAAAAATATAATAGCGATTATATGGTAATCCTGGACATACTCCCCCAGCTCCAGGATTTGTAAGTTATGTAGTACCATCAGAAGATCCTGATGCAATTTATTTTCGCGGAGAACGCCACATTCATGATATTGATTTACCAAAAAAAGGACTCGATGGAAGAGTGCGAAATATACTATTATCCTCTCGTGTGCAACTGGCAGAAACATATAAATCTAAAGAAGAGGATCCTCTTTGCGGAGTATGTGTACGTGACTTTATGCCGAAACAAAGCGTAATTTTTTTACCATGTTCCCATAAATTGCACAAAACGTGTTTTTGGGATTTATCCCGTTTTTATAGACATTGTCCTACTTGTAAATACGATATGGGTCGGGGCCTGCAAATTCCAGAGTAGGGTATAACTGATTTCTAGTCAATTAAATTATAAAATGGGAGTAGAACATTAAAAATTAGAAAGTTCTCATTTTGCAACTTAATTGACTAAAAATCTATTGTGCTCTACTCTGGAATTTGGAGGCTATACACGTCGGATTACTTGTTTTTGAAAATTTAATATTTTGGACACGTACTAGACAAGTATCCCGACGTGTAACAGTTTCCCCGCACGTCAAAGAATCAAGTTTTTTTTCTGAGTGGATTCTTTGACGTGCGGGGAAATTTTTTTGTATTTTTTATATAATTAATAATAATAACCACACCACAATTAAAAAAATATATAATGAGTATTTTTTATATAATTAATAATAATAGCAACACCACAATTTGTAAAAAAAATTAATGAGTATTTTTTTATAAAAAAAAAATGACCAAATTTTTAAAACTTTATATAAATTGAGTTGAATATAACATTAATCAAAAAATAGAATTAGGTCATTTTTTAATTTAAAATTTAATTTTTAATTACCACTTAAAATTTGGTATTGATATTATGTGTACATAAATCTAAATCTATCATTTTAATTTTAAAATCTATTTTATTAAGCAATTTTTTTCCTGCCTTTTTTAAATTATTTTTTAAAATAATCTTTATTAAAATTATTTATTAATGGCAATATATTTGTTTGACAATGAAAGTATTTTGTTTGTCAAGTGCTATATATTTTGAGTCTGGCACTGAGCTTAATTTTTGTTTGTTTCACTTATATGCTTGATTGCTTCTGCTTCTTTATAATTTTGTAAACTAATCTTTATTATTCTGAAGCATTTTTGCTTCTAATTTCTGAAATAATTTTTATTATTCTGAAGAAATCAGAAATTACACCGAGACTCAAAATAAATAGTACTTGAAAAAATAATTTCCGTGCCAAACAAATTTATTTTCTTTATTAATTATGCCTTTATTAAGCTTATATTCTATTTTGCCTTTGTAAATTTTTTTGAATATATTTAACATCAACATATCTCTAATTATTTTTTTTAGGTATTTTTTTTGAATTAGAGATATGTTTTATAATATTTTCAATAATTATATAATTTTCAATTTATTATGAATAAATTTTTTTTATTATTCCTTCATTAATTTTTTTTAAGTTGAGTTTATTAGGTTTGTAGGTTTATTCTGTATGGTTGTTGTTTTCGTCTGCATCTTTTAAATTCCAATCTTGTTTTAGTGTATATATGGTGTAATATCTATACTAACATGTATAGAATATTATTGACTGTTTTAGTGAATGATATTAATTTTTGGTTCCTACCTAAGATCTCGTTTATAATTTCCCTGCTAATAGCTGTACGCGGCTTACTAAAATTAAATTTGTTCATTATAGTAAACTATATTTATTTAAATTTAGATTGAAAACATGAGAAACTACTTTGTTATTGAAAGAATTGAGCCAATTGCCTCACGATCACGCAACACGCGCGGGGAGATTGCCCATATTAGATTTAACAACTTAGCCGATCACCCGCGACCAGATTTGGCTCTCACAAGCCTAATTGAACAACTTTTGGATCGGGTGCTCACCGGAAGACCAGCACCACTTCGTGTTGGTCTTCAGGTGCAGCCACCGAATTTCCATCACCCGTTTACGGTACCTCTTCGCCCACCTGCCCAAAATAATCCTGCCGCATTGGCCGCAGCAATTGAACGACTGAACGAAATCTCTGCCGCTGGCATAGATTTGTTAAGTGGGACAACAACAACAAAATTCATCGCTGTTTGGCCTTTGACTGGACAACGTACAAACAATCCAGCAACTCAATCTGGTAGGTTCATACTAGTCTTACATTTCTTGTATAAATGTAAGGCAGTCATGTTCCTACAGGTAGTTGTGATTTGGAACAAGAACATGTTGTTACCTCCCGCTGTCGATCAATTGTGCGAGTCTACAATCCAAACGACCGCTACTGTCTTGCACGTGCAGTAGTGATTGGACTTACAAAAATTCGACTTGTTGATCAAGGCGATGCTAATAATGGACCAGCTCATTTTAGAGCTTTTTGTCAACAACAAGAACAACATATGATTTTTGTAAATTACTTAATGAATATATCTGGACTTCCTTATGGATTACAGGTATTATTTAATTACATTTTTTTCAGTGTTACTTTATATAGGAATATTCGCTTGAACATGTAGCGATTCTCCAACGATGGTTGAATCAATATTATGGAGAAGGGCACACCCGTATTGTAGTTTTCCATAAAGAGCAACAATACCGGATTGTGTTTAAAGGAGAGGGAAGAGCAGCTCGTTACAATTTATGTCTGCTCTTGGAGAATCGCCATTACAACTACATTGGTCGCCCTGAACAACTTTTGGGAGTCAAACGTTATTGTATTGACTGTGAACGTTCGGTGACACGTTGGAGTCATTGGGCTGGATGCAATGTAGTTTGTAGATTTTGCATGAGGTCAGGTCCCGAATTCCCATGCCAAGTAATATCTAAATTAATTTAAAATTTTCATTGTTATTTTATAGGAAGATGAAAGAATCCCGTGTCAAAACTGCGGATTCATTTTTCCACGCCGATCATGTTATGACTACCATTTAGTCAATTCTGCTCCACTAGAAATGATTCGACGCGATACACGTAATTTTGCATCCATTTGCCAAATGCGTCGTATTTGCTCCAATTGCCATCTCATAATCTATGCTCAGCAAACACACGAATGTCATCAACAACGACAACCTCAGGAAAATTGTACAAAATGTAATGGTCCTCATTCTGAGGACCAGCCATGCTATATTCAACCATTGTCTGTTGAAGCAGAGGAAGAAGAAATTATTGAACCTGTATTAAATGAAAATCAACAACAACAACAACAAGCAAAGAGACAACGAAAACAACCATTACGTCTATGTTTTTTCGATGCTGAGACCAGCCAGGATGAGCCAGTCCAGATTAGTAATAATATTAATGGATATAGACATGTTCCACTTTTAATTATTGCCGAGGTAAATTTTTTTAGTCAATGTATTATATTTAGTAAATTTACATTTAGGTTATCTGCGAAAAATGTATCCTGGCAGGAATTAGTATTGAAAATATTGGACAACGTGCTCCAGGATGCTTCTGTGGAAAACCAAGAGGCCAACGTTGGTTAAATTGGTGTTCCCCACCATTCAGAAATGCTCCAGGCGACACCACCGCCCGTCCTGACAACATAATTTTTAATCCTAGGCGAATGTTTTTTCATTCGTTTGACAACGCAGAAGAGAACCCTGTTGACCAATTTCTCGACTATCTACTTAATCATGGTTCACAGAATATGCTGACAATCTGCATTGCTCACAATGGGGGAAAGTATGACTTTCATCTGTTGTTAGAGGCTCTTCATCGGCGTAATCAACCGCCAACGAGGTTATGTACAACGGGGTTAAAGATCTACTCAATGACTCTTGGCGGAAATCATCAGAGAAAAGTTCAATTCAAGGATTCGCTAAATTATTTCTTTTGTGAACTTGATGCTCTTACCAAGGTTTTTTTTTTATTTATTCGTAAATGTTTTATTTTTTTTCATTTAAAGATTTTTGCTCTACCAGAGGATGTGGCAACAACAAAGCCATTTTTTCCTTATCTCTTTATACAACGTCAACATTTACATGAAAGAATAATTGGGCTCCCTCCTCTTGAATATTACCAGGCTGAATATAAAAAGGCTGACAAGCGTGATAAACTCCTCGATTGGTACAATCAAACAATAGCTGATACCACAACCAACTTTCAGCTTCGTGAACAGTTAATTCTTTATTGTACAAATGATGTAGCGATTCTTCGTGAAAGTGTACTCCGATTCCGCCATCTTATAGGACAACACACGAAGAATCTTGACCCGTTTTTGTCAGTCTCAACAACAGCAGGTCTGGCCTTAACAACATTACGCCGCTGCTTTTTGCCTAAGAATTGGATTGTTCACTCGCCCGAAGGAGGTTATTTGAGAGGACGACGAGCTTCAGCCGAATCGCAGCGATACATCCGCTTTTTTGAACTACAACACCCGGAATCTGCAGGTCAAATTCAGCACGCACAATGGGCACTTGGAGAAGCTCATGTTGAAGACTGCGGGTATAGACTTGATGGCTTATGGCAAAGATCGCCTCCCCTTCGCCCTTTGGCTATTGAATATATGGGATGTTACTATCACGGTATAAAGTTTTTATTAAACTTTTTAATTTTATAAAATTTTAAGGTTGTCCCAAATGCTTCCCTGTACGCGACCAACGCTTAGCAGCTGGTCGTACAGCTGAAGAGCTTTTTGAAAGAACTCAGCAACGCCTATGGGAATTGGAGCATCAACATGGATACCAACTTCATGTTGTCTGGGGGCATGAGATTAAAGAAAAGCTGAGTAACAACACACAGTTACGAAGGAAATGGTTCGAAATTGACTGTGTTCGGCCTATGGATCCCAGAGAGGACTGCCTTAGAGGAGGAAGGACAGAACCCTTCAAACTTCATCACATGTGTGCTGAAGATGAAGAGATCCTCTACATCGATATTGTATACTTGAATCTAAACTTTAAAGAAACTATAAAAAAATTTTTAAGGTAAGTCTCTACCCTTATGTTATGAAGGCAAGATCTTTTCCTATTGGACATCCAAATGTCTTGACACGTGATACATTGCTTCTTCCTCCAAACAACCCTTTGCCATGGACATCTCCAGAGCATAACATCTATAAGGGGTTGCTTCTTGTTCGTGTTCAACCTCCGAACTTTATGAATGGAAATCTCCCACCAGTACTTCCATACAGAACTCATGATGGTCGACTCACGTTCCCCCTTTGTGCAAAATGTGCTGATAATAGACAACAACGACCCTGCACTCATGGAGAACGTGAACGTTCCTGGCTGACTGGTTATACCCATGTGGAGCTCAATTATGCTTTGGAACGTGGGTATAAAGTCGTGGACATTTATGAGGTAACAATATAATAATCATAACTATAACTTAATTTGATATTTAGGTTTGGAATTATGAAAAATGGGATCCGAATTTATTTCGATCCTATGTCAACACATTCATAGGCTTAAAACAACAAGCTAGTGGTTGGCCAGATGGTTGTGCCTCGGAGTTGGACCGAGCTGACTACCTAGCTGAATTCGAGCGAGTTGAAGGGATCTTCCTCGACCCGGAGAAGATTGAAACAAATCCTGGTTTGCGAATGATTGCGGTGATTTAACTTAGAAAAAAAAAATAAAAATAAATTAAATTTTTAGAAATTATTAGCAAACTCGCTCTGGGGAAAATTGGCGCAACGTGTTTGTGGAACTGAGGTGCGATATGCCAAAACACCAGCAGAGTTCCATCAATTGTTAGAAGATCCAACAATTGAAATGCTCGACTTTGATCACGTCAGTGAGCATTTGGACCGTTGTGTTGTAAGGAAGAAGCCGGAATTTTCAAAAGCACCAAATACCAACTGCCTCCCAGTAGCAGCATTCGTCACTTCATATGCTCGTCTCCATCTATATGAGTATATTGAACAAGTACATCAAATTGGCGGCGTTCTCCTGTACTGCGATACTGACTCCATCATCTATGTCGGCAAGCGTAATGGCCAGCGTGTACTCGAAGGCGAATATCTTGGTCAAATGAAGCGTGAAGTTCCAACACGCCGAATTCTGGAATTTATTGCTGGGGGTCCGAAAAATTATGGCTACCGACATGTCGACACAAGTACAGGCTTGGATGAGAGAGCAGAGCTTAAGATCCGCTCATTCCCGCTCTCTTATGCTACTCATCAACTCCTTAATTTCAACACTATGAAACAACTTGTGTTGAACCAATTCAATGTTGATGGGGCAGTGTGAGTTTATCAACCAATTTATAAAAAATAATAAAAATATATATTCAGTGATGACACGATTGCCGATGATGTCTTTTACGTTGGTAATTCAATTGGTGTACAATTCCCTCAAATTGGAAGAACTCGTCGGTCTCAGCTTTACACTCATCTGGCCAGGAAGGAATACAGGCCTTGTTATGAGAAAGGCCGAATTATGCCTGGAATGGAAACTCTTCCTTTTGGGCACAGGAGGAATAATTCGGTAATTTAAATTGTTTAAACTTTTTGATTGATTTTTTATTTACAGACATCTCACGGGCAAATACATCAGCAACGACTAACTAGATCACCAATCCCACCACAACAAAAAAGACCTCGCTTAAATATGAATGAATTAAATTTGCAAGATTTACCTGGATCTTCATCGTGGACAGAAGCTGATTATAGAAATAGATACAATTCTTAATATTTTTATTAAAATTTATTCTGTATATATTTTTTTAAATAAAAAAATTATGTTCGTGGAAATTGTTTAATTTTAGGTAAAATATCATTGTTAAAAACATGTTTCATTTCATGAATAGACTTTATTCCTGTTAGTATCACACGTCCTGAGATGTAACATAGGCACGATACTTCTCCATCTCGTTCTTCCATACCTATTTTGAAACGTAGCGCAGGAAAAATTGTTGGGTCGTAATTGGCTTTCATATTTTGATGTCGAAGTTGTTTAAATAATTTTTCAATTGCTAGTTTATGTTCGTGTCTGTAGGCCCCAACAATATTCGTGACAAAAAGATTATAAATTCCAATTTTCTGAAAATTTCCTGCCGCATTATTGGAAGCTCTAATACTTTTCACAACTCTCCATGCCGTTTCATTTGCTAATTCTGGAGTAGGCACGCCTGTTAAGACGACTTTTCCTGATTGAAATATTAGTGCCGCCGTTGTTTTATTGCCTTTGTGTCTTAGTCGCATAATTATCGAATGGAATCTTTTTGGATTATATTCAGTGTTAATTCCAAATCTTGCAAGCTTTAAATAATTTTCTGAAGAAAATTTAACGTTGTTCTTAAAGAGTTTAAATACAACTGTACAATTATAGATTTGCATAATATTTACTTGCTAAAAATAAAGACAATTTAATTTGAATTAAAAAAAATTAAAAAAAAAACAATTTATATTTAGTTCTCAATTTAAAAAATTTTTTATTTATCTAATAACATCCTCCTTTCATCTTGTTTCGGCTTACACAAAGGACTTCAAGAGGGTAAAATGATCGATGATGTCCTCCACCAAACTCGATAATACAAGGTAGATACGGATGACAAAGTTTGAAATTATGCTTTACATAATAATATCCGCGGACCTAAAATAAAGAAATGATATTAGTTTTATGAATATAAGCTTACAGTTATGCCCAAATAACCACTCATTGCTGGAACAATACTTGCTGATTGCACTGTAAGATCATGACAATGTACAATAAAATTGCGACAAGTTGGTTTTAGATGAGATGTCCGTAACTGCACACTTTGTCGTAAATGTTCAATAATTTCACGTCGAGCATCAAGATTATGGAATAATACATGTAGTTCCTTGAACGAACAATTTCGAAGTTGGCAAAGATACTCAATTAATGGAACAGGCAAATTTGTCTTCGAACGTAATGATGTAGATATAGTTGGCCTTTTAGGTTGAAAATCTTCATTTTGTTTTGTTGCCGTTGGTGGCGTAGGCTCACGAAAAGGATTTTCTGGTTCAACAGTCCAATCCAAAGGTTTATCGTCTTGAGTAATTCGTAGGATTTTTTCGCTTGTATCTATATTAATTTCATCTTCAATTTGTTCCTCATCCATTTTATCTTCTGCTATGTCATCCATAATTGTAAGTAATCCAAAAGCCGGGGTAATAACATCAACACCTTTCTAAAATTTAAATTTTAAAAATCCAAGTATTTAATTTATCTTACCTTTACTTTCTCTTCAACTTCATCTCCAGAGTCTTCAACCACTACTAATGCTGGCTGGTCCGTTTGGGATTCGCTTGATGTATTTTGTTGTTGTTGTTGTTCTGGTTCAGGGTCGTCTTCGAGAACTCCCCAAACCATAAGAGTGAGAAGAAATTCCATTACATTCATTTTGTTAATTTTGAAATTCTAAAATCTATATATACTTATTTATAAAAATTAAATTCAATTTTAAAATGTCAGGATTTGAAAAATTTGATTTAATACATTCAAGATTCAAACACCCTTTTACAATGATTGTATCGGGAAGTACAGGATCTGGTAAATCAGAATGGGTTAAAAAGTTTCTGGAAAACTTGTCAGAAATGATTCCAGATGAAAATGAAGGAAAACATCAAATTGATTTAGTTCTATATTGTTATGGAGAGTTAAATAAAAATATTATAAGAATGCAAAGAATGGGGTTTGTTGATAAGGGTAAGACAACTGTTATAGTTCATAATGGTCTGCCAGTAGAGGGTGAGGAATTTATACGTACAAGGGCCATTCAATCAAATGGAAAAATGTTGCTTGTACTTGATGACTTAATGGTTGGGATGAATCAAAATCTATTAGATACAATATTTACGAAAGGCTCTCATAACTGGAAAATGAGTGTTATATTAATAACACAGCATTTGTTTAGCAAAGAATTGAAAATAGCTCGTAATAATTCACACTATTTGCTGTTAATGCGAAATCCTGCGGGAGCCTTGCAGATAAGAACACTTGCTTCCCATTTGTTTCCTTCACGTTCAAAATATTTCTTAGAGGCGTATTCGGATGCTACAAAAGACAATTTTGGATATCTTTTAGTAGATATACATCCTAGCACACCTGAATTGTTAAGACTTAGAACACATATATATCGTGATGATGAGAGTAAAACTATAGTTTATATTCCAAAATGAGGAAAAAAATTTATACAAGCGATCTAATACAGCAAAATTTAAATTTTTTGCGTTCGATTTTTCATTGTTCAAAATCAAATAAAGTATTAAAAGAATTACTAGATAAGGCTTCAGATGAACAATTGTTATGTTTTGTGGAAATTTGTTTTAATTTATTAAAAGGACGTCTACCCTTTCATAAAAATAGAATTATAACTCTGCAAAAACATGCAAATTTGTTGCGTAAAATAAGTAGATCCAGAAGTGCCCCATCTACAAGAATTTTATTGCAAAAGGGAAATGGAATCCCACCGGTTGCTGCACTTCTCGCCAGCCTTATTATTCCAATAATTACTGACAAAATTTTAAAATAATATAAATAAAAAACTTATTATTGAATTTATATAGTTATGAAGAATGCAAATAGAATGTTTCTAATCCCCGAAGACATTTATAAAAATATAATTGGGGGTTTTGATGAAAATAAAGATTTACATTCAAGCGGAGATGGGACTGCTATATGTTTGATAAAGGAACGTTTACAAAATACTAGTGCCAATAAAGAAATATTAGATCCTACAACAAGGGCAATTCGTTATGAACAGGATTTTAAAAGATATAATAAACTTTTAAAAGAAAAGGAGGAAAAACCTATTGATGTTAAATTGAAAAATTTTGAAGAATTAGCTGATGTCGTTTCAAAAAATATTGAACACAAACCTCCATTAGCAATAAATGCTGATCCCATTAAAAAACCACCCCGTAAAGTTGTAGTAAAAAGGAAACTACATAAAAGATCAGTAGGTAAAGTTGGTATAAGGAGACAATATCCTGTACAAGATATTAAAGTTGAAACTGCTGAAAGTGAGGTGAAAGATAAAAGTGATGAAGAGGAAGATGAATTTTTATCGGCAGATACCGATAATGAGCCTGGTCCAAAAGAACAAGCATTGAAATATATAAGACAACATGCCAATGAATTAGGTGTTTTACCAGATGGAAGGTTAGCGAGAAAAATAGGTAGCAAAGATTCTTTCATTACAAGTAATATAGAAGATCTTGTAAATCATATACTTAAAAATAAGAATAAGCGTAAAAGACCAATTCCAACTGGTTACGACGAATTTATTCGTAGAATAAATAAACATACAGTTTTACAAAATTTGCTTTTTCCGTCGAAAACTACTAATAAACAAGAAGGTGAAGGTGGTTGTTTCAAAAAAGTATTTTCTTATAAACCGTCCTTATGGCAGTAGTGTTAACTAATAATAAGATAAAAATACTTGATAAATTATATAAAAATGTTAATTCCTCAACATGTTTTACCTCTCTCGAACCGCTTTTACACGCATCTAGGAAAGTTGATAAAAATATTTCACGACAAGATGTCAAGGACTATCTTTCAAGTCAAAATGTCAATACTCTTCATAGGAGAGTTGTTAGAAAATATAAAAGAATGCCAACGTTAGCTCCCGGACTTCATACAGAATGGCAAGCAGATTTGAGTGTTTTTAATCGTATATGTAAACAGAATCAAGGATACAAGTATTTATTAGTGTGTATAGATACACTCAGTCGTCAAATATTTGTCGAACCGGTAAAGAGTAAACATAGTGATAATATGATAGATTCATTTAAAAAATTATTTTCTCGTACTAAAGTCATTCCATGGAAATTATTAACTGATCAAGGACTTGAATTTACTGCTAAACAAGTGCAAAAATACTTCAAATCCGTGGATATGGAACATTTCTCTATGCTTACTTCACCTCTGTGGCATGCGGGGATGGCAGAAAGAGCGAACAGGAGCATTAAAGAAAGATTAAATAAGTACTTTACAGAAAATAAAACTTTAAAATGGGTGGATGTTATCCAAAAAATTGTTAACTCAATAAATAACTCATTTAATTCCAGTATAGGTATGCGCCCAACTGATGTTAATTTTAAAAATGCTGAAAAATTAAGGCAATTACTAAAGAATAGAGCAATTGAGACACATGCCTCTTCTTCTCGATGGAGAAGGAAAAAGTTTTCAGTAGGAGATAGAGTGCGAATCGAAAAATATAAGCATATATTTCAAAAGGGCTATTTGCCAAATTTCACAAATGAAATTTTTATTATTGATAAAGTCCGCTTAGTTCCCTATCAACCTCCTACATACAAAATTAAAGACTCTAATGGAGAACAGATTAGGGGGTGGTTTTATTCTAATGATTTAATTTTAGTAAAAGAGAATTCTAAAAAGGATGAGAATTTATATGACATTAATAAAGTTTTGAAAAAAAAGGAAACGCGATGGGGAAGATTATGTTTTTGTCAGTTGGAAGGGTTATGGCCCGGAACATAACAGCTGGATACCCGCTAATTCCATAACTTGGAGATAATTATACATAAATTAAAATTTAATTTTTTAATATGTAAAAAAATGACTTCATTTTATATTATTATTCCTTCTAACACAAATATTGAAGGAAATAGAACAAATTCCTTCCGAGTTAGGTTACCTCATAAGTTGCAATTTAATTCTGAGTGGCATGTCGGCCTAGCCGTTATGGTTTATCCACACTCCTGGCCATCGTTAGGTACTAATAATGAACAAACTGTAACTGTTTATTGGAAAAGTGGCGATGTAGTTCAATTTTCTGTTCCTTCCAATACCTTAACTAACCCCCAACATTTAAAAGATAATTTAGATAGATCCTTAAACAAAGGAAGTGAAACACTTGTTGAAAAATTTCGTAGCGTACACATTGAATATACAAATAAATTAAAAGAACTTCGCACGCAGGCTAAGGATAAGTACAAACGTTTAAAAGAACTCTCTCAGAAAAGGACAGAGCCAGTATCCAACGATACTACAGAAGAACACGTAATTATTAGTGAAGAAACTGAAGCTCCTAGCTTAAAAAGTGAAGATGAAATTTTTACTGATTTGGTGAATATTGAAAATTTAAAAATGACTGATGATTTCAAACAAATTATTTCGGTAACTAACGAGGTTGGATTTGACCCTTGGATAAAAGTATTTCGGAAACCTAGATTAGCATGCAATTTTGAATTCCACATTTATAAAAATAGGTTTTCCTTATTCATCGATAGTGAATATATAGAAAAAATTGAATTAACTGAGCAGCTTGCATATATATTAGGATTTGATAGGCTAATTTTAACTGAAACTTGTGTTGCAAACTTTATGCCTGATATGCGAGGAGGCGTGTCCTGCTTCCATGTTTATGCACCTGGATTAATTGAACCAATGGTTATAGGCGATGTGACAGCACCAGTGCTTAGAATTGTAACAATTAGAGGTAAACAAGATGAAATAATTGAAGAACAATTTTTATGTGTACAATACCATAAGTTACTTGTAAAAGAAATTTCTGAAATTTTTATTGAAATTAGAACTTCTAGTGGTACATTAATGCCATTCCAATATGGAACATGTACATTAACATTACATTTTAAAAAGGCTTCATACTTTTGACAATGAATACCTATCAAATAGATAAAATATTAAAAAGAAATATTGTTACAAAGAGATTTTATGTAGGATGTTTTGCTTCAGACTGTATTCCTAATAAGAGTAATTCTTTCCCATTCTGTTTTGTAGTTAATACAGATCCGAGCAATTTAGCTGGAACACACTGGATAGGATTATTTTGCAATTCAGCTAGTAGTATTGAATACTATGACTCTCTAGGTATTTGGCCGCCGATAAGTCATCATATTAGAAATTATTTAAATAAGTTTAACAAAGTCCAATTTAATTCTGTTATGTTACAACGACCATTTTCTAGTACTTGTGGCAATCATGTTATCTTATTTCTTTATATGCGCTGCTTAGGGTTTTCAATGAATAAAATCATTTCATTACTAAAAGGGATTAATGCTGATAAATTCGTATCTGAGTTTATTAATACTCAGATATTTAATATAAATAGATGACTTAAATATTAAATCTTACAATATAAAAATGCATATTGATTTTGATCCTGCAAATATAAACTGGTCAACATTAACTGAAAACCCCAATCAATGGGGCGGCTATAATGTTTTTCGTGGCGTTCCTTACCAACGAGGTAATGGATTGGGATCAGTGTTTAGAAGTTTTCTTCGTTATTTAATCCCGATTGGTAAAGAAATTGGTAGCGCTATTGGAAGACAGGGTTTAGAATCCGGTAATCGAGTTTTAAGCAATGTCTTAGAGGGAAAAAATCTTAAAGAATCTCTTGTTACTGAAGGTAAATCAGGCTTGAAAAATTTACTGCAAAAAGCAGCTGAAAATGTTGATAAACAAAGTGGAAAAGGTTTTGATTTTAAACGATACAAAAATATAGAAAAGTCTCCTGCCATCGGGCAAATGAATGACGTAATACACGATCCTAAGCCAAAAACTATAAATAAACATCCATATTCTCGAATCGGCCCTCCAAATTTTCTTCCTACTTTCAAAAAGAAATATTCTAAAAAATCTACCAAAAAATCCCGTCCCCCAAAACGATTACGAGTAGATACGTTAGGAACATACTAAAATGAGTTGCCCAAAACAAATTAATGAAAACAGCCCGTTGGCACTGAATAGTGCATTAAGTATTTTTTCTGTACCTCCTACAAACGTTTCTGTTGTCCGATCATTTTTTAGAGAAATTCTTCCTCTTAGTACAATAACACAAGATTCCCCGTATTTGTTTCGATTGTTTAGTGATAACCTTTGGACTGACTTGTCCCGAACATATCTATACCTCGAGTTATCAATTGAAAAGTTGGGAACCAATGGTAAATGGGTAGATATTGAAGCTACAGATAATAATATCGGATCGATTCAAGGTATTGGTCAAACATTTGTTCAACAGTTGAAGGTAACTGTTGGTAATACTGAAGTTTATGATAGTGGTACTCTCTATCCGTACAAAGCATATATTACTAATGAGTTGTCATTTCCTGACAACATTAAATCACATTTTCTTGCATCTATTGGATATTATAGAACTGAAAAACATGATGATCCTACAGATGATGGTTTCAAAAATCGTTGCTCTATTTTTGCAAACGGTAAACGCTCACAATTCCTTTCGCGCCTTGATTTTGATTTGGGAAATCAAGAATTATTTCTCCTTAATAATTTAGATATTCACTTTAGCATTTACAAAAGTAAGGATGCTTTTATATTACAAAATATCAAAGAAGGCGATAATAATCAATATAGACTTTATGTTCACGACGTTAAATTATTTTCGAAAATGGTTGAAGTGCAACCATCACTTAATATGAACATCTATAAGACTCTTGAATCTAAGCCTGCTACGTATGCTGTTCGTCGAACTGAAATGAAATCTACTTATCTTACTTCAGGTCGGACAGAAATTGAATATAATGCCTTCAGCTCGGCAATACCGCGGCGCATTACAGTTGCCTTAGTTTCAAATAAAGCGTTTAATGGCGACATTGCGCTTTCCCCATTCAATTTTAAACCATTTGATATTAGGGATATCTCAGTTCATACTGGCGGGCATATTTATCCAATGGTCGCTTACAAGCTAAAGTTTGCTCAAGACTTATTTGTTAGGGCTTTCGTCGACATGTATGAAGCTCTTGGAATGGCTAATTCAGATCGTTCCATTGATATTTCAATGTCACGATTTAAAGATGGATGGACCTTTTTTGTAATACCTTTGACATCGACACTTGATGACTCTTGTGGTTTTGAGCTTTTGAAAAGTGGAACTACTAGTGTTCGATTAGAATTTAATACTCCTATTCCTGCAGGAGGTGTTGAAATGATTATTTTAGGCGAATTTGATCAAATGATTATGATTGATTACAATAGACATATAGTTACAGATTCCAATCTAGGTTGAAAAGTTGTATAAATAATAACAATTTAAAATATATTGATTTTACAAATGCACCATATTTCCAACACTACCCAAAATATAACATTTGAATTTTTAAAAATTGCTAGCACAAATTTACAAGATAATGCTTTGGATCCCACTGTAGCTTATGGGATACCTTTATTACTACTACTTCATTTCATTATTCTCCCGATGATTTTAATTTGTTGGATCTTACTCCTACGAGTTCTGCGTAAATTAGGATTCATTACTTCTGCCGAAGAATCCAACATTGCAAAAAATATTAGCGAGATACCTTTAGAGAGCTTGTGTCGAACTAAAACAAATTTTTCATTCCCAATTGAGCGGGTCGCATAGCGAATTAAAAATAATGCACTGAATTGGCTCTCGAAAATGGCAGTGAAAATTATTGTTACCTTTTGAGTGCGGTCAGGTTGAGAGCCAAAAAGTAGCCGTTTCAGTGTGGCCGTTTCGGAGTAGCCGTCACGCTACACACAATAGGCTTAGGTTGAGAGCCACAAGTTTTTAAAAATAAATTATCGATTGATTGCCCGCCGGCCCGACTCGACTCGGCCCCCGCTTAAGGCTTCGTTTGATACCCTTTGAAGCACCCTGAATCACTTTCCGATGCAACTTTACTTCTCCCACGACCTACTCCAATCAAACCCCGCAACGCCCAAAAGGATTGGGTTTGCAAATTATTGATTGATTAGAACAAGAGGGCCTGAAGAGACCAGTTCTTTGGGCAGAGAAAAAATTTTTTTCTCTGACTTCTCTCGCCCAATAATCGGTCTCTTCAGAGCCCTCTTGTTCTAATCAATCAATAATTTAATAGGGGTAATATTGTAGTATCGCCTTGTGATAAAAATAAATTTTCGGGATAGTTAATTTTTGAAATAAATTTTTAAAAATTCCAATAAAGAGTAAAAGAAAATTTTTAAAAAATTTTTGTGCAAAGCTATTTTAAGATTTTATTAATTACACATTTCTGTGTTGTTATGTTCTCATATATTTTAAGCCTTTCTTCATTTGCCAATGCTTTTTATAAAAGAGCTTGTTTTCTTTCTCGCGCAATTAGATTAAATAAAAGTGTTCACCGAAATAAATAAATAATTTATTAAAATATCCGGAAAGCTCTCTGAGGGGAACTACAAGCCTTTGGGGAATATTTAATGTGCAAGGGAGAATTTCAGATTTTATAAGAAAATAAATTTTGGGGTAAAAATGAATTTTTATTTGTTTAAAAAATTAATTGGAATTCGAAAAAAATTTTTTTGAAGCCTTTTAGAAAAATAAAAATAGAAAAATTATTTATGGGAAGATTAGAAACAAATTTATTTAATTCTTCATTTATTTACTAAACCACCCTCTCAATTTTAAATAGCCAAGTTAAGTCGGAAGCCAACTAAGAGAGAGTGCCGCGCGCGAAAAATACTACAAATAAAAATAAATATAAATTGTGCTCATTAACATAAATTTTATTTAGAATTACTTCATAAAAGAATGGAAAATAATAAAAAGACTGGAAAATACTCAAAAGAGTAAAAAGAATAAAAGTCAGAAACAGGGTAAAACCCTGAGCCTTCGGGTGCGGGAGTGTTGAGTTTAGGGTACCCTATTTAGAAACAATTAATTTTTGGACATCAGAAACCACTCCTAATGTTCTGAACTATGCGTCACAAATTTTGCCTCAGGCATTTGTTCCAACATGGACAAAGTGCCAAAAGCAGTCGCTGACTGTTTCCTCTTTTGGCGGCATAATGAAAATTTTTAGTGGATGGGCAATGACAGCTTTGGGGGAAGAAGAGGAAGTTTTAAGATAAGCAATAAAGATGCTCCAATTTTATTGCAATTCAAATGAGTTTTAAAATTAGAAAAAAAGGAAGAAGATGAATAAAAGAAACAGCAAGAAAATGCAATTTTAAAAGTACATATTTTCCGGAAGGTTGTAAAATGAAAGGAATTAATATATTTCTATATTTTCCGGAAGTCAGAAAGGTTTGAGATATTTCCGGAAACTAAGGAGGTGGAGAGATTTTTCCGGAAAGTTAGAGAGGTTTAGACATTTTTCCGGAAGTATTTTGGAAGCTAGAAAGGATGAGAGAATTTTCCGGAAGGTTAGAGAGGTTAGAGATAATTTCCGGAAAGGGTTTTTTTCCGGAAAGTTCCGGAAAGTTAGAGATATTTTTCAGTAAGTTAGGACTGAGATATTTTCCGGATGTTAGAAAGATTGAGATATTTTTGTGGGAAATATTTTTCCGGAAGTTAGAAAGGCTAAAATATTTTTCCGGAAAGTCTGATTATTAGAAAGGAATATAACCAAGTATAAATAAAATAATGAACACTTTACAAACTTATTCCCTAAAATGTTGTTGTTGTCCTCAAAAATGTTTTTAATAAATACCATAAGGCGACAGCATTTCCCCCATATATTTTTACCTACAAGCACCACTTACCCCACCCTTAAAATGCAATCTATCTTTCTCCTCTACATATCCCCCTTCCAATAACGCTAATGCAATTTTTCTTCTCAAGAGGTAAAACTCTTTCTGGATGAGTGGGGGACAGAAATAAGAAGGTTAAGGGCAATAAAAAGTTTTTGGAAGAAAAAATTTCATCGATATCATAAAATTGAAAAGGCGGAAATGTTAAGTTGGAGGATATATTTAATTAAAAAAGTCAGAAATACTAATTTAGCAACAACTTAAAATAAAATAAAATTGGCAAGAATATAGAGAATTTTTCTGAGAATCACCCTAAGACTTCAAACATTGAAATATTGAAAAATAGAAACACGATTCAATTTATTTTTAAATTTTCTAAAATTAACTTGGCATGATAGCTTGGATATATTTAAAGTTGAAATTACAAATTTAGTAAGAACCTAGAAAAAATTTCTGAGAATCACCCTTGGATCCGTTGAACTCTAAATTTTGAAAAATTGATAAACAGAAAAAAGATTTAATTCTTAGAATTTTTAAAAATAAAATTGGCAACTAAAAAACAAAAAAAATTTCGAAGTTTTGTCAAGTCTAAAGCCAATTCAATTTTATTTTTTACTATAAAAAATCCACGTTGAAAAAGTAAATAAAAATGGAGGGTAAAGGATGCTTAAGAAAGGACGAATAAAAGAAAATTGAAGAAAAACAGGAAGAAAAGGCCACAAATAACAACAAAAAAATAAAAAAATGATGGCTGAGGGATTTGCTTAGTTTTCGCTTAGGACGTCGACCGGAACGCCTGTCTCTCTCTCCCCTTTATTCGTGAACAACTCTTGCCCTTTTACACTAAAATCGGGAGTCTCTGGGGCATAAAAAGTGAATGAATGAGAGGAATTTTGAAGTAAAATTGAGATAATTTGGCAATTTTCTGTTGAAAAATTTTCCCCTTTTTAAAATTATTTTGAATAATTAACTCTAATTTGTGTGTAAAGTCCTCCTTATTATGTGGCTTTAAGCCTCTTTCTTCACCCTTTTTTTAGTACTATTGTGAAGGCACTTCTCCTCAGACCATTAATTCCTTTTTGAGAGGATTTCTTTCCCCCTCCCCTCCCTTTGTTTTTTTTTGCTTTCTATCGCCTTTCCTTTTTTTTTTAATTTTCCGATTTGAAGGTCTGAATGAGTGTTGAGGGATTGTTTATATATTTAAGTGTTTTTAAGTCCTTTCTTTATAAATTCCTCCTTTTTCGGCTTATCTAAATCTGAAATCCTTAAAAATTGGAAGAAATTTGAGGAAGAACAAAGTAATAAGAAAAAATTGGGAGAGGCTGAAAAAGGAAAGAACCGACTGAAAAAATGAATAAATTATTTTTTTACAAATTTAATGCCAAAAAGATTGCTTTTTAAACCAAAAGAAAGCAAAAATAAATTAAATTTTTAATTAAAAAATAAAATTTCTATGTGGACCAGGGGTCAAGCCGAACCGATTCCCGAAAATCGGGAAGTCCCGGCGTTTTTGGGTTCCCGAAATTTGGGTTCCGAAACCTTAAATAAGGAAGAAAATGCCTTCACAATTCTCCATTTTTGCTCCTAAATAATTTTAGACTCACAAAATTCCTCTCATCAAATACCTCCAAACAATAGTTGGGGAAAGGAGAGGGATTTTTGGATTTACTCAAAAAAAATAAAATTATTGTTAATGTCAAGTGTTTCCCTATACATAGAAGGTCAATGCCGACAATAGCCTTTTTTATTGAGGGTAGATTTAGAAAAAATGGAAAGGTCAAAAAATTGAATATCCCTATAGAGAATTATGAGAGAGAATTCAAAAATTCGCACAGCCCTAATTATTATTGGTAGACAAAATAATTTTGTTAGAAAAAATGTAAGCTTAAGTATTTTGCAAAAATTTTCTGAAAAAAATTTTCAAAAAAAATATTCTGAGAAATTTTATTAGAAGGTTAAAAAAGGAGATTTTTGATTATTCATTGACGCGTTTTTTCTCCTAATTTTATCTTAACACATTTCCTAAACTAATTAATTGGGTGTGGTTATATTGCCTCAAATATTACACTAAAAAATCGTTTTTGCATCTGCTAACTTTAAATTATGTTAGGAGACGCCTGGTGAAAAAAGAAAAGATTTATTGGCCATGTTATTTATAGAATACTTAAGGTTTATAATTTTTTGTGTCTCTTAATGACTTAACCCAACCTAAAAATTCTGTTCCAAAATAATTTTAATTCAAAATTTACTCGAAAAAAAATTCCGAAAAAATATGCATAACAAAAATGGCAAACAATTTTTAATTAAAAGAAAATTTCAAAAATAAAAAAACCAAACATTTTATGTCCTTGACCAACATTAAGTATTGTTTCATCTATCAAAAATTAATTTCAAGCCATTCCAGCACCATCATCATCATCCTCATCTTGTGCTTTAGGTCCTCGTGGAGTAGGTCCCCCAGATGGTTTAGCCATAATTATCTTTACAAATTTTTAAAATTTTATAAAGAATTATAAAGCTCAAAAACCTATATAAAAATGATTCCCATACCCCATCCCTCGAAAAAGAATTCTGGTTATGGGCCTGCCTGGGGATATCATAATATAGCGAGGTCCAACTTACGTCTTTTTAACCAAATAACCTTACACTTAAAATACGTTTGTAGTAAAATTTAGAGTAGCGTTTGGTGGGGGAACTATTTGGGCGATATTCCAAATTTTAAATCTTTTCAACCCCAAGAGTATCTTATAAAGTTTAATTAAAAAGAAAATTCATAAAATCTAAAAATTCAAAAAAACCTGATCAATCTTCAAAATACTACAAGCAGCATTTGTTGCCAATTTCAACGCCCACAATTTTCCATTAAATAAATCAAAAATTTTTGCTTCCTTAGCATCAACCAATTTTGAATTTAAAACATCAATTCCTTCATTAATTGATCCATTTTGATGAGCAGCATACAAATTAGCCAAAGCCTCTGTAGTTTTCATTCCACAATTTTCAGCCAATTGTTTAGGTAAAACATCCAACGCTGCAGCAAATTTTCTAATCGAGTATTGCTCAAGTCCAGACTGAGTTTCTCCAAAAAGTTGAATTTGACGGGACAATTCAATTTCTGTTGCACCAGCACCGGCCAATAACTTAAAAAAATAATTTTTTTATTTCGACATATGATAACCACAGAATAAGATTCAAGTTTAAGATACGTTTTTGAATTTGACTAGTCATAGAAAGAAACGGGGCTGAAGTCTTAAATAACGATCTCTAGTACATAAAAATACATTATAAGGTTTTAGCCCCCGAGGGTTATCTTATATCGAGGTTCACTTTTATTAGTAGTTAAACAAAAAAAATTTTCAAACCCGATTGTCCTTAGTTAACGCCTTAAAAGTATTCACTCCATCATCAATTGCACGTTCAACATCATCCAAAATAGATTGAGAAGAGCCTCTTACAATGACGGTCACCACTTTGGAAGTTGCTGATTGTTTATCAAAAATAACTGTCTAAAACACAAGATTGATTTATGAAAAATCATTTTAAACAAAAACCTGAGTATCTCCAATTTCTTTAATGAAAACATTGTCACATTTCCCCAAAGAATCCTCTGGTGGAGCACAAATAACAGCTTGGGCTTGCGCGCCCAAAGTGAGGCAAAGACGGCGCAAATCGAATTTTGATGTCAATCTAATTTTAAAAAATTTTTCAAATTTAAAAAAATTTCAAATTAACCTAACACCCATAATTTTGTATTTATTCAAAAAATGAATGTAAAGGTCCCCAAATTTTCCGGCAGCAACGACCACAGAAACACCAGCATCCGCCATCTCCTTAACTTTTTGTTCAACATTAGCCTCTTCAGTATTGCTGAATTTGAGTAAATCATCTGCTGTGTTCATCAATATAGTGCCCTGAAATTGAAAAAAGGTCAACTGATTTTTTAGGCAGATGTAGAAGACCCTTAAGCATTCTCCCCCTTTACCTCCCTATTTCCCTTTGTTACCCAATTTTTGGCAAATATTTCTTAAATTCCCAAACCTTTGTTTCAGTCTGTGTTAAATCAAAAGGACAAGCAAAGATTGCGACTTTCGCGTTTGTAGCCTGCTTAACCTCTCCCTCAGCTCCTCGTTTGAAAACCATTCCATTTGCAATAAAACTTGAAGAAACGCCAGCACCAAGAATTTTACAGATTCTAATGTTGTCAACGTTGAAATTGTGCACGTTTTTGGGAGCAATTTTAACTAAAAAATTAAATTTTTGTAAAATTGAAGAAACACCTTACCGCAAGCATCAGCAGCCAATCCAGCAACAAAATCATAGTTTCCAGTCTGTTTCGAAGTAATTGACGGGAGTAGGTAGGTTTTAACCAGATCCACGTTGTACAAATCCTCGGCTTTCCCAATAACCAATTTAGGAAGAATTTCTTCAGCTTTAGCCAATGCTTGTTCATAGCCAGACGCAATTTCGATAGGTTTAATTCCCTATTTTTAAAAAATTGAGAGATTAGAAATGGACAGAAACCCCAATATCAGGACCCCCCCCCCCCCCCCCCCGATTTTAGTCATGGACAGGAACCGAACCAACTACCCTGGCGGACAGGAACCGAACATACTACCTTCTAGGAGTAATTGAAAACCTCAAAGGCCTTGCTAACCATGTATTGGATTACCGGGTGATTTCACCGATTGGATTACAGGCTGATGACCAATTTTGCTCATAAAGTGGCTAAAACCCTGCCCCGTACTTTAAAATGCTATCTAATGAATCCCCTCCCTTAGAATTTTTATCAGAATAAAACAAACCATAGAAAGCAACTGCGAAGCCTGTTCCAACAAAGAAGCAGCAAAAATCACAACCGTGTTTGTGCAATCACCAATTTGTTTTTCTTGCATTTGAGCGGCCAGGACTATAATACGAGCAGCAGGATGTTGGACCTCTAATTCGTTGAGGATGGAAGCAGCGTCGTTTGTGACAAACAATTTCTCCAGACGATTAATTACCATTTTATTCATCCCTTAAAAGATAAATTTAGACGGCTTTAAAGAGTGGGAATTATTGCGGACTAAATTTGCGGACGGTGCAATTCCTGAGAACTTTTTGCGGACCTTTCGCTCGATAATTTAGTTGGGCTTTAGGCTTCCTTTAATAGTGAATCAATCAATTGATTTTGCGAAAAATTTAGACTCATTTCAAAACCCTAGCTATGAACTGCTAAAGAGAAAAGAAGGAAAGTCCGCAAAAAATTCCGTAAGAGAATCACGTCAATCCTTATAGCCGCTTAAAATCCTTAAAAATATTTAAAGAATAAAAACCATTAGGTCCATATGAAGAACGTGTTTGCAAAGCCAATTCCATGCAAGCTTCAATATTTCGAGAAACAGCTTCCTCCATTCCTTTGAAATGCTGAATGATAAAAAATTTAAAATTTTCAAAAAACATTAATAAACCATTGCGCCTTCCTTCATAAAACGGGCATAACCCGACTTTGGTACAGACATAGCCATATTTAAAATAATCAAGTCTTGTCGAATTAAATAATCTGTCTAAAAAAGTATATTAGAATTAGGGCTGCCGTTTTCGAATCGGGCAGGCGTTCGAGTCTTTTTCCAGGCCTCAATTTTTCAAGCTGGACCGGTCGAGTCCTTTTCGGGCCAAAAATCGAAACCCGATTCGATCTTTCGAACTAAGCCGTGCCGGCAACCCTAATTAGAAAATACAGTTATTTCAATGGTTAGATCAATTGGTAAATTTTTTCTGCTGATTAAAATAAATTTAAAGAGAATTTTTAGAAAAACGGGGCCAACAAACAGGAAAAAACAGGGAAAAAATCAATTGAAAAAATTTCTAAAAATAAGGCCATTTTGGTGCGACAATTAAATATTGCGCCAGTTTGAAGCGAAAAAAGGCATAAATAAAATTTATGGATGGTAATTGATCAATTTGGCAACATTTTGGTAGAATGACCATTTTGCGTCTTTTATTTATTAAATTTTCAATAAGGATTTAATTTTTCAAGATTTTTAATTTTCTAAGATCATATTACAGGAAACTATGAATTATTTTTATTTTCAGTTCTTAATGCTCTCAACTTTTTATATTTTGTTCTACTCGACGTGTGGAATTTGATGCTGCAAAATGGGTTTAATTTTCAATTGAATTTCTCACATAAAATTGGATGCAGAATTCAACAGAATTATATTCTAGATAAGGCGAGGAAGGAAAAGTGCCCAGTTTCTTTGTGGACATGTAGGGAGTCAACTGGATAATTGTAGTTGATTTTCAGGTTTGCTTGGTCATTTTTCTTTTAAAAAAGGTTGGGAGAATTTTCAAATCGGAGGCCTTTTACCAATTTAAGTTATCCTCTACATTTTCTACACATTTTTTGGTTTAACTTCATTGTTATTTTTTAAATTCCTTTGGAAAAAATTTTTCCAGTTTCCTCTTTTTGAATACATTCGTTTATTAGCACGCCATTTTTTGTGTATCAAGTGCCCCCACTGACGCTGCTTTGACAAAAACCAGTCTAAAAAAAGTTGCACTTTGAGTGGGATTTTTTGTCCCATCTGCTTTTTTCCCTACTAATTTCTTGCTTTGCTTTGGTCCTCATCAATTTAATCCTTTTATCCATTCCCTTTTAAACTTTGATTTAATTTTAGTTAAATATTTTAGAAAATTTTTTAAACCTCATTTTTTAGTTAAATGGAACTTGAACGACATTTACTGGCATCTTGCACTTTGGCAATAATTATTTTTGGATGTTTTGGAAATATTTTATCGGCTCTTGTATTTCTTCAGGTATTTTTTTATTTAAATATTTAGGCATTCCTGTCGACCGTGCCCGTCTATTTTTAGTTTAAGACCGATAAACCGGATATTTTGAAAAATTCGGGTTTTTCGAGGTTATCCTGGAAACCGGCACAGAAGAGCTTGTTAAGCTGATATGTTCGGCTGACAACAGAATTAGTTCATGAAAAATCTATGAGCGCATTTACAGGGTTCCAAACATCAAAAACTATGGGTTAAATGAGTAAGGGAGACCAAATTCATAGGGGGGGAGTTCATTCGGGAAAAAATTGCGCTGCACGTACACGGTTTTCGACTCTTCTCGTCACGTATTTTATTTCTTAAAATTAAATTTTAAATTTTAGCGCACTTCAAGTATTAATATTTTGTTAACTGCTCTCTCTTTGATAGATTTTGGTCTTCTCTTATTTGCTATTCCAGTTTTTGTCCTGCCCAACCTACAAAGCGGGTAAATTTTATTTGAATTTATTTATGCAAATTGAATTTAAAAAATATTTTTAAGGGAACTTTTTTATTCTGAACAATTTCAAGCGATTGTGGTCAAATTTCTTTATCCCGTCAATCTTATTTTTCAGGTTAAAAAAATTTTTTAAAATTAGGGTTACAATTAGGGTTCGACATTCCCAAATTGCCATAGGGATTTTCTGAGGTTTTTTTTTCAAAACTGCCCGGACCGGGGTCCTCCGTGATGAACCCCCGGGAAACCCTAGATTTTTCAAAATAACCGGTTTTCAGACTGCCAGGTCCGAAAACCCAGTCCCGGCGTCAAACTCCAGTCACATCAATTCTATTTTTATTTTCAGACTTGCAGTATATACACAATTGTTTTGATTACCGCTGAACGTTATCTGGCTATTTGTAGACCTCTTCATGTATTTTTTTTATTTCTAAAGATAATTTTTCATTATTTTTTTATTTTTAAGGTTCGCTCTCTTTGCACACCTCGTACAGCAAAGCGGTCACTACTTTTCATTTTGGGCTTTTCTATAGCCTACAATATTGTGCGCTTTTGGGAATACACTTTAATGTTTATTTTTATTTGTTTTTAATTTAAATTTGATTTTAAACTTCAGAAATTCCTCTGATGGAAGTCTGTCTTTTCAACGAAATCTACGCAATCCAAATGATCATCCTTGGTATATGCTCGGCTATTACTCCCTCCTTTTCCTACTTTCTCATTTTTTGCTTCCTTTTGGAACAATAATTTCTTTGAATGGATTGCTAGCACACCGTATTCTACATTTGCGTTCAATTCGTGAACAGCTTACTAACAAGGTTAAGAAAATTTTTGTGTATACTTTTTAGAGTTGGTAAAATAACGGGGGGTTTTCCAACATGTCGTACAGGTCGGGATCTGTGGAATTAATCATAAATCCCGTTTGTTTCTTAAAACTAGGGTTTGACCCCGAACGTTCGGGACGGGTTACATTGTCTCGGGGCAGGGTTCGGTCAGGGATAAATGTGAAAAAATCGTTCGAGAACGGGGTTGGGTTACAACTCTACTTAAAACCCAGGAATATCAGAGAATGGAATATCAGAAAATCCTGATGAATTCCTGTCCCATGTCAACTTCTAGTACGTTCCCGTTATCTTCCCCTATTTGTCTTTGATTTTCCGAATAATTCCTTCAAGAATTTATTTTAATTCAAACGAACTCCTCTCCCTTCATTTTTCAGCAATTGAGAGAGCACAACACTACCGCAATGCTCCTACTTGTCACCCTTTCATTTGCTTTGTGTAATGTTCTTCCTTTTCTTTTAAATTTGGCGGAATGCGTGCAAAGCGATCTTTTCGTTAATGAAAGCTCGGCTTCAACAGCTTTTATTTTGAATGACTTGGCTAATTTTTTGGTGGTTCTCAACAGGTTTTTTTGAAACTTTTTTTGCAAATCTTTCCTCATATTTTAGTTCAACTACCTGGATTTATTATGCCGTTTTTAGTGCAAAATATAGAGAAGGCGTTGCTTATCTTTTTGGGTTTTTTTAAAATTTTGTTTAAATTTACAAAAATTTTTAGCCTACGCACTTTGGATCGACGCAGGAGTGGATTGGTAACAAACACAGTGGAGGAACGCTCAAATTCTGCATGTTCAAATTATAATTCTGCGACTGGGGGAATACAGAATTTTGAACCAAACAAACTTTAGAAGGTTAAAAGATGTGCCAAAGACAGTTTAAAATTTTTTTTATTTATTTTAACATTTATTCGGCTTATTTTTATAAGCATTTCTTCCAATAAACAAATAAAAATAAAAGAGATCAGCTTAATCCTTTAAATATTTTATTGTAATACTGCTTGAAAACGGTTGAAACTATTTTTTAAACATTACTCTTAAAAATGTCGGAGATCAAGCAGTACTTGTGATCAAAAAAGAGATCAAATTCTCGAATTTTTTTAAGATTTTAGACATTTCCTCATCTTCAAAACTGTTGCTCAGTTACTATAAGCGGTCTGGGCTGTCCAATGGCTGAAAGAAACCCGCTTCGACTACTAGCTCCATGGACAGCAACACAACCCAAAGTTACTTGTTCAAGAGATCGTTTTGGTTCACTACATTGTTCATCATCAAATAAAAGTACAGGAATGGAAAAATGAAGAGGCTCGCAGTGGATGCCTGCAGCGTGATGAGTTCTTTGCCTTCTTGGTGGTCTTTCACAGAGGCAACGCACTTCGGTGATTCGGCGAGGCAAGCGCTAAAAGAGGTTTAAAATATTTTTTTTAAGTTGTAAAATTACTGACCCTTTCGTTGACGTTTTCAACGTAAATGAAGGGACAGATTGATCTCATTTCCATTGGCATCCCCTAGAAAAAAATTTTTTTAATTGCTTGAAAATTTAAATAACCGGTTTGATTTCCCTAATATCATCTTCATTCATCACTCCCTCCCGAATATTTTCATCATTTGGGCATTCAACGCCCGTTTCAGTTAATGCCGTTTCTGCCCTTCTTTGCCTTTTCATTTCTTCAGATATACTTGTGGCAGGCAAATCTGCAAGAAGTGCAGTAGCGGCTCTCTGGACAGCAGTGTTCTGTAAGCATTCATTCATTGGCAATGCCGGTTCTGAGCGTTTGAAGAAGGTTTTCCTTTAAAATGAAAATGAGTTTTCCTTCCAGGTTCTCTCAGGTTTCATTTTTCTAATTTTTAAGAATAATTTACATATTATGCCTTTGTAGTTTTTGTTCTCCCCATGGGTACTGGAAATGATGTCGGCCGCTAAAAAAGATCAAAGGTGCTCCAGGGGAGCCGAAGAAGGAAGAGGCTGACTGTGTCGAAGCAGAAATCATCACTGGCAGAAGAAGGACAATCAATGGTGAGATTAAAGCCTTAAAAACAAAACAAGAGTCAAGTTCTCAGATTTTATTTTTATAATTTGGGGAAAGGGTCCTTGGGACGTTTAAATTCTAAATTACCTGCGAAACAGAGCGCAAACAATGTTTTCTTTTTTGTTGAATTCCCCGAATGTTTTTTTCACTTTTGCTAGGAAGTTTTTTGTTTGGCAATATTTTATTGTTAATTATGTCGTTAAATGTAATTGTTTTATGCAAAAGGGAAGAAATTTGAAAGGCATAATAAATTGGATAATTTATTGTGTTATAAGCAATAAACAACATTTGACGAGTGTTTTTGCTTTTATTAGTGTTTGTCATGATTTTCTGTTTTTTTTGTGTTGTTTTTTGTGCCTTCTGTGTGTTTTGATTCAAGTTAAGTGTGTAATTTAAGGAAGAAAATTTTTTCTAATTTTAAGGTAATTTTGCCGAATATTTCTTAAAGGGAGTTTATCTAAATTAAGAGACTTGAAAGGTGATTTTGTGATAAAAATTTTTAATTGAATGATTTAGAAGGGAAGGAATTGAGTGTGTAATTTAAGGGAAAATTTTGAGGGGATTTTACAGAATAATTTTTTAAAAAATATTTTAATTAAATTAGGAGATTAAGGGGTTAGCAGAGGTGGGTCGGAACAGTCAGAGGTGTCGGATATAGGAAGAGCCGGAAATCGGAACTGGCTCAAAAGTCGAAAATCGTAAATTTTTTTCGGAAATAAGAAGGAAAAAACGCCGGAATTCAGAAATCGGAATTCCGACCCACCTCTGGGGGTTAGGCGATTTTTATATAAAGATTCGTGTGTTAGTCTTGAAATAGTCTTATGTTTTCGTTTGAATTGGATTTGTGATAAAATTCTTAATTAACTGATTTAGAAAGGAAGGCATTGTTTAGAAGGAAGGAATCTATTTTTAAACTAACAATAAGAACACGTAATCAAGAAAAATATTCTAATTTAAGGATTAATTAGCTGACATATTTTTTGTTTACACAATTTTCTAGTGAATTATTTTAGTAAAAAATATTTTAAAAACTTTTATAAGTAAATAATTATTAAATCTTTTTAAAGGGCATTTAGCTAAGGGGAAGGGGGATTTACTTCATATATAAATTCTTTTAACAGACGTTTCGTTTTCCTTTTAAGGTAGTTTGTCGACACGGTAGAGAAGGTCTTTTCTGATAGAGAGAATAATTAGTGGGGAAATAATTTTTGAAAATTTTTTGAGAAATTTTTAAGTTTGGCGGAAATTTTTGAAGAAATTTTTGTGGATTTTTTGGAAGTTTTGAGGGAAATTCTGAGGAAATTTCTTGGGTTTTTTGAAAAATTTTTTGAGAAAATTTTTATCTGAATTTACTAAAAATTCAAAAATAATATCTAGAATTTTTAAAGAATGACAAATTTAAATGTCGAAAAATTTAAAAAAACAAGGAAAGAAAACAAGCATTCTGAAAAGTTAAATTTGTGGAAAATTTTTATTTTCTACAAATTATTTATTGTTTTTCGCTTCCATTGTTTTTAGAAGGAATTCAATTTTCTGGAAACTAAATTTTTTTACAAATTATTTTTGTTTTTAATTTTTGAAGCATGCAAGGAACTAAAAATTATTATTTAGAAGCAAATTAAGATGCAAACACGTATTTAGCAAAGGATTGAATATTGCCCCTAAAATTGTGTTTACAAGTTTCCCTGGGGAGAGGAAAGAGAATGTTGCGCATCTAAAAAGCCCTTCCGGATTCTATTTTTGGTATTTTTCTATTTTTGTTTTTTAAGGGGTTTTTTCTATTAGAAAATACTCTAGGAGGATCTGGGGATGATTTGAAAATCTTCCTAAAGTTTTTGATTTTATCATGTGGACCGAGAGGTTATGAGAGCTGTGCTGGGTAATGGGCACTTTCTGGCTTCGCCTCTGATTATTTTAAAAATCTTGGCTCTGGATCCAGATCTAGCTCTCGAAGCCATTCCCAACATCGGTTTTAAGGGAAATCAAACTTGATTGTCTTCCTATTAAAATTTAGTTTAGAGAGGTCATAGGCCATTTAATATAGTAACATTAATAAAAATGTGTGTGCAGCCGTTCTCCTCAATACCAGTTGCCTTTTAAAGGAGTAATTTTATAAAAAAATTATTTTCTAATTTTGCCATGTGTTTAGAAAAATGCTTTATTAGCGCATAAATGTGAATATATTTATAATCAAAATAGGGAAGTATTTAGAAAAGGGCAAAAAAAAATAAAATAAAGGTAAATGTCAAGGGTTTTTTGTGTAGTAGTTAATAATTCTTGTTTATTATTTGATGACGGAAATAGGAAAAAAAAGTGATTGGACGGATGTGGAAAAAATATTTTCAGATGCCCCTTTTACTTGAAAATAAATAAAAATTTGTTTTTAAAGTTTTTGTAAATGTTTGTTTCTTTCTTAAAAATGTTTGGCTTTTTGTATGTGTTTTTAACTAGTTTGAGAGAATCACCTGTAAAAATTGTCACTTCCAGTATGTAAAAATAGTGAACTCTAATGTTAAAGTGAATGTGAGTGAGCCATGGAAGATATTGGGGAAGTCTAAAAAAAGGTTTTATTGTTAGCTTCCTCGAAAGGTTTCAGCCTCCTCGACTTTCGGGGACGAGGAACAACCCTATTTTTTCAACCGTTTTTAAAGTGGGTGACTTCCTTGAAAGGTTTCAGCCTTCTCGACTTTTAGGGAGGAAGTCGAGTAGGCTATTTTTTCTATTGTTTTTAATGTGTTGTTGGGAATCTGATAATATTTTAGTGTGTCTACTGATATTTAGCAGGTTCTGTAGGTAACATCAAAGTTATTAAAATAGGTATTTAGAAGGAAGTAAAAATAATTTTTTTGTATAATTTGAGATTAATGTCAAGTAATATTATTTAATTGGTTTTTAAAGTTTAAAAAATATTTTTTAATAAAAAGGGCAACTTGAATATCCCATTTATTTTTAATGATTTCTGTAATATTTTCGAGAAAATTATTGCGTTGACATTTCCGATTTTTTTTAATGATAGGGCAATTCTAAAAATGAAACTTTTTGGAATATTAAAAATAGGCAAATAAAAATTTTATGAAAATTGGGAGATTTTTTGTAGATTTTTTAGCAAAAAATATTTTTAAGATGGGGGCTTTTGGGATGCCTACTGACTCCGAATACCTATAGAATCTCAATGTCTACACCATTCTGATCAACACAGATCGGGGGATTTGAAGGGATATTTGAGAATTAACGTGGATTTTGAGGGTTTTTGTAGAAAATCGGTGTTGATCGACAAGGGCGTAGCCAGAGGGGGCTTCTGGGGCTAAAGCCCCCCCCCCCCGAAATGGTGAAAAGGGAAAGATTTGAGGAGGGGATTTAGCAAAAAGGTGAAAGGGGTGAACTCGGCTTTAAGGGTGAACTCGGCATTAACGGGTGAACTTGGCTTTTTTATTTATGAAAAAATTATTAACATAAGTAATTCTCAATAAATTAAGCATTATGTTGCTTCTTCCCTTTTATATACCTTTAATTTTATTTATTTAATTTACGCATATTTAATTATATTTTTTTTATTTTTTAATTTATTCCTTCCTCATTTTATACATAATTTAAAAATTCACACTTTTAGGTGGGCATAATCTCTGGGGATTTTTTGTGTCCTTTTTTGGAATTTTTTGCCTTTTTAAACAATTGTCCGCAAGTTTTGCTGGCAACTCTTAGGGGTTTTAATCTCTTTGATATTCCACAGGTTTTGAAATTTTTTGATTAACTTTCAAAAATCAAACGGTTATCAGCTTGTCACTTTTTTAATTTAATCTTTTTTGCGGACAAAAATTTGCGGATTTTTTGTGTCTAGCCAAAAATTATATGTAAATTATGTGTGAACTGCTCCTCTATTCTAGACAATTATTTTGGCAATTATTGATGTTCTCGACTGTGTTTGTTATTGTTTTCCTCAAATGAATACGTGGGTGGGTGAAGTAAATAATTTTTTGTTTGTTTGTCTCCTTGTTTGTTGTTGTTTATTCCTTTCATTTTATTGACATCATTTTTTGGCAATTTTAACAGCTTTTTAAAGTTTTTTGATAGTCTGCTAGCATTTGTTATTCAGACACAAGGATTTGTTCTGAATTTCTGGCAATCTGATAAATTTTGTCTCTCTTGGTTTAGTGGGATTTTGTTAGTTTTGCTGAGGTAAAGGGGGTGGGGGTTCGACTCCCATTCAGTCCCGGCTTGTTTTTCTTTTTTATTTTTTTTTATTTTTAGGTTCCTCTTTAAGTTTTTTTAATTTCAAAATATAAAAAATTTTGTAAAGTTTTGTCTCTCTTGGTTTAGTGGGATTTTGTTAGTTTTGCTGAGGTAATGGGCGTGGGGTTCGACTCCCTTTCAGTCCCGGCTTGTTTTTCTTTTTTCATTTTTAGGTTGCTCTTTAAGTTTTTTTAATTTCAAAATGTAAAAAAATTTTATTTCCTTTTTTTCTTTTTATTTTGCCTAGCTTTTTAATATACATTTGTATTGATTCTCCCACTAGCGCGGCGCACACAGCAGCTGACTGAAAAACATACAAACAAAATACATTTACCCACTCTTTTAAGGTCACACATCTGCCTTTTTTTATTATTTTTTAACGGCATAAATGCCATTTTTTCTTGGATTTTTGCGCATTATTTTTTTAAAAAATCTTTCCCTACCCCTCCCACTACTGGCCTTGAACCTCCCATTTCTTATCCTACTCCTCATTTTTATTTTATTTTTCTGGACAGATTTTTCTGAGGCACTTTTTTTTAGAAATCCTTAGCAACCACATTTTCCTATGCTTTTTTTCCACGTTTAAAAAAATTTCTATTTCCTATTTTATAATTTTAAAATGTTTGTTTGTATTTCCATAAATTTTCAATATTTTTATTTTTTATCTCAATTGAATCGGGTGCACTTTTCTCTTCTCTTTAATCACCCCAATTCTCTTTCCTTTTATTTTTAATTTGACGATCTTCTGGATTTTTAAAGTTTTTCTTTTTTTTTTTGTTTTTTCTTTCTTTTTGTCCCGACATGTCGTAAATTAATCTTATTTTTATTTTCTACTTTTTTAGAAACAAAAAAGACATATGGCAGAATTTTTATTTTTAAGTAAAATGTATGCTAAAAATAGCCAATCCAGAATAATTTTTTAGTTAATATTTTTGCAACCATTTTTTTAATTAATATTTTTTTATTTTTTTATTTTTAATTATTTTAGTAAAATATGTAGATGTAGGAGGCAGGCCAAGGTACCGCCGAGCTATAACTTTGTTTAGAATGGTCGAATCCGTGACGCCCTGGTATGTTTCAGCTCGTCGAGATGCATCAAATCATACCAGGCCGTTACGGATTCGACAATTTTGAACAAAGTTATAGCTCGGCGGTACCTTGGGGTGTACCCGTAGATGTACTATTTATTTTATTATTTTTATAATTCTATTAGTAATCTTCAAAAAAAAATTTTTTTAAATTAAAAACAAAACAATTTTTCCTTCCTTTTTTTAAAATTTTTTTAAATTTTCTCCTTTTTTTAAACCGGTATTTTTATTTAATTTATTAATTTAAGATATACATAAGAGGATTTTCAGCAACATTGTGCGAGAAGAAGAATATTTCCTTTCTCTTTTTTACATGTATTATTACAACGTTCTAACCATTTTTAAAAAATGAGCAACAATAAAATTGGCAATACTTTGGAGAATTCGAAAGGTTTTTTTTTAAATTTTTTTATAAAATTTTTTTATCTTTGTTTTTGCAGAGAATACAACGACGGCCGAAATTAAGGAAGAAAAAAAGATTACGGAAAAGTCAGAGATGCAGCAAAATGATTCGGATGACAGCGATGAATTTTCTGATGTTGTTGTGATTGGTAATGATTTTTTTAAAAATTTTTTAAGAAAAATTCGGCTCCCAAGAGAGGTCGGACTGGGAGGATTTTTAACCATGATCTCATCCCTGTCCGATTTCTACTCCCAAGAGTTAACCCTAAAAATTTAATTTTTTAACCCCCCAGAGGACCAACATTTCAAATGTCAACAACCAAAAAGTAAAGGCGCCTATTAGAGTCTTTTCAAAAAATATTGAGAGAAAATACGGAATTTTTTAAAGCTAAAATTGTTGAATCCAACAAATTTTAGATTCATAAAAAGATATAAAATCAAGTTCTTTTAAGCTATTATTTTCTGGTTGTTGACACGTGTTTTGTTTATAAATACTAGCATTTTCGGGAAAATTGGTAATATCGGGAAATTGGTGTAATAAAAAAAGAGAAAAGGAAAGAGAGAAAAAAGGATATTTTTTTTTGAATGAACGTTTGCTGCTTCGTTACATTCATCAACACACACTGCGCCTTTCCTCCTCTATTTGTCAACATTGATTGTGTGACTTATTAAAGATATATTCATTTTTCTTTCATCACTAAATTTTGTCTTTTTTTACTAAAATTGTTATTTTTGAGTATTTACATAATTCAAAAAAGTTTTTTTCATTTTATGTTTCCTTTAAATCTTAGAGATCGAAATTAAAAGAAAATTCCTGGACTATAGGAAATTTTTAAGCTGACCTGGGCCGGATCCTGGTTCTTCAATTTGGGTACAGGAAGACTCAAACCTTGCCAAAGACGCGTCCTGCGATCTCAACTCTTTTATTTTTGGGAAACAAGCCTTGTCAACGATTTATTCTTCAATCTATAATTTTTATCTCCATGCATCAATCTTTCCTATTAAAATAATTTTCTATCTACGCATCAGTTTCTCTTCTAATAAACTAATTTTTTTACTTTTCCAGAGTCCCCAAGTTTTGTCGAAAAATCCAACAAAATTAAGCATCAACAACAACAGCAAGCAGCCAAAAGGCAAGCTGAGCAACCAACAACTGGTAAAGAGGAAATAACAAAAGAAGAGGAAGAGAAGAGTTCTTCGAACAATTCGAGTCCACAAACTGAGCGGCATAAACTTGAACAACAAAATTTAACAAAAACTTCAACAGCTTCTACAAACACAGCCCCAATGGATCCACCTCCACAATATACGCAAAAACAAGCTTCGTGGTTCTCATCGAGTACATCTCCAGCTCCTGGAGGTTTTGCTTTATTTTTTGGAGGCGCAGGAGTACAACAACAAGGAGTAAGAGAAGTTTTTTTTGTTTATTTTTCATTTAAGGGTCAAGGGGTTTACGGGGAATTTTAAAGGAGGGATTTTGCTATTTTTGTGTTTGGCACGTCCAAATTTTTTAGGAGAATTTTTAATTTTGTTCTTTATTCGAAAGCAAATGTATGGCTTTGCTTTTCCCTCCTAACCCCCATCCCTTCCAATTAAATTATTTTTCCCCTTTAGGATCAACAGCAACAACCTCCAACATGTTCTGCTTCGGCGTTACGCCTTCTTGGCGAACTTCGAGCGCGTCTTCAGCCTTGGAGCGATTTCTTCCGTCCTTCCAAATTCGGATTCCCACCAGGACTCGTCTCCATCGGTCCGAGAGTTAAGCATAATTTGGAACATTTTCTAAGCAATTATTTGTGCTTGTTTGTTGCTCTACTAATTTATTGTATTTTGACATCTTTATTAATGCTTTTGACATTAGTGGCATTGGCTGGGCTTTGCTACACAATTTATCAACGAACACAGAAAGGACCAATATTTTTTGGAAGTTATGAGGTTTTTTAAAGATCATTTTCTAGAAATTAGATGACATTTTATCCCAACCCCTCAAAAATTTTTAATTACAAATTTTTTCTCCCCAGGCAGGTTTTATGGTTTTTTTTTAATTAATTTTTTAATGAGATGACATTTCATCCCAACCCTAAGATTTTTTAATTTTTCCACTTCCACTCATTCCGAGGTTTTTTATTTTTTAAAGGAATTTTTGTAAGGGATGACATTTGATCCAAATTCCCAAATTTTTTCTTATTTTTTTTTTAATTTTCCCCCTTTCCGAGCAGGTCCCACCAAGCCTTTTGTACACCTTTGCTTTGATGGTTTGTATTCCACTCTTTTACCTTGCAAATGCTGGCTCTGTAATGTATTGGGTAATTGGAACTGGATTATTTTTAATGCTTGCACATGCAATATTTTATGCATCTGAAGAGATTCCTGGACAAGAATTTGAAGTAGTTACTGTTGTGACTGCTTAAAAAAAGTTTTTGGAAATTTTAATTTCTAAGAGGTTTTTTTTAATTATTTGAAAATTTTTTAAAGTTTTTCTACCATTCCCTTTTGAAACAAAAATCTTGTAAATTATTTTCTTCTAACTATCTTTTATCTATTTCATATATTTTTTAAATATTGATATTTATGTATTATTTTAATTTTTAATTTAAAAGCCTCTCTAGAAATTTTTTTCTTATTTTTCTATTTATATTTTCAAAATAATTTGAAAATCAATATTTTAAAAATTCCAGAATTTCTAAAAAAATATTTCTGATTTTTTCTGATTTTCACTAAATTCTGATTTTTTCAAATTCTTATATTTTCCTCTTCTTTTCGCTCACTATTTTTGTCTACCTACCTATTTTCTCTATTTTTTCAAATATTTTTCATGAAGGAAAAAAAATTTTTTTAACTGTAATTTTTCGAAAATGCATAAAGAATAAATTATATATTTTTTAATTTTAAATAAATATTGAAAAGTTTAAACTACTTTAATTTTTTTGTTGAAATTTTTAGCAAATTTTAAAAAAAGATGACAATTGATCCCAATTTATTTAAAAAAATTTTTGTTGGTCTTTAGGCTTCATTTTCTTTGTTGTTCGATATGTGACGATTAAAGACGATTAAAAAGACGTTGAATGAAGAAAGCTTTTTCTTGTGACGTTCACCTGACTTGATAATGAAATCAAAAAGGGAGAAGAGAAGGAATAATCATCACAGGTTTGAAACGCTTAAATTGTCACCTTAAAAATTTTGTTTTCGAATTTTATTAGGGGGAAAAAATTTTTTTGGTCCAAATTTTATTAGGAAAATGTTCTATTTGTTCTTTAACCTTGTCAAAAAATTTTAGGCAATTTTCTAATTAAATTTTTATTTTTCCAATTTAAGTAACATTTTCGACGTTTTTGGAAAATTTTTTTTTATTTTTGTAGTAAATTAGCCCCCATTTCTTAGTTATTTTATTTGAAAATAAAGGTAATTTTCTTCTAGTTGACAGATTTTTCCTTTTTTATTGTTCCATTAAATTTTTGATTATAGCAATTTTCCACTAAAAACAGTCATTTTTCTGTGAGTCATTTAATTCCGTAAACTTTTTTCTTATCTTTTTTTGATTTTTTTCCTTTTTAGGGAGTTCCCTAAACAAATTAGCAATTATCAAAAAACTTGATTTTACAAAAATGTTTATATATAAGTAAGAAGATTAAAATTCTCTTTCTCAAAATGGTTAAAGACCAAGCGGAACTGTTTTTGGTTTCCTTGTAAGTAAGAATAATTATTTTGTTAGATTGTATGTAAATAAATTAACGGTTCTCTTATATGTGTTGGTGGTGTAGTTGGTAGTGTTCCTGATTTTGGTGTAAGAGTTAGGGGTTCGAACCCCAATCGGTCTGACTTTTGTTTTTATTTAAAATTTTTATTCTAAAATTTATTTTAACAAATATTCTTCTTCTAGATACACTTTTCTTCATCAAAATAATTTTTTCTCCCAATCATTTCTTCATTAAACTCTTCAAATTTCGGCTGCTCTTTTAATTCTTCCAATTGTCGCAGCCCAACAAAAAATGTTCAAAGACTTTGCCAATGTGCCTTCTGCCGCCTTCATAATTCCATTTATTTTAATAATTTCAACAGTCCACACAGCTCCCACTACTAAAGAGGATCAACTAATTAAATCTGGCTCGGAAAAGGCAAAAAACGGATTGGAAAATCTCGGTTTATTTTTTGAAAAAATTTTTCCTTTTTATTCTCTTTAATTTTTAAGGCAAAGGAATTGAGAACATTGCAGATGGAGCGAGGGACACGGCGATTGGGGCAGCAGAAAAATTTGGTTTGTAAATTAATTTTTTAATTTTTGGGGATTTTAAGTAAGTCGTTCCTAAAATGTAGTACCAGTCGATAGCGTAGAGTGAGGCTCAGAAAAGGCAAAAGTTTTAGAAAAATCTTTTTCGATTTAACCCCTTCATTTACTCAAAATTTTATTCATATTTTATTTTCTAGCTAATTTTCTACACTATCGAGTGGTACCGAAACTCAAATCCGTTGGTGGGTTTTGCCTAGGCCTGTCCTTGATATGTCACCACACCCCAAAACGAACATTTTTGGTCATCCAAATTCTTCTCTTTCCTTCACTACAGAACTCAATTTTGAGCGAAAAATAATTTTTACATATCCCCTTATTTTTATAAACAAATATTCCTCTAAAAAATGACATCCATCCATTTGTCATTTGTTCCCAAATTTTTTCCCTTCTTTCCACTTGCCCTATTCCCTCCTCTCATTTCCCCTCACTTTCCCTCATTTTTTACTCATCTCAATTCTCCAATCTTCTCCTTTTTGTGCGCCATCCAAAATTTTAAACTTAAAATTTAGCGCTGAATTTTATGGCGCACATTCTCCCCTCATTCAAAAAAGCCCCCTTTTTGCCCAGTCCCAGTGGCTTTTTTGCTTAAAACCGCAAAATCGATTTCCAAATTACTCTGTTCTTCCTTTCAACCTCTCTCTAAATTTTGCCGTCATTTTCAGGCCAGAAAGCAGCGGACGTGAGAGAAAGCGCCAAACACAGGGCAAAAGAAGCAGGAGATTCATTCAGTTAGTTTTAAGAGGGGAATAGTAGAAAATATGGGAAAAAACTAGAAAAAAAATATTTTTTTAAACAAAAATAGTTTAGGTCTCGACAATTTTTTTTCTTTCTTTTTTTAACATAAAAAGGCTTGTTATTTGCTGTAATTATAAGTTGTCATTTTCAGTTCCTTTTTCGAAAAAAAATTTTTTTGACAAAATTTTTGGGAAGATAATGGCATTTTTAGGCAATAATTATTTAAAAATTAAAAAAAAAATTCAGAAAAATTTTCCGAAAATTTTTCCGCGACCCCTCCACTTCATTAACCCTTACATTTGGGTGTTATTTATGCCTTTGTAAGGGGGAATAAATTAAATGAAAAAAGGAGGAACAAGAAAATGGCGCATAAGAAAAAAGGGAATGAAGAAGGAAAGGGGGGGAGGTTTTACTTACGGTTTTTTTCATTCCAACTGCTTTTGGCCTTATTTTTATTTTTTCCTTCTAGCCAAAAAGCCTTCCTTCCCCTTTCGTCTCTTTATCATTCTTCCCTTTCACTTAAAAATATTTTTTAGTCAATTTTTCTAACTGCTGTTCATTCAATTGAAGATAAATAACAAGCCAAAAAAAATTTTTAGAAAAAAATAAAAAAATGAATTTAGCCGAAAAAGCTGCCGCTGTTCGTGATTCGATTGCTGGTGCTGCTTCAAATGCTGGACAAGCTGTTGGTTAGTTTTCGAATTTTTTATATAAATTTTTTATAATTTTTTTTTAGCTAATGCAGCTGTTGGTGCTAAAGACAAAGTCGTGGCTGGTGCAAAGGTGGTTGGTGAAACAGCTGTAAATGCTGGGAAAGTAGCTGGGGAAACTGTTGGTGGGTATATAATTTTTTAAAGAATAAATGGGGGAAAGATAATTAAGTCTTGTAGGGAATTGTATTAGCATAAATAAGAAGGAATTTGTGGGGACTTGTAAAAAGTTGGGGAAGGGGAGGGTGTCTTACCGAACTTTTTTACGGACTTTTTCACTGATATGAGACTGTGATGCTTGTTTTAACTCTAAAATAATCTCTATTGAGTAATTGGGTGCTTAAGGGCTAACTGCTGCATCCCTCCTAATCAAATAAACAAACTAAAAATAAATGATGTATTCACGTGCATTCACAGGCACAAATATTTTGACCTTTTCCTATATTAAAAGGAATCCCGACCGTTATCAGAGTTTATCACAATTCCCGACCCTTATATTATTATTTGTTATTCACTTGTTTACCCCAATCTTGACCTGTTAATGTCCCCTATAAATACTCATCCAAAATGGTCATTCATCTTATCTTAATATCTAATTAGAAGTGTTTATGTGAGTTCTGGCCAGACTCTTGTAATTGTCCCCTTTCCCTCTTTTCGCTATGTATATATTTTTATTTGTAAATAGTTAAATGTAAATAAATAATTTAAAGAATATAATTTGAATAATCCTCGAAAGGCTTCGGAACCCAATCCCAACATTTGGTGCCACTTGTCCCGGGCAAGCCTTGTCGAGAGAAAATGCGCAAGAAATGAAAGCACATAAAAAAAAACGGAATTCCAGTAAAGTCGAAATTAGAAATAATTAAATGTGCTAAAATAAAATAAAGTGATTAAGAAATCCTCAAAAATTGAGAGCTCGAGCTTAAACTCCTTAAATGGTCTAATTGTAAGAATTTTGCAAAAAAAAAAATGGAATTTTTTTAAGAAATGAGAAAAATTTTCTCAAATTAAGAGTCTCTTCTGCAGCCTAAAAAATTAAAAGAATATTGAAATAAAAATTAGGAAAATGGAAGATAAAGTTGAATAAGTCAAAAACGAACGATAAAAGCCTAAAGAAAATAAAATTTAAAAATAAAGTTGAGCTAGAAGAATGACATGAAATCGCTTGATAAAAATTAAAAGAGATTGGTTAAAAATTATTAGTAAACCGTTTGTTTTAAATCAAAAATAAGAGAAACAATGTAGCGCCGCAGTATTTAAAAATACTCTTTGCTACCTCTGCATATCTCTTATCTAACGTAAATAAAAAGATATAATAATGAAGGCAGGTGAAGCTGGGTGCACACTCTGTCGGCTTAGTGCCAAGTACTTAATATAATGAAGAAAATCTGTACAGTAATGAAATGAATCAAGGCGGGTGCAGCTAGGTGCACACTCCGTCGGCTAGGTGCCCTGAAAAGGATATTAAGCGGGTAAAGCTGGGTGCATACGCCGCAGGCTTAAAGAGCCAAATACTCCTTGAGATAGTAGAAATATGTATCTCGAAATAAATTTTGTGAATATTGTATTGGTAATAGATTTAAAACAACTAAAACTAAAAAAAAAATATACTATTTGTGAAAATTTGTGTGAAAAAAAAATTTTTTTTTCAAGCGCAGAAATTTTATTAAAAGAAATGATCAGAATGAATATAAATTTTCTTAGGCTCAATACAACGAAAACAATTGCGCAAAAATGAGAAAAAAAAAGGCATGCAAAATAATTTAAAAAAAAAGTATAGTATGAAATTGAGTAAAACAAGAAAGTATTTTTTCAAATAAACGTGTTAAAATGTTTTGTCAGTTAAACTCATCCTGCAACTAAAAACAGAGGCTATTATATAAAACAAAAGCAAAAAAAAAAATCCCTATTTAGAATTGAAAAAAAAATATAGGCCGCTCACTTAATGAAAAGACAGAATCAGAAAAAAAATAAAATAACCTTACAAAAGATAAAACAGAGAGATAAAAGAGATCAAACAGAGAATATGTATTTTTGAAAAATGAAAACCTGCTTAAAATAATAAAAAGCAAAAGAATAAAACCGTCAAAACCTACGTTTAGAAAACGTAAGACTCACGAGTATTGATACAATATTGTACTTAAATATTGTAAAACGTAGATATTGTAAAACGATGTTATAGATAAAATCTAAAAGGTTATTAGAATAATTAACTTAGCAGTTCAAAACAAGTCATTATCGCAAAAAGACCACTCACTAATGCAGAGAATGTGATAATCAAACAGCTAAAATAAAATAATACTCATAAATGCAGAGAAATGGTATTTTAAATTGAGATTTAACATAAATTTTTTTGATATGAGAGAATTTTAATAAATGAGCAATACCACAAATAACTATTGTTGCTAACTTGACAAATCAATGTGAATTCTATTAGATAAAGGAGCCCACATATTATTGTTAGGTAAAAGGATGGCATAAAACTTAAAAATTAATAAAATTCAACCCCCTGAAATATACGGCATAGTAGAGATTGGAGAGAGAATAGTACCTACTATAGGAAAAGTAGAGATTAAATTTAAAACCGCTGCTTCCGAGAAGAAAAAAGCACAAAACTCCCGCTTTATCTGATTTCAAAAAAAAACACAATTAATTAATAATGCAGGACAAAAAGAAATCTTACTATGGAAGAGCGAGAAAAATTAGAAATAGAACATGAAAAAAGGCGAGTGTAGTAAAAAAAAATGAAAATGACAATTTTTACATTATAAATTGCTCCGACAATTTAAACAAACATTGAAATTCCGGCTATTGACGACCTTACCAAGTATCGGAAAAATATCAAGCAGAATTAAATAAACATTTGAAAATGTTAAAAATAGGAGTAATTAAAAAAAATATGAGATAAGAGAAGCAAATAAAATAGAACTAAAAGAATATATGTAGGTCTTCACCCATCCCTAAAAAAATAGGAGATTCACCGGCAAATCGAATGTTTAAAAGGGAAATGAATACCTAAATTGATAAGCTGAAACACCGGCAGGGAAAAAAATCAAATACCGTCAGAAAATAAACATTAGTCTCGCCGAGAAAAACACTAATTTGTTTTAAAATAATGAAATGCCCGAAGAAATTGTTAGTAAAATAATTCACCGGGACTTGATAAAAGCCGTCAATTTTCAACAAGTCACACGCAAAAGTCGCACATGGAGTAATATTTTTTAGAAAATTTGTTGAGAAAACCAAAAGTAAGATTTAATAAAATAACATGTAGTACATAATCCCAAAACCGAGAAAAAAGTAGAGAAAAATCCCCTGTCTTAAATTGGGAGAATCGACCGAAACATCAGAAGAAGATAACTTCCTACAACGATAAAAACATAGGCCTCTGCAGCAAAATCAACTCAGGAAGGATGAAGAAATGTTCAAAAAATCAACTAAATGGAAACAAAAAGTCTGCTCTGCAACTTGAAAACAAAAAAGGAACTCAACTAAAATCGCTGCTCTTCTACAAAGTGTTTGACTGGATTGTAATAAAACCCCTTTTAACATTTATTGCTAACTATCCAAATTTCACCTCACTTTGTTTTCCGTCTATTTACCAAAAATTTTTCTGTACTCATGTAAAACAACCCATAACCCTTTCTTTTTCAACGTAATATCCCTATAATTAATTTTTCGGAGAATTTGGCAAAAAAAAAAAGCTGAAAAAAAAAAGAAACATTAAAGAAGAAAACTAAAGAATAATTCAAAGCGAATTATAGCTTTTACAATAATTAATAAAAGTATACTAGTAATTTGAAAGCCGTCGCCAAGACGAGAGACAATCAAAATAAAAATTAAAATTTTAAAGATAAAGCTTGGTCGGAGTAAAATTGTAAGGAAGTATTAAAAAAAAAACCGTCGTTCGGAATTGTACGATGAGGAAATTAAATTCTTAAATCTTGTAGAATATTAAAAAAAATATATATTACATTAATAAAATAGCCTAAATTACCCTCATTTTAAAAAAAAAAATTAAACTACAATTTTGAACGTGGACGTTCAAATAAAGGGGGAAGGAATGCTGCATCCCTCCTAATCAAATAAACAAACTAAAAATAAATGATGTATTCACGTGCATTCACAGGCACAAATATTTTGACCTTTTCCTATATTAAAAGGAATCCCGACCGTTATCAGAGTTTATCACAATTCCCGACCCTTATATTATTATTTGTTATTCACTTGTTTACCCCAATCTTGACCTGTTAATGTCCCCTATAAATACTCATCCAAAATGGTCATTCATCTTATCTTAATATCTAATTAGAAGTGTTTATGTGAGTTCTGGCCAGACTCTTGTAATTGTCCCCTTTCCCTCTTTTCGCTATGTATATATTTTTATTTGTAAATAGTTAAATGTAAATAAATAATTTAAAGAATATAATTTGAATAATCCTCGAAAGGCTTCGGAACCCAATCCCAACACTAACCTTGAGAAAAAATAGGGAAAATTGGGAAAAATCCGCAAAAATATGTCCGCAAATTTATTAAAAATTATTTTTTCAAAAATTTTAACAGCAACCGCAGCAACAAACGTTAAAGATGCTACTGTTAATCTAGCAAATGCCGCAGGTCAAAAAGTGAAGGGAACAGCTGAAGTTGTAAGTGAAGATATTTCTGAAGCAGCGAAAGAAACGGGAAATGTTGTTGGTAAAAGAGAAATTTTTAGCAAAATTTTAATAAAAATAATTTGAAGGAAAAGGCTTAGAAAATGCTGGACATGCAATACAATCAGAAGAACATCCAGCAGAACAAGCAAAGGAAGTGAAACAATGAAAGGAGGAGAGAGACTAAAGAACTCTTCTTTTTCCCCTCAAAATTTTCATTTTTGTATTGATCTGGCTTTCAAGCCCCCATTTTTTTATTTTTGCATTTATCCATTATATCTTACAAAATTCCTAAATCCACTACTTTTAAATAATTATTTTTCTTTCTAAATAGTGCTTAATAAATTTTTTAAAGTATTTTTTGAATATTTTTTTCAAAGCCGTCGAAAATTCGATTATTTTTTTTTCGAAAATTTCAATTTTGTTGTAGCCTGTTGACTGTTTTCCCTGAGCCTTGGTAGACTCGAGTGACGAGACTCTTATGTACTTATCTAAATTAAGCGGGAAAATTTTTTGTATGCTTCACTGTTCACACACTATTTCGCCTCTTCTTTTCTTTTTGCTCGGAACGTCCCACTTGTGTACCGGCCGTTTGTGTACCTGGCCATATTTTGGGCCATAACTTTTTTGATTCTTAACCGACTTCAATTATTATTATATCAATTGAAAGCCCTGGATGTGAGGATTATTTTCGCCAACAGGATTGATTTGATCAGATCATGTTATAAAAAGTTATATCTCGATAAATGCGCTCAATCGTGATTTTGATCTTTATCTGTCTGTAACTTTTTGTATGATGATCTGATCAAATCAATCCTGTTGGCGAAAATAATCCTCACATCCAGGGCTTTCAATTGATATATTATTTATTTAAATCAATTAAGAATTGAAAAAGTTATGGCCCAAAATATGGCCAGGTACACAAACGGCCGGTACACAATGATCCCCTACCCCTTTTTGCTTCCTTTTCTTTTTGACACTTCTCAAAATGGTACTAAACAAAATGGTATTAGTCAAAATGGTATGTACCATTTTTCGCGTACCATTTTGTCCAATTTTCTCATAGTACCATTTAGTTTATTACCTTTTCATCTATTTTACTCTGGGTACTAATTTGTCTGAACAAATTTTCCTTTATTAAAAAATTTCTATTTTAAGGATTTACTAATTATTTTATATTAATGCCAGCTCGATCTTCATCCAGAGCTTCAACTAACAGCAAATCTAAAACTAACAAGAAGGCAACAAAACAAGATGATTCCGATGTAGTTTCAGTGTGTTCAAAAACATCTATTGGAACCAATGAAGACGAAGACGACGATTTTATGGATGACAAGAATGAAAATTCTTTTACATTACCAGCGTCAGATCTCAGCTATCATCGAAAGATTTTTATTATGAAAAGTGGCTCAAATACAGGAGAAATCCATCGGTTGCCACATCCAAAATTTGGAAGGCCTGTTCTTTTTATGGTTTGATTTTTCTCTTTGTCATTTGCTTAAATTAAATATTTCTAGATTGATGAAGAAGGAAATCCATTTGAATTAATGAAAATTGAGCAAGGACAAAAGCGGTCGATTTTTGTTGGTGATTCTGTTGTTTCTGACCCGGGAACGATTCTTTTGGTATGTCTTTACTTCAGTATACTTTAAGTATTTTTTTCTAGTTTCTCCCTGTTCATCCTCTTTTTCTGATTCTTCCACTTTTGGAAGAGTCAAAAGAAACGTTTCTTTCACTTGATCAACTTTTTGATGAGTCTCCACTTAAATTATTGTCAAACAATGAAAAATTGTTGAAAGCTTTGCCTTTGGTTACTGAATGTGAAGGTTTGCTTTTTATAAATTTTTATTCAAATAAATTTTATAGGAAGCAAGGGAACCAAAAAATTTCGTCTAAATGAAGATCAACTCGTTAGCTGGTTAAAAATTAAATTTGATTCTCTGAAGGAAACTGTTAAGAAGAATGTCGTGTCAGTTGAAGGACGTGGAGGTGAAAATTTTTTGCTTTGTTTTATTTTTCAGTAACTGCTGTAATTTTTAGTAGCTAATAGTGTAATTCTCTTAAGTAGCATGGGTGGTTGAGTGGTTAGTTGTTTGGTTTTTCCGACCTCGGGTCAGGGTTCGATGCCCTCGCAGTTCTTCTCATTTTTTGCTTATTTTTGTTCTCCTCAGGATCGATTTCTTTTATTTTTGAATTTTTTTAAATTTAATTTTAATAATTTATCCAAGCAGATGTTTTTCTTGATCATTATTCAATGGGTATTCTGTCAGATTATTTAACTCCATCAACTGATCAGTTGCTTCGTTCTCACCTTTTACTTAACAAAGAAGATGAAATTAAGGAATATTCTTCAATTGATACTTCAACTCGAAAAAGAGCTTTGCAACAACCAAAGAAAATTATTCCTACAAAAAAGGTTAATTTATTAATGAAAATAGGATCAATTCAAAATTTATATTTTTCAGCGTCCTTCGAAATTTGCTCAAGTAGCCACTACAGGAATGCAGTCGCTACGTACATTTTTTGGAAAAAAGCCGTGAGTCAAACTAATTAGTATTGTTTTAAATTTATTTAATTTTGCAATTTTTGGTTAATCTTTTTTGGAAGTCTTTCTTTTAAAATTTTTGCATTTTTAAAATTATTTGAGAACATTTTTCTAATATTCGTTCCTGGCTCTAACCGGCAATATCATAAATTAAGTAATGTCCTTGTCTCATTCCTGTCTGCATATTTTTGCTTTTTTGCAAAATTATCAAAATAAAAATAACCGATTTGACCTTGATAAATAAAAAAAACTTTTTTTTGGAATTAAAAAATGGATAAAGAAATTAAGAAAAAAACTGAATAAATAGGGAAAAACTATGGGTGGATACTAGAAAATTGTTCATTAACTTATATTATTTATTTTGCTTGCCTTCAACAACTTTTTGAGATAAAAATAAATATTTTGGTTGTTTTTTCAATAAAAAATGTTTTTGATGCAAATTTTATTTTTTATTTTATTATTTTTAAATATTTGTTTTGCTGCAATTTTTAAGAATCATGGAAGCAACAATGCCGAATTTCTTAAAAAAGAGGCGCCAAGTCAGCAACGCAAAAGTGGTGACCATTTATCATCATTTAATACTTGCACTGATACATCAGGGATTAAACGAAATAATGGAGAAGAATGGGTTTGTTTATTTTAATTATTTTAAAAATATTTTGCCAAAAATGGGGTGGTTGGGTTTCAATATTTTTCGGTGGGTCTCAAGGAGTTTGTCCTTCTATTAAGCCTAACTGGCTTCCGTATTCGTTCAGGGAGTCTTCAAGGGTTTGTCGTTCTTCATGTAGGCCTGATGGGGCTTCCATATCTATTTGGTGGGTCTTCCATATCTTTTATACGTCATCCTTTCATTCTTACTATAGGACTGATAAGTCATGTATTTAGAATTTTCGACGTGTCTGTCATTCTACCTTCAGTGCTCAACATTTCTTTTAGCTATCAATATTCATTTTTTCATTTTTAGATTGCCAGCGATTACTTTGTAATGCTTTGTCACAAAATATCAAATGAATCCAGTTGGCCAATTATGCGAATTGAAGTTGTTGCTTGCCTTAGAGAAGATAAAAAGACTCGAATTCCAATTGGTTCTCAAGTTGAAGAATATCCTGGAAAGTTTTTAGTTTGTAGAAGAGATAATCCAAATGATTTGACTGGAATTGTACATAGAGAATGGAGGTATGTGCCTTTACCTAAATCTCTTGAAGAAGCAAATACTTGTTTTGATAATGAAGGAAAACGAAGACAGAATGGTGAAGAATGGGTATTTTTTTAAAGTAAAAATTAAGGTCAGACGTTTTTCTTTATAGATTGTTGGCACATATTTTGTTATGCTTTGCCACCAAGTTTTATCAAATCAAAGTTCTTGGTTAATAATGCAAGTTGAAATAATTGCTTGTCTTCGAGAAGATTTAAAAACTCGAATACCTGTTGGGTCTGAAGTTGAAGAAACTCCTGGAAGATTTTTGGTTTGTAGAAGAGCTGATTCTGACCCTACCGGAATTGTTTGGAGAGAATGGAGAATTGGTGAAGCGAAAAAACCTGTTGAAACGGACAAAACTTGTTTGGATAATGAAGGCAAAAGAAGACAAAATGGAGAGGAATGGGTTTGTTTTCTTTTTAATTTTTATAATTTTTTCTTTAAATTCTTAGATTGTGTCTGACTATTTTATATTTACCTGTCATCAAGTTTTAAATTCAAATTCATCGCCTACTATGCAAGTAGAAGTTGTTGCTTGTCTTCGTGATGATAAAATAACTCGAATTCCAGTTGGTTCAGAAGTTGAAGAATCTCCAGGAAAATTTTTGGTTTGTCGTAAAGTTGATCCAAATGATCCTGCAATTATGGTTAGAAGAGAATGGAGAATTGTTGTTAAGCCACAACCTGCTAATGTTGTAAAAACTTGCTTGGATAATGAAGGGAAAACAAGAAAGGATGGAGAAGAATGGGTATATTTTTTAAACAAAAATTTAAAATAAAAAAATATTTTTCTTCTCAGATTGTTGGGGACTATTTTGTTTTTCTTTGTCATCAAATACCTTCAAATCCTGTTCCTATAATGGTTGCTCAAGTTGTTGCTTGTTTACGTGAGGATCGTCAATCTCGGATAGCTGTTGGTTCTGAAATTGAGGAATCTCCTGGAATGATTCTTTCTTGTAAACGAGCTGATCCTAATGATCCAAATGGAATTGTTAGACGAGAATGGCATGTTGCTCAAAGCAGAAATTCAACAACAAGTTCAAGCAGTTCAACAAGTTCAAGCAGTACAAATATTTCAAATTCTAATAATGAGATGAAAAATTGGTGTTTTGACAAGAAAATTGGTTTCTTTTGAATTTTAAAAATTTTCATATAAAAAGATTTTTTAGACGCACAATTAAATCATCAAAATTTTGTTTTTCTTTGTTCGTCGCCCGATGCTATTCCCAAATTGGTTGCCTGTCTTCCCCCTCAACTTAATGGAAGAAAAATAAATTCTAATGAAAATATAAAACTTGGATCTTTTAAAATAAGTTGTAATCAAATGAATGATGGAACTATGTTTTATCAATATTCTTGAAAATAATTTTTTTTAATAAGAAATTTTGTGTTTTCTTTTAATTTTTATAATGAATAAAAATTTTGAGTATTTACTCATTTTAATTAAAATTTTTAAAATTGTTGGGACGATTTGTATACTTATCGTTTAATTCTTTTTATTTTTCATTATTAGATAGGACTTTTAATCTCAAATTTATTTTAATGTCAAAGAGAAAAATCATTGACGATACAGAACAACAAAAAACAGAAGAAGAATCCTCATCACAACCCTCAGCAAAAATTGGTTTGATTTTTTAATTTGGGTTTATTTTGATTTTACCTTGTAGCGCCAATATTTCTTAACGCTTCTGCTCAAAAAATTTATGGAACATGGCGCGTTTTGACTGATCAATTAATGATATACACACCTCAAGGAATCTTGCATCGATCAAAAATTGCTGGTTTTGATATGGGTATATTTTTTTTTAAAAATTTGAATAAAAATTGGATTAAATTTTAAGATGGTACTTTAATTAAAACAAAATCTGGACGTGTTTTCCCTTTAAATAATGATGACTGGCAATTTTGGTCAAGAGGTACTATTGGAAGATTGAGGAGATGTCATGAAGAAGGGTTTAAATTATGTATATTTACAAATCAAATGGGAATCCAGGTTTGTGATTTTTTAATATTCAGGAGTTGGGTTGGTATGATTCAGGGGTTAGGTTGTTTTTCTGTTTTATTAAAAATATTTTTTGCCTAACGGTTGTGTGTTTGGTCGATTGGTTAAGGGAACGAATTGTTTTAATTGTGTGGTAGGATCCCCACTAATGTTGTTATTACCTACAATTAGACCAATCCTTTTTTGTCATGATCGGAGTGTCCTAGTATGATCCGCGCCCTCACTTGCGTGCCAAAACGTTTCCCTGGTTTAAGTAGAATCTTAGAATTTTCCTTTGTATATTTTCCTTTCTGTTATTAGAATATATTCCCTCGTTGGTTTCTACAGGTTACTTGTTCTTTAGAATCAAATTTAGATTTTTAAACAAAATTTTCATTTAGAAAAAACATGTTGACGCTGCTGGATTCAAAATTAAAATTCAAAATATTTGTACAGCTATTGGTGTACCTATTCAAGTTAATTCTTAATTTAAAGTTCTATTTTAAATTTCAATTTTAGGTTTTTGTATCAATTGGGACTCCAAATTTTCGAAAACCGTATACAGGTTTATTTTTTCTTTTCAATTTGTTTCTTTATATTTTTCTTATTTTTTAAGGAATGTGGGATAAACTTGTGGAAAGTGAAAATGGATCTATTGGAATAGAAAAAAGTGAATCATTTTATGTTGGAGATGTTGGTTTTTTTTAGATTTTTAAGAGGAAGGTTGTGAGGTGGGAAACTTAAGAATGTAGCTTTTTTAAGTTTAATTGTAAGCTTACAATTAAGATTTTGGTATAATTAGTTTATTCTTTTGGTTATGAATTCTAGGTAATCCATTTGCCTGTTGTGGTTCAGTGGTTTCGTTCTTGATTTTGTACTTTTATATATGAGGTTCGAGTATTCTCACATTTTCTTGGTTTTTTTAAATTCTATTCCTTTTACTCACATCACAAAATTTCCTTTTTTTTTAACTTCAATATTTTTTAAAATTTTATTTTAAATTTTTAGGCTGCTGGAAGGACAAAGAACAACGTAATTATATTTCTATTTATTCAAATCATAATTTTTTTCTTAGAATCGCCCAAAATCAGATCATTCTTGTGTTGACCGTCTTTTTGCAATGAATTTGGGACTTAAATTTTATACTCCAGAACAATTTTTCTTTCCCAGCAATTCACAAAATGAAGAAGAATTTTTATTACCAAAATTTAATCCTTTACAATTGATTGAAAATTCTTCAGATTTTAATGAATTTGAGCCAGGTTTTTTAAATAATTTTTTTTCCTTTTTATTTAAATTTTTTATTAGAAAATGTCAAAATACCAAATTCTTCACAAGAATTAATTTTACTTGTTGGCCCTCCAGCTTGTGGAAAAAGCACATTTTCACAAAAATATAAAGACAATTATGTTATAATAAATCAAGATGAATTAAAAACTTGGCAAAATTGTTTTGATAAATGTAAAAAAGTATTGGAAAATGGATCAAGTGTAATTGTTGATAATACAAATAGAGGATTAGATATTAGGTTTTTTTTTAATTTTTTTAAATTTATTTTGGTACTTTTTGGACTTCTTCCCCCTCCAAGTTGTGTATCAGTTATTCCTCCATTTTTCGTTACTTTTTGCTAGAAATAAAATTTATTTTTTACGACTGTACTTACAAGGGATTGCGCCGACAGAAAACCAAATTCCCGATTTTCGTGAATCGGGAATTCACGAGCCAAAAATCGTCTGAAATTCACGATTTTCGGGAATCGTGAATTAGGTCGGCGCGATCCCTATTCTTGCTTGAGGTAATAAATGATAGGCATGAAGAAGGAATAACTGACATGGGATTCAAATTAGGAAGGGGCGCGGGTTATCCAAAAATTACCAAATTTTTTAAATTTTTTTAAATTTATTTTTAAAGAAAGAAATATTGCGATTTGGCCAAATCTCTAAACATTCCTTGCCGCTGTTTTATTTTTGATTGTTCATTGTCACATTCACTTCACAATAATGAATATCGAAAAATTATAGAAGATGGTGGAGATGAAGCACATAAAAATATTAATGAAGTTGTTATAAAAACATTTTTTGCTGGTTATAAGGTTTTTTTAAATTTTTCAATAGAATTTTTTAAATTTTAAAAAATTTAAGGAACCAAAATTAGAAGAAGGATTTGATGAAATTATCAAAATACGATTCAAACCAAATTTTCAAAGTGAACAACATCGACGAATTTATGGAATGTATTTAATTGGAAGTGTAAATGTATAGAAAAATGGATGGAGAGAGGTACTTTTTTTTAAAATATTTTTTTTTGAATTTCTTTGACAATTTTTTCTAGGTAAGAACTATCCCCTATAACCTAAAGATTTTTCGTTATTTTTCAAAAAATTTTTTCCTAAAAAAACAAGAGGCACACATTTAAAAAGCTTGAATTTTATTTTTGTTAACAAATTTTAATGAGTTTTAATAATAATAAGAAAAATAATATATTGCGCAAATTACACACAATTATTGGAGAAAAGGGTATTTTTTTAAGAAAAAACCATTAGGTAAAAATGCCTCAAATAATTATTAAATTAATAATAATAAAAAGAATTGGGGCAATTAATTAATTTTTTGTTGTGATCATTTTTTTAGAATTCATCTCGTTTTTTAAATTTTTTAAAAATTAATTAATTGCCTTTTTTTTAATTTTCCCCTCATTTCTGATTTCTTTTTTTTAATTCTTCACCCATCCTCAAAAACACTTTTTCGTTTTCCTCTTCCCTTTTTAGAACAAAGCTCGAACTGCACGGATAGCCCATCGTTTCTGTTGTTTGCGTGGAGTTTCAACATTCTTTTCCTTTTCAATTTCTTCCTTCTTCTCTTCTGGTGCAACAGCTTCCTCACGTTTATCTTCACGTTTTTCTTCAGTTCCAACATTCTTCCTTTCTTCAGTTGTTCCTGCAGCAGCAGCCTCATCACGCTTCTCGGTCTTTTTGGTGATTTCTTCATGTCCAGTAATTTTCTTCTCTTCATTATTTGCAGTTATTTCATCTCTCTTCTCTTTTCCTTCTTCAGCAGTTTTTCTCTGTTCTGTTGCCTTTCCAGTTTCCTCACGCTTTTCTTCACGTTTTTCATTGTTGTTGTTGGTAGCTGGTGCCAATCCAGTTTTTGCTGCTGCTTCATCTTTATTAATTTCTGCTCCAGCAATTTCTTCTCTTTTGTTGTGTTGTTTTTGGTCTTCTGTTGCAGAAACAGTTTTCTTCTCTTCAGTGTTTGCTGCTGCTCCATGAATGTTTGTTTCTTCACGCTTTCCCTCAGTCTTTCCTTCATTCTTTTGAACTTCAGTATCACGCTTTTTGCTTTCGTGCTTCTCAGTTTTGCTTGTTTCAATGTTTTCCTTGTTTTGTCCCTTTTCTAATTCAGCATCTCCTCTTTTAGTTTCAGAACGGCGTTCATCAGATCGACGTTCAATACCTTCTTGTTTCTCTTCTGCATTCTTTGCGCGTTGTTCATCTCTCTTCTCAGTCTTCTTTTCATTAGCTTCTTCAGCATTTGCTTGATGTTGTTGTCCTTGTCCTTCAATTTTGCTTTCTTCACGCTTATTCTCTAATTTGCCAGTATTTTCTTTTGAAATTCCAGCAGCAGGAAGGGAAGCTTCATCTGCGGCAATTTTCTTTTCTTCACCAATAGTTGCGCGTTTCTCTGCAGCAGTTTCTTCCTTTTTGTTGCCATGTTCAATATTGCCTGTTGCTGAGTCCTGTTTTATTGTTGAAATATTTTTTTGAATTTTTAAAAAATCTTTTACCGATGCCTGTGTCTTGTCAGCAGTATTGGCAATCACAAAGGAGATGATCAAAGTAAGAGAAATAATGGAAATTAAGAAAGCTCGCATTTTAATAGAGTTGAAAATTGATGCTCTAAAAATTGGAAGCATTTAATTTTAATTATTAATATCGCGTAAATATATAGTTGAGATTAAACGCGAGGGATTTATTAAGGATGAATAAGTTGGGATCCGCCCCTTATTTTTTCTTTCAAATTTTTGGATGAGTGAAGAAATTTCCCAAAAATAATGCTTGAAAATAAAATATTCTTTTATAGAAGTAAACTACGCGTAGCATGATTGGCGAGATTAGGATCAGTTATTTATTACTTTATACTTTTCTGGAGACTTGGAAAAACTGGATTTTTCTAAAATTTCGCATATCTCTTTAAATGTTTGGAAAATAAGTTGTGAGGGAAGGGACCGCTGTATTTTGGGAGGGATTAGGATTTTGAATTAGGTAAAAGGTGGATTAAAAAATTATTTTTAGATTGTTAATTTTAGAGGGAAATTTAGGGAGGTTAACAGGTCTCATAATGTTTTGGTCAAATATTTATATTTTTTGACTATTTTTTGGTTTATTATTTTTGGCCCTTTTGGGGGAAATAGGTAAATAATCTGTACAAATAAATACTTAAAAAAGTTTAAGATAAAACTAGAAAAAATATCGAGAGTAAAAAAAGGCAAATTATAATTTTTTTCCTTCTCCAGTTGGAGCAAATATTATTATTTTTCTTATTATTTGCTGTTGAGAGGAGAGCTTACTGAATGATGATCTGTATCAACTAACGGGCTGCTTAAATGTGCCTCTTGTTAACCCGAAAAATATAGGCGGGTAACTATTGTGTGTGTGTGTTATGAGAGGAGGAGGTCATCGCGCCATTGCCGGCCTCGACAAGAAAATCAGCCACTTCCCGCCCACTTTTTTTCTTCCTTTTTTTCCTCCAAATGCCGATATAGTGCGAAATGATTAAAAATAGTAGCAAGTATATTACACTCCCCAAAAATGGTTGGTCACCTGTCGAGGTCGGGTAAAAATATGGTGATAGACAGCCTTACACACAGCACATGTCTGTCTTTCATCTTTTGTGTGTGATATATTACAATGGTGGCCTTCCTTTTGCGCATTACACACCTTTTAGTTGTTGTTGTCTGAGCAGCTGTTACTGCCATTTTTCAGCTCAAATTCTTTTTTTTATTTCCTACTCTTCTGTTTTAGTTGGTCAGCGCGCTTTATTATTTTTATTATTACCGGGAGAAGGGAGAGGGAGGAAAAGGGGCCGCTGAATCGGCATATTGTGCTGTTACAAACTTTTGATCTATTTTTCTTTTTTGGGTCTATTTTTTCAGCCAGAGGGGCAAAAATATTGTTATGACAATCCATCAATTTTTGCCCTAGTTTTGATTCAAAAAGGAAGAAAGGTTTTTGGATGATTTTGATTTATAATATTTTTTAATATTTTTGTAAAATGGGGTTTACAATGCTATCCTTGCATATGTCGTTGATTTGCGCATAGATTTAAAAACAAGAAGAAAGGAAATAAAAATAAAGGAGAGTATGTAGATAGGGGATAATTTATCATTTTTCATTGTTTATTTTTACAACATAAATATTTTTAAATTAAGCACAGAACAAAACCAAGTCAACACCAAACTGACGCCGAATTTTGTGGTTATTACTATTATCTTTTTATTCGATGTGAACAAAGAAGTGTTGTGTTTTTATTTTTACGGCAAAAACAAATTGTGGGGGGATTTTCTGTTTTGACGGATTAAAAAAAATTTTTTTCATCTATTATTTTCGACATTCATATCTTTCAAAATTGACACAAGAAGAAGATCGAAACTTCGACTTGTAGAAATTCAAATAATTATTTTTACCCCTTTTTTATGGCATAAAACCCGAAACGACGTGAATGGTCAAAAAATTTGTTTAAAACGTACTACAAAATTAAGAGTTTCTTTCATTTGACCATTTTTAACTGTCGATTAGTTAGAGATTTTGAAATTTAAAATTGTTTACATTTTTTTAGTTTACACTTTGAAATACTTTGAGTTTACATTTTGAAGTCCCTCGCGAAATAGTGTGAGAACGTTTCTAGAGAAATAAAGTTTATGTTTTCAAATTTTCGCCTACAAGTTTTGGCGGCCATTATTTTTGGCTTTTTGTTTTAATATTGATTTTTTACTTTTTTCTATATTTAACGTTCTCTCTATTGGAGGTTGGCGCGTGACAGGATCCCGAATTTTTTTGATTTTCGAGATCCGCGATTTCTTCGGGATTTATCCCTCCGGATCCCGTCCCGGCATCTATTAAGGAAAAAATCCCGACTCGGGATCCTGGAAGTGCGATTTTGCCGACCTCTTGTGTTTCAATTAGTGTCCTCTGTTGTCCATTTTTAGCAAAGATGTTCTACAACAGAATGCGTGGCTTTTCCTTTTTTTGGGGATTAACCTTTTTGAGGGGGAGGTTATAATGACTTGCGGACAAGACTTGCTTTTCAATTTTTGGAAAATGTAGCCAATTTTTTTCAGTACTTCACTTCAGCAGCAACAGCAACAGCAACAACAGCAGCAGCAACAACAACAGCAACAACAACAGCAGCAACAACAAAAGCACCAGTTTCTCCTCGGAGATAGCCGGGCAAAAAAGCACCAGTTTCTCCTCGGAGATAGCCGGGCAAAAAAGCACCAGTTTCTCTTAGGAGATAGCCGGGCAAAAAAGCACCAGTTTCTCTTAGGAGATAGCCGGGCAAAAAAGCACCAGTTTCTCTTAGGAGATAGCCGGGCAAAAAAGCACCAGTTTCTCTTAGGAGATAGCCGGGCAAAAAAGCACCAGTTTCTCCTCGGAGATAGCCGGGCAAAAAAGCACCAGTTTCTCTTAGGAGATAGCCGGGCAAAAAAGCACCAGTTTCTCTTAGGAGATAGCCGGGCAAAAAAAGCACCAGTTTCTCTTAGGAGATAGCCGGGCAAAAAAGCACCAGTTTCTCTTAGGAGATAGCCGGGCAAAAAAGCACCAGTTTCTCCTCGGAGATAGCCGGGCAAAAAAGCACCAGTTTCTCTTAGGAGATAGCCGGGCAAAAAAGCACCAGTTTCTCTTAGGAGATAGCCGGGCAAAAAAGCACCAGTTTCTCTTAGGAGATAGCCGGGCAAAAAAGCACCAGTTTCTCTTAGGAGATAGCCGGGCAAAAAAGCACCAGTTTCTCTTCGGAGATAGCTGGGCGATCTTCACTCCAAACAATGCAACAAGTAAACTCCAATGGTCTCGTCTACATGGTTAGCTTTTTAACTTTATTAAATTCGCAAGTTTTGTCCGCAAGGTTTCCCCCCTTAAATAAGTTTATCCGTTCCCAATGTTAAAGCCAATTATATGTTGGCCAAGTTCTTGTCAAATGAGAAGACGTACAGCAGATGTTTCATTGGTTGGATGCAATGATTTGTTTGTTTTGAATGGTTGATCTTTTTATAGGTTGCTTTTATGTTTAAAATTTTTTTATTTACTTAATTTTCAGCTTTGAGAGAGCTTATGGAGGAATCAAATTTGCCCGTCAAACGAGAACCTCAACAAGAGAATAATGAACATGATGAAGTTAGAGATGCAGGGCCTGCTGTGGCTGATACAACTAGTTTGTTTTTAAACTTGATTTTTCCTGGGTTTTTAGAATAACAAGCTCTTCTATGGGGTTTTTTGAAGGGTTTTTGTATAAGAATATTTTTTGGCTGCCCTCAGGTCCTGCTGCCGTGTTCACATTTTTCGCTCCCAATGTTGTACTCGAATTCATAGCGCAATGCTAATAAACAAGAATCGATTTTTGTCCAAATTTCAACGAAAGAATTTTTTGTCCGCAAAATTTTTCCGCAATTTTTTAATCTCAATTTCCAAACAGATTCGTCTCCCACCGCTGTTCCTCAAAACAAATTGGACATGTTAAGGCAAGAAGAAGGTGCTCTCCTTTCGTTGTTGTCACGACTCCGTTCGCATCAACGTACTTTGCAATTGGAACAAAACAAGCTGAATGAGATTTATGAAAATAAAATTAAGGAAAGGGACAACAGTGAATCGTAGAAGTTTAAAGTTTTTGTTTAGTTAGTGTTTTTATTGTGCTTTAAATTCATAAATGTTCTTATTTTGTTGATGTTTATATTTTTAAGTGTCATTTTTGAATGGTTTTAAAAATTGCCCTGAGTCGTTTTAAGTTGTCCTTCCATTCGGTGATCTACTGGAGGTAACCCCTAAGGCATTTCATTTAATTCAAAACATGCCCTGAGGTAATTAAAGTTGTCCTTCTGTCGAGTGATCTTTTGGGATCATCAACCCGCTAACCCTAGAGCAAAAAATAGCTTAAAAGGCATCGCAAAAGATCACTTATGAAAATAACAAGTAAGACTCATAACGAAGAGGGTCTTATAACCCCTTTTTGGTTGCAACGTTCTTTTAACCAATCGATCTTTTAGCCACGGCCTTTTAACTCTTTTTGGCGTAACGGTTTTTTAACCTCTTTTGGTTTCGTCGGTCTTTTAACCTACCGATCTTTTAACCAGTCGGTCTTTCAACCCCGTGTTGGGCGTGTCGGTCTTTTAACCTCTTTTGGTTGCGTCGGTCTTTTGACCCCTTCTTGGGAACGATCTTTTAATCAACGGTCTTTTAGATAATAGTTTTTTGTATAGCGGAAGGTCGGTTGAGTGCCAAATTCTAGAGCGCGATAACTACTGTAAATGCCACAATCAATTAACTTGCCCATATTTGGGCCATAAATTTTGTGGTTTCAATCAATTCGGATTAATTTTTCATCATTCAAAGCTTGTATGTGATGATATTTTCGCCAAAAGGTTTGATTTGTCAGTTAATCTTAAAAGTCAAAGCTGAAAAATATTCAATTCGTCGAACGATAAATTAAAATGAGGGTATATTACGTGAACATAAAGTTTTTCGCAAACAATTCTCACGTATTGTCTCGAAATAAATTGTGGATCATGTAAAGGGTCATTTCATTGATTATATATTGTTGATTTTCCATTAATTAATACATAAATGTATTCCAATACAGTAGCTATCACGCTCTCAAAATTCAGCACTAAACCGGCCTATACCGCTGATACTCAATTATTTCTCTAACTCTTGGGACAAAGTGTCATTTATTTTTAACGTAACATCCCAACTTCTCAACTAACTCAACATTTTCTATCTCTACATGCTACATTCCAACTTACTTGAAAAGTAGTAAGAGTAGTTCTCAATACAAAAAGGAATACAAGAGTCTGACAACATTAAAAAGCCTCTTCGGAACTTAACGAAAATCTTCAAGTAAAAACGATAATTCATCATCAACAAATTCATTTTTATTTATTGAAACAAATAAAAAAACAAGAAAAAGTATATAAAACAAGATAATTATGTAATACAGTCGAAACTAGGATTTTGACAATCCGTAAATTTCATTTAATTTTTGAGAAAATGTCGAAGATTTTCCAACAGTTCAATTGGCGATTCGACTGTATCTAATTAAACAAAAAAATAAAAAAACTGTGTTTTCGCTTTCTTTCCCTAATCCAATTTTGGTATTTGGTGCCGGCGCTTCCTTCTTTTGTAATTCCAATGCTTCTTTATTGCTCAACGACCAGATATTGTGCTTGCCTTTTCTTCGTCTATACGTTCTTTAAAATGAAAAAATAAATCTTTAAAAAAACAAAAATGCCCGGAATTTATGTTGCTTGTAAAATTCTAAGATTGGAAATCTCAAAGAAAAGAAGTTTTATTTTTTAAAAAACAAATAGAAGCCCGACCAGAACAAATGCCAACCCTAATAAGCAAAGTAAACTACCCAAGGGAAGCAACTGGTCGGAGATTTAAACATCGACAACGGAGATTTTTAAATTAATGTTTTAAAAAGGGACAAAACTTAAAATAAACGAAAATTTGTGGAAACCAGATAATCAAACAAATCAATTAAGTTTCAAACCTTGTTTGCTGAATTCTAACAAAGGATTGCAGTTCTTCGGTCATTTTTTCTGCAATTCTTGTCCCTCTAAAGCATACTCATCAAATAGACGGCCTTACCGCAAAAATCACCGGCCTAAAAAATAATCTTGAAGCCATAGTAAATAATAAAAAATAAGGATATAGTTTAGTCGAGGGCCCGCTCCAAACCGGGTCGAAACATATGTCATTCGATTCGTCTCGGCGAGCTGAGTCGAATGGTACCACTCCCTAAGTGCGGAAATGCCTGTGGACCGAGATATAGGTCCCTGAAATTTGAAAAACCATAGGGGGGAGTAAGCTGATTTTGGGTTGAAAAATTCGATTTTTTGTATTATAGCTCATTCGACTCAGCTCCTCGAGCTGAGTCGAATGACACCAAAATCAGCTCTAGGTCTCAACTTTGAGCCGAGATAAAGAGGCTCAAAATGGTCAACCTAAACCTATGGGCGTCGGCGAGGCGCTTGTGCAAAACCCCGCGCTTTGCGCGGGGTTTTGCGGCACGCGCCTCGCGGGGAGTCTACGGGCGCTGGGTCTGGGCTCGTAACTTAATCCTATTCATATTATCGATGAAGTGGGCTTGCCCGGTTTCCTCCGCAGCAGCAACCACTCAACGGATAGCATAGGTAAGGAGCTAAAACAAACAGTCATAACTTTCTCAAATCAAGTCTGATTTTGCTGATTTTGGTTTCATTCGACTCAGCTCGAGGAGCTCTTTCGAATGAGCTATTATTTGCATATTCAAATTTTTTATCCAAAATTCGCCCTTGTAGTTCTTAAATTTTCAGAAGTCTGTATTTCGGTCTAATCAAATCAGATTTCGTTGATTTTGGTGTCATTCGACTCAGCTCGATGAGCTCTTTCGAATGAGCTATCACACGAAAAATCGAATTTTTCAACCCAAAATCAGCTTACTCCCCCCTATGGTTTTTCAAATTTCAGGGACCTATATCTCGGTCCACAGGCATTTCCGCACTTAGGGAGTGGTACCATTCGACTCAGCTCGCCGAGACGAATCGAATGACATATGTTTCGACCCGGTTTGGAGCGGGCCCTCGACTAAACTACAGCCAAAAATAACCTCGTTAAAAATCTTAACAGCTTCTGGATACTCTCTCAAAGCTAAAAATTAAGTAAATAAAAAACTATTGAAAATAAAAACAACCTATCAAAAGATCAACCATTCAAACCAAGCAAAGCATTGCATTTAACCACATCTGCTGTAAGTCTTCTCATTTGACAAGAACTTGGCCACCGTTTAATTGGCTTTAACATTGGGAAAGGATAAACTTATTTAAGGGGGAAACCTTGCGGACAAAACTTGCGGATATTTAATAAAAAAACAAACCATGTAGACGATAGCATTGGAATTTAATCGTTGCACTGCCCAGATGTAGCCGAAGCTAATAATGGGACTTTTTCTGCCCAGATGTAGCCGAAGCTAATAATGGGACTTTTTCTGCCCAGATGTAGCCGAAGCTAATAATGGGACTTTTTCTGCCCAGATGTAGCCGAAGCTAATAATGGGACTTTTTCTGCCCAGATGTAGCCGAAGCTAATAATGGGACTTTTTCTGCCCAGATGTAGCCGAAGCTAATAATGGGACTTTTTCTGCCCAGATGTAGCCGAAGCTAATAATGGGACTTTTTCTGCCCAGATGTAGCCGAAGCTAATAATGGGACTTTTTCTGCCCAGATGTAGCCGAAGCTAAAATGGGACTTTTGCTGCTGATGCTTTGTTGTTGCTGCTGCTGAAGACTGAAAAAAATTGGATACATTTTTCAAAAATAAAGAAAAGCAAGTCTTGTCCGCAAGTCATTACTACCCCCCACCCCTCTAAAAGTTAATCCCCCAAAAAAGGAAAAGCCATGCATCTAATAGAGAGAACGTTAAAGATAGAAAAAAGTAAAAAATCAATATTAAAACAAAAAGCCAAAAATAATGGCCGCCAAAACTTGAAAGGCAAAAATTTGAAAACATAAACTTTATTTCTCTGGAAACGTTCTCACACTATTTCGCGAGGGACTTCAAAATGGAAACTCAAAGTATTTCAAAGTGTAAACTTAAATAATATCAAATATGTGTTCGAAAATAAATTAAAATATCCTCTCAATAGAATAACACATTACAATGGTGAAAAATACGAATAAAATATTAAAATTTAATCTTTTGCTTCGGCTGCCAGCATTCCATTCATCGTTTAATTGTTGCTGCCTGTGTAGACCAACCCGAACAGGAATTCTTTCGCTAAGAGGTCCGATTCCGCCAGGATTGAAAGCTGCAATCTGTAAATTAAAAAGAATTAAAAGAGAAAACCTTTTAAAAATTACTTGAATGCTATAATAAAACATTGGCTTTAAACCATCAATTCGAGCAGAAGGCCTTTGAGGTTCGTGCAGTTCTGCTTCAGAAAGAGTTAATTCAATAGGTTGTTCAGCAGTTTCAGTAACGTAAACAAAAATCTAGAAAAAATATTTAAATTTTTTGTCATTCTAATCGATCAAATCACTCAAAACCCTTAAAGATTAAAGAGCGGAAACCGAACACATTTTTTAAAGATAATAATCTTTCCCTTTTACTTATTTACATATGTCCTTCAACGAAGGGGGATGAGTGGTAACCTTTAAAAATAAAAAGTCCAAAGTATATTCCTAGTCTAGGTAAACAAAATCTCTCAAAAAACGTTTGGGGAAACCCCCAACTAACACCCCAACCCCAAATAACATAAAATCTAACCTTGTATCCTCTCTGCCTGCTACTATTTTCTTCACTTTTTCTGATCTCTGATCTAATCTTGGATGTCAAAGAAGAACCATCTTTTGCAGAATAAGACTCGTTTATTATTGTTGTTGTTGTTAACGTAAGAGGAACAGGTCTCCAATCAAGTAATAAAGCATATCCTCTTTTATTTATTGTTGATGATGTACCTTTATCAATCTCCGAATCCTTTTTAAAAGAGAAAAATAAATAAAAATAAAATTATGATGCAAAAGATTTCTCGTTTTTAAAAATTTATTACGCACAATTTACTATTAAAATATTTTTAGAAAAATTTGGAAGGGAAATAAAGGGAGAAAATTTTAATCTTAAATGATCAATCATAAGCTACTTCAACCCCGTTTTTAAATTAAAAAAGAAGCGTAAAATTATGCAAAATAATCTTTAAAAAACGAGAAATCTTTAAAAAATATAAAAATTATACCAAATCTTCAATTTCTTCAACCAGCACAAAACTAATTTCAGGAGCTTTATCAGGTGCCTTTTCTGCTGTCTATCAGAAACGTCAAATTAAATATTTGGGTTGCTGACAATTAATAAAACGAAGACAAAAGTTTTAATATAATATTTTATTATAGCACCTTAAACTTGGGTAATTAAACCAAATTAAACAAAGAAAATGTGTGAACGAAAAATGTGAAAAATGAATAAAATCGCGAAATTAATAAATTTATTAAGTTCTTGGGTCGTCACGGGAGAGGGATAGCCAACCATTGTTGTCGGGGCACTCCTTGCCGTTACCGATCTCTCGGCCAAAGAAGGCTAGGGAACGGTTCCGGCAAGGAGCACCTTTTGTGGTGTGTTGCTGTCCCAAGTGGGATAAGGAAAGAATGAAGTGTTGCTGGGAGGAGTGTGCTTCTTTAAATAGTGGGGGTAAATGATTATATCTTCTTTTAAAAATAATTTATTTACATTACAAAATTATTGTGGGAAAGTTGTTGTTAAAAAATGAGGAGGAAAGATGGTAGGCCAAAGAAGGCTAAAAAATAAAAATTCTTTTAATAAAAGAAAAAAACATTTTTTATAAAAAGAAAATGTTTACACAAAAATAAAAAGGAATGTGAATTGATTGGTCGGTGATTCACTTCTTTCACACCGACTGACAAAAGAATAAAAAATAAAATAAAAGATTTATTTTTACCCGGGAACGCCCGAGTCTCGTGTCTCGGGCGTTCCCGACACTCCCCACGTCGTAGCTATTCCCTCAGGAATTGAACCTTAGTTTGGTCCTTGTCCTTTAACCTCCGCATCACTCGTGTTGAGATTCGGTTTAGCTCGTATCTGCTGAGGGTGTCAGGTGTTGAAATTGCTCCTATAGTTGGCTCTTCTTTTCCCTCTTGTAGCCGAATTATCGAATGTCTTCTTGTTGCTTCATTATTGTGTGTGGCCTCGATCAAATTGGTGCGCTGTAGTATCTTCTTTATTCCCCATGGGAGAATGTACAAGTACAGTATAGATAGAATGTTGTATATGACCGTTAGTTTGAACGCAGTTTCCCATGACATCCATTGGGTTAAGCTGAACGTGTAGTCGAATCGTTGGTTTTCGTAATTTTCGGTCGTGCTTTTGTCATTCACGATTGTTTGCATGTGTTGTCCTCTGGCGAAAGTTCGAAATGAGGCTAGCAACCTGATGGTTGGGTCGGAGTCGTTCGTTAATTCTAAATTTTTGAAGATGAGCGTGTCCAAAGTTGGTAAGCTCGTGCCGTTTAGTTGGTCTAGCGTTATTGTTTCGGCCTGTGGGTGATTGACTACGTGTCCTTCAATTTGGTCTATTGTGAGTAGTTCTCCTTCCCAAAGCATTGTTTGTCTTCGGTATTTCTTACAACTTCCATTTTTTGACTCCTCTCGAATAATTAGTGATACTGGATCTAAATATGCTTGGAAATAGTTGTCGTATATGCTGATGTTGACTGGTAGAAATTTGAAACAGTTCTTCTCTTCGTTAGGTAGGAATTGCACGTTCTTCTTTTCTATTCGAATACACTTCTTTACCTCCAGGAGGTTTCGCCCGCTGTTGGTTATCCATCGTGCTTCGATTAAGTCTTGTTGGAATAAGTTTCGAGCTATTGTTGTGGCGTCCATGGCCGTGAACGGGAGCCTATGTAGGCCAGTGTTCAGCAACCAACAGACTGTAGTCTTTAATTTGGTTATGCTATTGAGTTGCGCCGCTGTGAGCTGGCTTGCAAGTTGCTCGGTTTTGACGGTCGCTCTTTTGCTTCGTATTCTTGTGATTCTGTCGAATACTTCTTGTTTTATTAAGTATCCTTGGTCTGACATTACGTAGTCGTGTCCACAGTCTTCTTTTGTTTGAGGTTCTGAAGTGAACGATAAAGCCAGATCTTCTTTGGTCCAAATTTTTTCGGTTGGGTAATAATCTCCGTGCCAAGTGGCGAGATATGTGTACTTGCATCTTACTTCCTCTGTGGGTTTCTTCCAGACGATTAGTGATCCTCCTTCGGTTGGGCATTCTTCATCCTCTAGTGAGCACTTGGCCATGTTGTCGATTGGTGAGTGAAGAGTTTCGGTGGATGGATCAAAATATAATTTCTCGTCGGTTTGGAAACAGTTCGTTCGCTGACTATGCTGTGTGGAGAAATAGCTGTAATCGATTGGTGGGTTGAAATCGTTCAGAGTCCTTTTGATTCCTTCAGTTGCTGTGAGTGGTCCGTATTGGCAGTGGTCGGTCTTGGTCATTCTGAGGCATTCTTCTTTCGAAATCGGGAGTGTTTCGCTGGTGGTCACATTTCTTCCTTCCCCGATTACGTTTTCCCAGTACTCTACCTTCTGTTTTACAATGACACACCTACTTGCTTTAACTTCCCTGGTTTCCATATTTACCCGATACACTTGCAGTCTTAATTTGACCTTGGTACCCGGTAACCATTCTGAACAAGACATACCTCGATGTTGTAAGTCGATCACTCTTGCGGGGGCCACCTCATTGCACATCATTGCCGCCACGGTCCATCTGAACTTGGAAAGTAACGAAATTAGTAAAAGTAGTGTCCAAACAAGTTTGTTCTGGCTCTTATTCCATGGCCCAAGAGGGCGTGAGATGTTGTGTAAGTCCACAGGTGGACTTAATGTTGGCCAGCGGAATCTGTCACGTTGTTTGTCTGCATATGAATACTCGTCTTTCTCCAATTTTCCTTTGATTCTTATTCCCTCATTTTGTTTTATCAAAATGAGCTCTCCCACTTTAGGAGTTTGATTGCTACTTCTGTTTCTTGTTGAATTCTTTAATAATTTTGGTCTTTTTTCAAGACAGTCTTTTAACGATTGATCTGATGCTTTACGGTTAACACTAACACTTCGTAGTTTACCCACATCTTTCTTTACGATATTTTGGCGTAGTATATAATGTGCCTGCATTGCTTGTTTTGCAGGGTTTTTCACTTCTTCAATTATTTTTGTTGTTATTTGTTGTTTTATTTCCACTTTGTTCATCGATTTCTGTTCTTCTATTATTTCTTTAGCGTCTTTCATACCTTTTGCTTGTTTGTTTACTAATTCTATTTTGTCTTCATTATTATGCTCAAGAGAGCTGTTTACTTTTATATAATGACAATTTGTGTCGAGCTTATTCCTTTTGTTGATTTTTAGATTTCCTTTTCCACTGATCATTTTTCCTACCGTTGATCTATTAATCCAAAATCCATTTGGAAGTCTTCTTTCCGATTTTATGTAAAAATCATTGTAATTATCATTCCCTATTAATATTTCAGGGCTTGTGTTGTGGTTTGGTACTTTTAATTCTTCTTGATATAGCTCTCTATACTTTCCTTCTATCTTTACTATTGTCATTTTTGCTAACGGTTGGTCCGTAGCTGACATTTGATAAATTCTTTTTCCTCTTTTTGTTTGTATTCCTAATTTTGTTTTTGCAAGTGTGTAGGTGCCAAGGTTGGCTCCTGCAAATCCTGTTAATTTAACTTTGTTATACTTCTCTAGTTTGAGGTTAAGTTTTTCTGCTAGGTTCTTACTAATGTAACTCTGATCACTACCACTGTCAAAAAAACAGAGTACCTTTTCCTGTTTGTACGGTATTTCTGGATTAAATACCGTAATTGTTGTTGTCAGTAATATACTAGTTTGGTTACTTTCTTCTTTATTTGTTCGTACCGATTGTAATTGAATTTTTTCTTCGATATTATTGTTTATTTGCTTTCTTTCTTCTTTCTTTCCAAATTGTTTTAAACAAATTGCTTGATGGTGTCCTTGCTTCTTACAAAACCAACATATTTTGTTTTTGGTTGAGCATTCTTTGCTCTGATGTCCTGGTCTTAAACAGTTGATACATAGCTTCTTTTCTCTTGCTAGTTTGTATCTTTCTTCTGCTGTTGGGATTTTTCTACAATCCGTTGACCAATGATTAAGGTTACAAAATGGACATGGCCACTTTGGTTTACTTCTTTTTCTTGCTTTGGTTGAATTTGGTTTTGTATTTTTACTTCTTTTTTCTTTGGTTCTTCCTTTCTTTGTTCTTTTGTTGTGTATTGCATTGTGGTTTTCCCAAATTTATATGGTGTTTTTTGTCTTTTATCTTCGTTAATTTCTTGATGTGATTCTTTGTATACTTCGTTTACTGCTTGCTCTTCTTTTATGATTTCTGCCAAATTTTTTATTAAGATTTCTGTATTCCATTCGTTTGATTGTCTCTTCTTACTTAGCATTTGCCTTAAGACGGCTTTGCTTAATTTTTGCTCTATCATTAGAGATATTGCTGGAATATTTATTGTTTGTTTGTGTGTCTTCATTAATCGATTTATTCTTTGTAAGTCGCGTAACAATTTTATGTCGTCGTTAAAATTTTGACTGGTCTTTAATCCTAGTAATTCTTTGTTTAATTTTCTTATTTGTGTTTCTTCTTTCTCAAATTCTTCTTTAAGAATTTCGATTGCGACTTCATAATTTTCTTCTAGTGGTTCTATACCTTTGAGTACGGCTGCTGCTTCTCCTCTTACATGCGCGAAGAGTTGACATATTTTTTGTAACCTTGGAATACTATCATCTTCATGAATTAATAGTTTCCATATAGGCCAAAAGTCTGACCAATTTGGTCCTTCTAATGTTACTAATTTTAGTAACGGTGGTTTGAGGCCGTGGGTATTTCCTCTAGATTCATTCATTGTTGTATTTTGTTCGTTTTGTGGTGTCGGTTCCTTTTGAGACCTCATGACTAAGTAGTCTGTCTCAATTGAGTTCCAATTTCTTATTTTTGTTTTTGCTGTTTTGTAAATACTTTCTATCTGATTTTCATTGATAAAATTTGTTAGTTCATTTTCGGCTTCGATTCTTTCACTTGTCTTCAATTTTTGAATGTTTGCTTCCCATTCATCTTGAATGATCTCAATTTTTCTTGTGTTGCTTTCCAATTCTTCTTTTATTGCTTTTATCTTCCTTATCTGACCTTCAAGTACGTGAATGTCTTCTTCTTCTGTTGGTCCTTTGACCTCTGTTGCTATTAATTCTTTAGTGATCTCGATGATATTTTTTAACTTTCTTTTGTTTGATGTTATTGAAGACATTTTTATTATTTATTTTAATTTTATTTTATAAATTTTTTATTAAAAAATTTTTTAATAAATTTATCCTGGCTCAATAGAGCTTTGGCTTTTGTTTTAGTTAACTTACTTTTATTGTTCTTGCTAACAATTTGATTTTGTCCCCCACTTTCTTTTGAATTTGTTGCTTTGTTGTTTTTGTTGTGAATTTTTACGAAATCGTTCGTTGTCGGGGCTCCAGATATCAGAAACGTCAAATTAAATATTTGGGTTGCTGACAATTAGTAAAACGAAGACAAAAGTTTTAATATAATATTTTATTATAGCACCTTAAACTTGGGTAATTAAACCAAATTAAACAAAGAAAATGTGTGAACGAAAAATGTGAAAAATGAATAAAATCGCGAAATTAATAAATTTATTAAGTTCTTGGGTCGTCACGGGAGAGGGATAGCCAACCATTGTTGTCGGGGCACTCCTTGCCGTTACCGATCTCTCGGCCAAAGAAGGCTAGGGAACGGTTCCGGCAAGGAGCACCTTTTGTGGTGTGTTGCTGTCCCAAGTGGGATAAGGAAAGAATGAAGTGTTGCTGGGAGGAGTGTGCTTCTTTAAATAGTGGGGGTAAATGATTATATCTTCTTTTAAAAATAATTTATTTACATTACAAAATTATTGTGGGAAAGTTGTTGTTAAAAAATGAGGAGGAAAGATGGTAGGCCAAAGAAGGCTAAAAAATAAAAATTCTTTTAATAAAAGAAAAAAACATTTTTTATAAAAAGAAAATGTTTACACAAAAATAAAAAGGAATGTGAATTGATTGGTCGGTGATTCACTTCTTTCACACCGACTGACAAAAGAATAAAAAATAAAATAAAAGATTTATTTTTACCCGGGAACGCCCGAGTCTCGTGTCTCGGGCGTTCCCGACATGTCCTCCCTCTTCCAAAACTTTCAATTCTTTCTGGGCCGTTTCTTCCATATTGATCAAAAGCAATTATTTTACAAAAATAATTTCGTTCAGGTAATAATCCACCAAAAAGCCAAAAATTATATTCTGAAGGCACAGATTGAGATATTTGTTGGTGAAGTGAATTTGAAAGATTTGGAAGTTTACTTTAAAAATATAAAAGAATATTTAACTAAAAATTTATAAACTGAAAACCTTTGTTGTCTGCCCCCTTTCTTTTCTTTAATATTTCCAAAATTATCCAAATTGTTGCTAGTTCCTTCTTCATTACATATAATCTTAAAATTATTTAAAAATAAATTTATAAAATAAAAAATAAACCTTAGCTCCCAAAACATTTTCACAAGGATCTATACCTTCCCAATTCCAAGAAATATTTAAATGGGTTGAATTGATAGTATTTAATTGAAGATTGACAGCAAAACGTTGAGGTTCTTTAAAGAAAACAAAAAAAGAAAATTTCCCCAAAAAATTCCCAAAAAACTCACTTTTATCACTCGCTCTTACAACTTTACTTGTTGCTACTTTTCCAGGTCCAACTCGATTATAAGGTCGAACATTAACATTCAAAATTAAACAATCTTTAGAATTATTTTTTAAATTTGAAGGTAAAATAATGACAATTCTTGGAGTTGTTGTAGATTCAGAAAATTGTTGGCCATCATGGAGATTCCAACTAACATTATAACGAAGTTGAGGAGCAGAATGAAACACCTAAAATAAATTAGAAAAATCAGAAATTTTTTAAAAATTTTAAAATAATTAGGCAAAATAAATTTTGACAATTTGATATTTTACAATTAAATAGTTTTTGACAAATTGATATTTTAGCAGAAAAAAATTATTCAAAAAAGAAGGGAACAGTAGAGTCTCAATATTTTCTACCACATATCACCTTTATCTTTTAACTAATCCGAATTCTTTATAAATCAATTTAAAGCCCCTGATGTGACAATTCCTTTTCTGTAGGAAATGATAAAATCTAATCATTTGTTAAAAAGATACAGGCGGACAAGCGCGAGTAATCGTGATTTCATGGGTTTAACAAGCTGTAACTTTTTACTGGACGGGGGAATCTGGTTGTTCTAAACAGGAAAAAGATTAAGCACATCCAACGCTGTCGATTAATACAAAAAGCATCCACATTTCTAATAATAGAATTATAAAATTGCAAAAATTTACAAGAGACACCACAGAAAAACTACTTAAGAGTGTAACAAAAAAATCAAAATACCCTTTCAATTGGATCCCACTCAAGCAGTAAATGTTGATCGTCAAGCATTCGAAAGCGAAGATTTTGTACAACTTGCGAAGGAACTGCTTCAGGCGTTCGCACCCAATCGGAGAGTGTTGCATATTGAACTCTTTCTGTAGACGGTCTCAACCGAAACTTTAATTTATTAAAAAAATTAATTTTTAATAATTAAATAAAAAAACCTGATAAAGTTGATTCGGTTCAAGTTTTTCCAAAAGAATTTCACGCTCTAAACTATTTGAACTAATAGCGTTCTCGTCTAGCTCTACTCTTCTGATTGGTCTCCAATACCGATCAAGGGCTGTTCGAACATCTAATTGATAAATCTTTTCTATTGGCTAAAATGTTAATTTTTATTGAGGAGAATAATATTTAATGAACCTTTTGTTTATAATTTCCATCTCGTCTTTTCACATTCGAAGTTTGTGGTTGTAATATTCTGTAGAGTAATTTAACACTTCCATCGTGTACCTCCCCTACCGACAACTTTAAAGGAACAAAAATAAGTGAAGGTTCAACTTCAACTGTTGCTACACCAAAAAGTGAATTACAAGCAAAACGGCCAACATTTTCTTGAAAGGAAAAATTTTTTAAATTTTTTCTAATTTCAAACCTTTTGTAAATTTTGTAGGTAATTCCAATTGACTTTGTTGTTTAACCAACCTATTTATTCTTCCATTTTCAATTTGTTTAAAAGCATTTTCTCTTTGGCCCATTCTAATTGTTTGGTGTTGTTCTTGTCCTCCATTACCAAATGTCAAACTTTCAATTGGTTTATCATTAAATTCCCAACTAAAAAGAGCTTCAGGACAATCTTCAATGCTGTGACAAGCAATTTCTACTTCACAAGTAAATTTCTTTGAAAATTGGTCTTCTTTGGATTCTTCAATTTGTATTGACATTTGTGGACGTGCTAAAAATCATAAAGAATTTTTTTTAATTTAACAAAAAACTTACGAATAACTTCCAACCGCATTATTGCTTTAACTTTTCCTAATCTGTTAATTGCTGTACATTCATATAAACCAGAATTAAGTGCTTGAGCATTTTGAATATTTAATAAAGTAATTTCTTGGCCAGGCACTGATTGATCAACAAAATTATTTAATTCAAAACCTTCAGCTTCTGAAGAGTCGTCCAATTTTTTCCAATGAGTTTTTGCCGGAGGATTGGACTGAACAAGGCAAGGAATAGATAAATGAGTTCCTTCTACAACAAATATTTTTGAAGGAAAAACATTTGAATGAAAACGAGGAGCCAATTCAGTAACAAAAAGTAATGCTGAAGAAGTAACACTGCCAATATCATTGGAGACAATACATTGGAACATTCCAGAATCAGAAGGTAAGGCATTGACAATTGTAAGTCTAATTTAAAAATAATAATGGAAAAAAATAAAAAAATTATACTCATTCCCAGCGATCAAAAAACGTTTCCTTTCTTGTTCAGTTAAAAGTAATGGCGAGAGCGGAGATCCATTTCGAAACCATTCAACTTGTACACTCCCAGAATCGGGTATTTGACAATGCAGGGAAGCTGTAGAATTTGGTGCTACTAATTGATCAATTAGAGGGTGAAACAAAACTGGAGGTGCTGAAAAATAAAATTTATTTTTGGAAATTTCAAAAATTTAATTAACCTTGAATAATAAGCTTCAATTCAGCACTAGTTGTTCCAAGCTCATTCTGAGCAGTACAACGATATCTTCCCGAATCAGTTAACTCTGCTGCATCAATACGAAGAATACGTCCAAAGCTAAGTAATTTATGACGACCTACAGGAAGAGGAAGTCCATCTACTCGAGTCCATCGATAAGTTGGGATTGGACTAGAAGAAAAATGAATTTAAAGTTAAAAATTAAAAACAAACAATCCATAAGCAAAGCATTCCAAGTGGACAGTTTGTCCTCGAATGGGCAATTCTGGAAAAAGCTGCGGCTGATATTCATCAATTCTTGGAGCAAATGAGTGGGGAAATCTCTGAACTTTGCCATGTGCTGATTTATGTTTGGTGTTTAAATGGGGAAGAATTAGTCGGAAAAACGGTCCTTGCTGAGCTGATTGAGTTTCTATTGTTGCTATACATGCATAACTTTAAGAAAAATTTGTATGAAATTGAAAAGTGATTAGTTCAAACAAAAATTATTGTTACGTTCCCTTAGTCTTATAGATATTGAAACACGCTTTTGTGTATTGTCCCCTTATTTCTTTCATTTTTTCTTCCCATTTATTCACCTTTAACTTGTTGCCAAAGGAAAAGATTAATACGCTTCACCCTTATTCTCTCAGTTTGCCTTCCGTTTATTCACCTCTAAATTTTTGTCTAAGGAAAGGATTAGCTCACCTTAATAACTACAACTGCCCCAAGAAATATACAAATACCCAGTTAAAAGTTTTTATTTACCTATCATCGTCTTCACGTAAATTATAAGCAAAATAAAGCGTTCCTTCCATAGAAATAAAAAGTCGAGGAGTAACTTCAACAAAGCGTTCATAACTGCCACCTCGAACCCAGAAAAACGTGAAAGATCCTTTTTTAAAATTAAAATGAAAACTGATGACTCAAAATTCGACTCAAATAAATCTTATATTTTTAAAATTTAAAATCTCATAAAAAACTCGAAAGAATGCCAAATCTATATTTATCAAAAAATATTGTAAAAAATTGTGAAATATTATTTTAATATTTATCCAAAATTAATACTGTCTCATTATGTGCTTTTTAATATTTAAAATTTGTGCCAATTATATTTTATGAAAGTGCTAATGGTGTGAAAATACTATTTTGCACTGTGTAAAATTAAAAAAAATTAAGTGCATAGAATTAAAGGACGGCATTAAAATAAGGATAGGACAAAATCAGAACTACCCAAAGAAATCCAATTTTTTTGAGACTAATTAGTATTTTTGTCCTATCCTTGAATTTATTTAAGATGCAAGTGTAGTGAAAAGCAGGATTTTTAATTAGTGTATTTAATGCTGTGATGTGTTTTTTAATGCATTGTGAGCGAAAAGATTATTTTTATAACCGTGCCAAGATGAAAAACTTAAAAAGATTATTTAAAGTAATTTTACAAAAAAATAATTTTTAAAATAAAGCATTTCTATATTAATGCTAAATGGCTAAAAACGTGCTCCAGAAGCGCTTTTTTAAGGTAGCGCGCTAGCCTTTCAACAATAATTAGTGCAAAAAATAAGGAATAGTGAGTGAGCTTTTGTGATTGTGCTAGTGTTTAAGTGTTGTGTTTAAGTGATAAAAGTGAATGAATTTTGAGTGTTTGTAAACTAGTGAATCGTGAATAGAAATTGTGTGTGGATGTGCTGTTGTGCGTGTGTGTAAAGTGTTAGTATGCATAATAATAAAATGCAGTGTAAAAGTGCAGTAAAATTACAGTGCCAAAACTAAAAATGCAAAAGCCTAAAAGTGATTAAAATGCAGTTTGTTAGATAAGCATAGTGCAGTGCAAAAACGTGAAAAATCAAAATGATCTAAAATAATCAACATTCCTTCTTATATTTATCAATTTCATCACATTCAAAAACTGGTGAAAATTACAATTATGTTGTAGAGCAAATTCAAAGTTAGTTGACATTTTCCTTGATTTATCAAGTTAAATTTGTTAACCTTTTTTTTAATAGAGACCAGAAACAATTATTATTAATCTTAGTTTGAAAATTAAGGTTTAACAGGTTTTCTCTGGTCTCTACTTTTTAAATGCTTTAACATACTTTACTCAGTAGTTTATCCATTTTGTTTTTCAGTTTATTAAAAAGGTTAATTAATGTAGTAGATAAAAATTTTTGAAGTTAAAATTGTTAATCTGTTGATATTTAAAAGTTGTTTTTATTGTGCCGAGTGAAGAGTGTAGAAAATGTTGTTGTTGGTGCCATTGAAGAAAATTGTGCCGTTGAGATGATGTGTGCTCAGATGCTAAATTCATTTGTTGGTGCAATATGTGCCATAACTCGGAATAATTACCCAAGGAGAAATGGAGCGAAAGAGAAATATGAATGTGTATTTTTTGCGTTAATTTCCCTTTTAAAGGGGAAAGAGATCATTATCCGGCGGAAGTCAATTTTGCAAAATCACATTTCTAAAAATGAATTGGATAAAATAAAGAATAAGATACAATCAAAAATATATATCGCGCTCCAAAAAAATATTAAAAGAATGGATCTAATCTGTATAAAACACGGCTTTTTAAACCATTTTTGTTTCTCCGATGTAGATAATTTTGACATTTTTTTTATAAAACTGATTTGGTGAAAGAGAATAAATCGAGAAAACAAGGAGAAATTAAATTATTGGTTTAAGAGAAAGTTTTTGGGTATATGTAAGAGCGGCTGGTTGATTGTTAATGCAAAATGCTAGTAGAGCGTTATAATATTGCGGGGGAGATAACATTAGTGTCGCTGTAGTTTTTGGTTATATAAAACCGGTTTAACCAACAAAATAAATGATAGAAAGAAAAGTGATTGAAAAGTGGTTTGAGGCCATTATTTCCTCCTTTCCTTCATCAAAAAGGACTTTTAGGGAATTTTATGTGAGAAAGATTGGCTGGCTGCTATGGAAGTGGTAATGATTGAAGTGGAAGAATTCTGATAGTATTGCGTGAAATTTTTTTGTTTTGCGTTTTGTTCTGCCCAATTTTTGGTAAAAAAGACAAGTGACAGCCGAATGGAAGGAACAGCCGCTGATTGTGTGCTTGATGAAAGAAGGGAGAGAATGAATGAAAAATAATTTTTAAGGGTTTTAAAATGGTGTTTTTAGTTGTGGAATGATTGGAAAAAGATAATAAGAAGCAAGTGTTTTTGCAAAAAAATATATGGACAAAAATATTAGATTATTATTATAGAAAAAATGAGAATGAATTTTTATAAAAAAAGTAAAAAATAATAAAAATGGATAAGCTCATGCAATCATCAAAAAACAGCAGACAGACAAGAAAAAAAATGAAATTATAAAAAAATAGGAGATATCTGAAAGCACCTGTTTTTTAGCTTTATTATTTTAGGTAGTTTATTACTGAACATTCTATCTTAAATATTCAAAAATTAGTGTAAGACTAATTTATTTCTAAATTAGTATTTAATTTTCAGGTCAGTATTTGAGATAAAAACAATGAAAACTAAAGAAAAAACTGAAAAAATAATTTTTATCGGGTATAAAAAATCGCTAAAAATGGGTCAGATATGGGTCACCCTTTAAAGTCTATTAGTAAATCTATTAATCATTTTGGAGGACGGAAGTTTATTTTTTTAACAAAAAGTTTTTATAGAGTAAGGAGCCCCGATCTAATTAAATTCATAAAAATATACTGAATCAGAACAAAAATACAGACTAAAATTATGAAGAAAGAATTAAATAGGCTAATGAATTATTGGAATAAAAATGTTGTTAGAACGCTAAGAGGATGTCTAAAAGGAATTCAAAAAATATTATTTTTCAAAAGTCTTGACAGGAAAATAGCTAAGATTCTTTGTCATTAATCTAGAAATTAAAATAACAGAAACAAAGGAATCTTGCCTTTATTTTGCATCGAGAAAAGCGCAGATTATAGGTTCTAAAAAGATTTATATATCCACATTAAAATGGGTGTTTTTAGATGAGCGAGCTATTTATTTAAAAAAAAATAAATAGATAATAGTTGAAGATAAATAGAAAAAAGCATTTGCCGAGATTTTCACGGAGCTAATGCATTTTTTGTTAAATGAAAAAATGGGAAAAAATAAATAAAGCTGCCAAAATGAGAAAAAAAGGAAAGAGGCGCATGAATGCTTCAGGGTATCTATGAAATGGATAGCTTTATTTCAATAGCAATTGGCATTTTAAAAAATGCCATTGAAGAGGGTGTGAAAAAAAAAAGAAAAAAGATAGGTAATGAGAAAAAAATAAATTAGTAAAAAAAATAAATGCCGGAATGATAAAATCTCTGAACCATATTAAATTTTTTCTAAATATTTTGATTGAAAATATCATCCAGAATAAAAAATAAGATGTACAAATGAATAAAAAAATAAGAAAATTTAGAAAAGTTAAAAATGAGGGTGGTGTGTATTTGAAGTATTTTTGTGCTTATTCTCTCCAGACAAAATTAAATTTGACAAGAAAAAATATACAGGATTACACTACACACATTACTGCCAATTCCCAAAAGGTTTAAAGAATGTCTCTCAAGTGCACAAATTGGAAATATTGCTTGTCTTGCGGCAATTTTTTTCCAATTTGTTTTGGGATCTTCGAGAATTTTTTATGGAAAAATTTAGTTATAAGGAAAAAACGACGGAAAATATAAGTGAAGCGAGAAAAGTAAAAACAAAAGAAGTATTTTCAGAAAAAAATAATTTGAAGAAAAAAGGAAAGCTAAAAATACGAGTTAAGTACAATTTTAAAAGTAAAAAATTTAAATTTGCAAAGAAATAAAAAGTGCAAAAAACATAAAAATGTTAATGTGCAAATTACCGCGCGGAATAAAAACCACAAAAATATCAAAAAAATAATTTTAAAAATCTTGGCATTCTTTCGCTAATTTTAATCATATTTTTAAACCCCCTATCATTTCTACAAACATTTTTTAAATAAAATTAAACCCACTTGGAAAATGTCTTGGTGCATTACATTCCAAACGCGCTCCACCGCTCATTGTTGTTCCCAAAATAAGTGGATAAGCATCTAGCCGATAATCTTGGAATGGTTCGATGAATGCTGGGCGAATTGTAGCGGTTAAACTTCGAACTGAGCCTATAAAAGTTTTAAATATAATTGAGGCTAAAAAAGTAATAAGTAGTGTTGTTGGCACCGGTGAATCTCTGCCACAGGCAAAGACTAAGGGGACAAACAAGAAAGGAAGAAAAGACCTAATCCAAAATGTTAACGCTCTAATTCTTCTCTGCTCCCCGTTGATCTTTTAAACTACAGGCGAAAATTAACCGAACGCCAACAACACCAGTATAACTTTTCAATAAAAATTAAAATTTTTCATTAAAAAATATACCAAGCTCGTTTGTAGCAACACAATGGAAAGTAATTGGAGACGGTTGGATCCTTGATACTGGCACAAGCAAAGCACCTCCAGAGACAATAAATGTTGAATTAGGCGAGTTTAAGTCAATCTATAAAATTATTTTTTAATAAAAATTTCAAAATTAAAAAAAAACCTCTTCTCCACCATTTTTATACCAACGAATTAAAGGTGTAGGATTTCCAATTGCAGAACATGGCAATGACAAAAATGAATGATTTGAGCCTGAAGATGTGTCAAAAAAGTATCCATTAGGTTGTGGTTGTTCAACAAATTGAGGTGCCCCACGAGGTAATAATAATTGTTGATAGAGAAGAACTCGCCTTGTGAGCGGGTTTAAGGCACAAATGAATGGATTGATGCTTGTATTTGAAAGTAGAGTTCTGTTAATTTTTTTTGATTTAAACTAAAAAATTAAAAAAATACAATTCAAATAGTCGTTGGCCTCGACGTCTGCGCAATCCAAGAATCTCCATATTGTGAATGTTTTCTCTTGGTAGTTTGTGAAAACGAATCCTTTCATTAGCAGAATCCCATTCTGGCGAGAAATGTCCAGAACTGACAAGCCAACTTTGCATAGAAACTCCGGTATTGGAAGCTTCCTAAAATCAATTTTAATTCAAAAAATTAAAATAAAGTTTAAATAACCTCCAAAATCAATGACAAATCATCCAATAATTGTAGTGAAGGTTCTCCATCTTCGTCGACAACGTTGACCAATTCAGCTCCTAAACGTTTGCATTCTATAGAGGATTGAGACATTCCACTAGCAACAAATTGTAATTGAATGCATTGTTCTCCACCGCTAAGCCAGCCTTGAGGACAAAGATTTTCATCTACAAAAAAAATTAAAAAAAAATTTTTAACCATTAAATCCCTTTTTTAATTTACTCCGTTCTCCAGTTAATAAAACAAAATTGCCTCGTGTGTATTTTATTAATTCTCATTCAATTTCCTTCCTTTCTCTTAGTTTTCTAACCAAGGTTAAGCAATTCCTCATTTAATTGCGCGCCAAATGACTCGAATTAATGGGTTAAGAAAATTGTTTTTAGGATGAGAAAGAATATATAATACACAATTTTGGCCAATCGGTCACATCACTCATTCTCAAACCATTAATTTACTGATGAAAAGCAGGAAAAGGAACAGAAACAAATGGGCAATTCTCTTAAAATCTAATAAACAAGAACCACCAATAAAAATGTTTTCTGTTTTTCTTATGGCTATTAATCTCCCTTTTTATAATAAATGAACTAAACTTTTCTTTAATTTTTACACAGAAAATTAAGACTCATAGACTTACTGAACGCTTTAATGGATGGATAAATGTGGTAAAAACGTGGTAATTGCTTTTATAGATTTCGCCAAAAGGTCCATATTTTTAGCAAAATAACGGTCAACATAAGGAAATTAAATAAATTGGAAATCTTTTAGCGGCCTTTTTTTGGCCCGTTTTTGCCTAAATCTCACATCATCATCACCCATTAGCCTCCATTTTTCCTGCCTCCATTAAAACATTCATATTTATTTTATTCCTATAAGCTTTCTTGAAGGAGATTAAAAAATGATTTTAAAACCCACAAACTGACTTTCCTCTGAGGGGGAATCATTTAATTTGGAGAATTCTCCTCCATCCGTGTAAAAACTACAGAAAAGTCTAGTCCATTACACTACCAAAAAGTAAAATCAAACTAACCTAAAATAATCGGCCTGAGTCTATCATTATTTGTTCTTTTCGTTGTAGTTGTTGTTGATTTGGGCAATTCCACAACATATGCAATTATACGATCAGTGGTGAATAGCAACACAAATAAAAGCCGCAAATAACAATTAAAGTTAAGGCAATTAAATAAAATTGTAGGCAAACAAACAAAATTCATTTGTTGAATTTGGGCTAAACAATTAAATAAAAGTTGAATTAAATTTAAAAAATGTTGTTAACTGAATTCCTGGCACAATGTTTTTTGTTAGAGTTAGAAAGCTCGAGAAATTAGAGAAAAACAATAGCAAAACATCACAGTTTAAACATTTGTTAAGAGAAGCATTTAAATTTGGTAATTCTGTCAAATAATTTTAAAATTAAAAAAAAATATTTTAAATTGGGCACGTGAAGGGAGGATAAAATAAAAAGGTAAAAATAAAAACGAGAAACAAAATGAATGTATTGTTATCTCTATACAAAAGCGAATATATAGTGAGGATTGCGATTTACGCAATATAAAAATATAGCAGGAGCAAGGGAGATTAGTATTTTAATTATTATTTTGTTCAGTTATTTTGTTTTAATGCACAATGGCTATTAAATAATAGATAAAGCGCGCGTGACAAAATATGCAAAAAATAAAGAGAAATTTTATATGAAAAAAATTTTGCCGGAAAAGTTAAAAATTTGTATCGGTAAAATTTATTGTTTACGGCATCCACAAAAAAAGATGAGCGTGCAATGCGTAGGGTAATTTAAAATGAACAGGACAAATGAATTGGATTGGAGGGAAGGGGAGAAAAAGATGAACAGAAGGACCGTCCTCTTCCTCTCGGTAATCTTTGCCTTAAGAGAAAGGAGTCCTTTACCCCAATATCATTTATTCATTTGGCCAATTCTCTATCCATTTAAGGAGCGCGCAAGGACTAAATGGTCATCACTGACAATTTATCCTTCCTTCATTTCCTTCCTTTTATTTTGCTTTTTGGCCTTAACCCCCTCCACCTCTATTCACTTAAATATAATATTTTGGCAGCTGTGCCTTTCCATAAGGATTTTGGGAAATCTGGCGGCATTAATAGAAAGAACGAAGACAAATCGCTTTTTTTGCTACCGTCAATGACAATTGCAAATGTTCTGGGATGGGTAAAATGATGGGTCATTTAAATGAGGAAAATATTTACTTAAATTATGTAGTATTTAGTCAGCGATTTAATGTTAATAAAACAAGGTCTGTAAAAAAATAGGAGAGGATTTTTCTTAATAAGGTTCTCATTTTCTAACCCTTGACTTATCATTATAAACTTGTTTAAAAGTATCTTTATATTGTTTAGCACTCACAGAACTAGTAGTAGTTAAATCCCCTCTCCTTTTTTATTGTCTTCTGGCATTGAAGCGAGAATTGGCAATTTCCTTTCCCTCAATCTCAAAGCTTTTGTTTCACAAAATCCCCGTTTTTATGTGTTGCTTCCTTCCTCTCATTGCCTTTCCCTTGCTTAATCTCTCCCTAAAATTTTTAAGCTTGCCATCATCATCCTTCTCCAATTCCCGGGCACTTATAAATTTTATATTTTTTTTGCCAATGACCTCCTCAAAAAATAAACAAAAAGAAAACAAGGGCCAAGTACAAAAATCGTATTAGAAATAGTAAAAAAATAATTACAATGTTCGTTTTTTAAAAAAATATAAGAATAGAGCTGAAGAAAAATTAATTCGTAAGAATAATTGTTTAAGGACAATTTTATTAAATTTATATGAACACTTATTAAATTGACGGTCACATAAAAACAACAATGCGTTTAAGAGATGAAGAGATAAAGAATGTTGCGGCACAAAAGTGCAGCTTTTTTGTTCACAAGTTTGCCGAATTAGCCGGCGGCAAATGCCATAAAGAATAAAAAAGCGGACGGACGTAAGAGGAGGGGTCACGGATGGCAAACTCATAGAAACACAAACTTATCTATTGTTTGCCCAAGAAGAAAGTAGATTGAGGAAATTATCTTACAAGTCCTAAGGTCTTTTGTTTATTTGTCGGTTTTGCCTGGCGATTGTGCAAAAACTTTTTTAAAGGCAATTGCGCGCTCAAAGTCAAAAGCTTAAGTAGAAGTCGTTTAATATCCTAAAGGAAATTTTGTGCAAAAAATGGAAAATAGATGAAAAAAATAGGCAAAAATAAAATAAGCATAAAATAATAAGCGCAAAAAATAAGCACAAAACAGACAATTATCAACTCACATTTGTCAATCCATTTGAAAGGCAATTTTTAGTCTTGTCACTGAAGCGCGTTAAAACAAAAAGGTTGTCCCAAAAAGTTTTTTTTTCAATATCTTCATCAATTTTTATATAAAATTCAGTCATTGTTATTTGCTTATAACCATGCTCAAGTGTGCGATGGCGCGCTTTTTACCCTTTCAATTTGCACAAGTACCTAACGACTTCCTTTGTTTTACCATTGACTAAGGGCAATATTTTTTCATTTTATAATAAGTTTTTAAAATTTTCTCAAATTTATTTCGCGTATAAAAAGAAAGACAAAAGAATTTTTAGAAATTCAAACCCCGTTTTGTCGAATCCCACTATCATTTAAATACCCCTTTTGTAGAATGAAGGGGTGTTGATGTCCCCTGCTGATTTTGAGGTTGTTGATGACTTGGTGGCAAAACTGTATCAGTTTTGGCCAACTGATAACAAGAACAAGAAACTATAGATGCCGAATCTGATTCTAATCCTTTCAGACCAGAAAGAGGGAGTAGAGGAGTGAAAAGTGATTGTGCTAACGTTAATTTCTGTCGTTTCCTTACTGATGCACCGCTACCGCCTGTGGCTGTTCTAGTCCTAAAGCCTTCACTCGTTTCCCCTTCATCATCACTTGGAGCACCACTTTTTGGCACAGCTTGTTGTTGTGAACGGGAAGGGGAGGAAGAGGATGATGAAGAGGATTCTCGGCTTTTCATATAATGTCGCCGGCCTAGCGAGTCAATTGTAACCTGGAGAGAGGGAGGAAGATAGAGATGTTGAAAAAAGATAAATAACCAAGTGCCCACTAATGTCTGGGACCAAATTTTTAAATTTAAAATTAAACCAACCAAGCCTTTTTCTGCTAGTTTTGCTTCACGTTTGTCCCTCTTTTCATCTTCTGTGTTGAGCGTTAAAAATCGCAATACTAATAAATTCATTGCTGCAGAAATGACCGCAAGTCCAAAAACGATAAAGAAGAGCACAAAAAGTACATATTCTGGCCGTTTTTCCAAAGCATCGTCTTTTTGTAATGCTACAAAATCGCCGAAGCCAATTGTTACAAGAGTAATGAAGCAATAATAGACCTACATATAAATATGAAAATAAGAAAAAAATAAAAAATAATAAAAATGTTTAATAAGAAAACTAACAGAATCAAAATATGGCCATCCTTCATATTGAGAAAATATCCAAGCTCCAATTGCAATACATGCCGAACTTAGGAGAGAACAAACAATAATTAAATCCATTGGGCTAACTAATGGTGGACGTCCAAAAACTATAAAACAAATAAAAAAAAATATTTCTTAATAAACATTACAATATTTAACTCGTCGCAATAAAAGTGAACAAAAAGTATTCAGACGTTCACCAATACTTTGGAACATAACCAATCCAAGAGGAATGCCCGCAAGTGCATAAAACATACTGAAAAATTTTTTTCAAATAAAAAAATCTAAAAAACAAACCAAAATATTTTTCCACCCATAGTGACTGGACAACTGTGTCCATATCCTTAAAAACAATTTTATAATTAAATCTAGGAAAAAATTTAATTAACCTATAGTTGTTATCACAGTCGTTGCAAAATAAAAAGCCTAAAATTTGAATATAAAAAAAAGAAAAATTTTTATTTTACCCCTCCAAATTTCCATTGATGACCAGCTTTATGAGGAATTGCTCTTACAATTATTGACTCAAGCAAGCGATAGTCAACTGTTGAAATATTATATTTTGTGACTAAACGCTTTTTGATTGTCTCCACTTGCTGACGCTTAAAGAAGATTAAAAAATTATTTTTCATTTAAAAAAGACTAACTTGTTTCAATTCAGCCTCACTTTCTAATGCATCAAAAACTGCTGATCCAACCATAAGATAAGTAAGAGTACAAACAATTAACTAAAATTTAAATTAGAATTTTTTTAAAAATATTTAAAAATAAACCGATAATGTTCTAACATTCTGACGTTTCATTTGTTATTTGATTTTCTTCGCCAAGTTTAATAAATAAATGATGAATTTATAAAAAAGAGAAGTCAATCCCAAAAGAAGAGAAATTCAAAAAGAAAAGAAATGATGGTTTTTGAGGCTTTTTGTTGTTGTTGAAGGAATTCAATAAAAAAGCGAATGGAGTCAATAACATGGAGGAAAAAAGGATGGACGAATTGGCCGAAGAATTGAAAAAAGCGGAACGGAGGATAAAAACCCAAAGGATATAAAAATGGAGAAAGAGTAAAAAAGGAAAAGAAAATTAAAGTCCAAGACAAAATATCATCAAAAGAAAAAAATGTAAAAAAATTAAATTGTTAAAATCCAAGTCTCTAAAAGAGAATTTAAAAGAGTATCACCAAAAATAATAAAAGAGAAGATGAGAAAAGTGCATTTTGGGGATATAATCCACTCTATTGTGGTGGTCAATGACGTCTTTTGGCCAAATAATTCTTATTGCAAAAGCAAGAGAGAAATCAATCCAACAATTTTGAGAAAGAAAAGAGATATAAAAATGTAATGGGAATAATGCAAGAACAAATGGATATAATAAATGCAATTAAAAATTAAATTGCAAATAAATTGAAGAAGATAAATAAAAATGTTAATTTATTGATAAGGATGTATAAAATGACAAAGGATTTTTAAAAAAAGAACCGGGATTTTCTAAGGCAAATTGGGACATATTAAACTATTTTAAATCAAGCCCCATGTATAAAATTTTGGGAAAGATCTTAAAAAATATTAATCAGAGTATTGTGGTCACTCCATTGTTCTGTCCATTATCAGCATTTTGCTTCTAAATTTCGGGATATAATTAAAATTAAATCCACTGACAATGAATTTTAAACCCCTATTAAATAAACTAACCCTTCGATTCAACGTCCCATATTTGTCAGGATCATGCCAAATCGTAGCAACATATCGAGGACTGGTTGATGAATTTGTTGAAGGATGTTGTTGCATTCTATCCTTTAATTTTTTCTCAACTTCGTGTTGATTTATCATTTGTTCAATATTCCCTTCCATTTCATCCCAGCCATGTCCATAAGCTACCTCAAAAATTTAAAGTTGATATTTTTGAAAAAATATTTTGAAAAAAACCAATGGATAAGCATCTTCCCCATGTTTCCAAATGTCAATTCCCTTGCGCTCAATATCGGCAGGAACACGAAATTTATGCACTAATTTAAGAAACCCAAATAGCGGAATAACCAGTAATCCTGACCATAAAATGATGACAATTGCAGCCAAAAGTTGCCAACCAAATTGCTGAAAAATTTGCATTAATTTATAACAAAAATCTTTTAAAGTTACCACTATCGCATGCAAAATAGTAGTTAATGACCAACTAAACAAAGCATAAATCAACCCTCTACCAGGCTGATTACTAACAATACAAACAGAGATAAGACCCCAAAGACCTCCACCAGCGTGTACCTAAAGCCAACAATTTATTTAACACAATTTTGCCAGTAAATTACCGCAAATGCATCGAGAGTGTCGTCAATTCGAAGCCTAAAATTTAGCATAATCTTTAATTTTTATTAAAACATACTTTAGTAATAATTTAGAAAATCCAATGTAAAAAAGTCCTCCACCCATCCCAGTTATTACAGTTCCCCACATTTCCATTTGGTTGCAACCAGCACAGGAGGAAATCATTCCAGTTAAACATCCATTCATTGTAAGAAGAACAGTCCATTTATCATGCCATAATTTGTGTTCAATAAGTACAACTATAGCAGCAAAAGCACCACAAATTAAGGTTATAACCATTGCTTTAGCAACTAATTGTCCACTACCAGGACGGGCAATATCTACAGCTGAGCCTCCATTGAAAGCTAGGAATCCAAGCATTAGAATAAAACCACCCAACGAGGCAAGAGGTACAGAATGCCCCTCTATACGAGTTGCATGACCATTTGGTGAAAAACGTCCGGCTCGAGGGCCAATCATCCAAGCTGCCACAAGGGAAATTACTCCGCCACAAAGATGGACAACTCCAGCTCCAGCAAAGTCCTTTTTGGTAAAATATGTCAGAAAAATAAATAAGAAACAAACCATGTAAGTTGTGTGATAATTACTTGAATCAATGCGAATACCTCGAGCCAACCATCCTTGATCTGACCACCCCCAATGAGTTAAAATTGGATAGACAATAGCTAAAAACATAATTTTTAAAAGATCCAAACAAAAATAAACCTGGAACAAATAATGAATAAGCAAGGAATGTTGTAAATTCAGCTCTCTCTGCTACAGCCCCAGAAATTATCTGAATTAATTTTTAGGAAAAAAACATTTATAAAAGAAATACTGTTGACGCACGCGCAGCAAAAACGTATTGAAAGAAGAAACGAGAAAAATTGTCGAGTCCAAAACCAAGGAATTGTGACCAACCAAAAAGGCCAGAAAGTGCCTCGTTAGCATTAGGCCCATAAGCTAAAGCCCATCCTACTGACCAATAGGAAATAATTGTAATCTAAATTTTTTTTGAAATTATAAGCTAATTAAGAAAACTAACCAAAGAATCAAGAACATTTTTAGTAAGTATATTTGTAATATTCTTCGCTCTCACGGCTCCTGCTTCAAGAAAAGCAAATCCACATTGCATCAAAAAAATAAAAAGGGCCATAAAACAGTGAAAAAAGGCATTCTGATTTTGTTGTTCTTTTGGTGGCCATCGCAGTAAATTTATTTCTTCGCGGATTGAATTTAGTTTTTCCTTTAAAACAAACAAATCATCGACTCCATTGACGGAAATATTGGCCATTATTTACCTGAGAAATTAAAAAAAATTTTTAAAAATTAAATATAAAATTTGAAATCGGTAAAGGATTAGGAACTAAAAGAAAATAAATTTGGACAGACATGCTTTCCCATAAGGACAGAAACGAGAGAAAGTTTGTATCTTTAACTGCGCGCAATGTAAAAAATGAGTTTTAAAAAATGTGAATGAGCGAAGGAAACGAATGAAAAATAGAAAATGATAATAAAATAATAAATCGATGAATAAATTGGAAATTCGCCTTATTTGTCCCTCACAAACTTATTAGTTCATAATTGCAAAATTTCCCCCAAAAATTGTTTACACACAAAATATTATTACACCTTATTTTGAGAACGGAATTAAAAACAATATTAAAACGGAAATTCTTTATAAAATAATAAAATTATAAAAATACCATTGAAGCCTGAAATGAGAAGAATCCTTGTTTTTGCAATAAACAGCAACATCTGAACACTTTGTAAGTGTTGATACTTTGCCAAATTTGTCATACTTTCCTTCTAATACTTTGCCATGTTAACCACACGATATTCATCATTTAAAATTTTTCAACAGATTATTTTTGATAGATATGATAATATATTTAAAATAAATATTAATTTACAAAAAAAAAGAAATTTTCAGCATTTATTTTTATAAAATTTAAAAAAGAAAACGTTGAAGCAAAATTCTAAAAAATGTAAAAAGCAGCAAGAAAGTATGCGAGTTAAACATATTGTACAATAAATAAATCACAATTAATAAACGTTCAGGGTTTGAGGCTTGCTATTGGCGGAGATAAGCCTAAAGATGATGAGGAAGGATTGTTTTGAGTTCCACCATTGAATTGCCCACTCATAGAAAAAAGATAATGCCACCAATAAATTAACTTAAAATTTTTTAAATAATTTAATTTAAAAATTAAAATTAAAAAAATTTTTACATTGAAAAGTGTAAAAGTTAAAGGAAATATAACTATCGACAGCCTGAAAATATTTTAAATTAAAAAATATATTTTATAAAAACAACAAACTTGTCAATACTTTCAGGTTGTACAACCGGCCAATTTTCGTCAGTTAATGACAAACCTTTTCCAAACGACATATAATGAGCATTACGACTTGAAGGCGAAATGATTGGTGAATGAAGCTGAATTTAAATTTTTAGAAAAGTTTCAGAAATTTCTAAAAAAACCTCAGGAAAAGAAAATTGGTCCCCAAAACTTGAACTATTTGCTGATTCACTTTTAGCATTAGAAACTCTCCTCAAATCTCTAGTTCCTTCACTTCTAGGCAATATTAATTTTAATGGACGTTGTTCTTCTTCTTTAATTAATTTTGTTGTTCCATCAACACCTCCAGTACATTCACCATTTCCTTTATTTTTTGTGCTACACCATTTTTTTCTTCTATTAAAGAGTAATGGGCCTTAAAGACAGGAAAATAAAAATTTAAAAAATAAAAAGCAAACCAAGACTTGAGCAATTAGAAACCCGTCTTTGAAGTGCTACAGAACCATTTCGCATGGGCAGTGCATGCAAACGAACACTACTACATTGACTTGCAGGTGCATCAAATCTGACAAGTTCAGGAGGAGGGGCCATTGAAGCTCTTCTAGTGATGGCTTTTGCTTTAGCTTTTTTTGAATTTTGACATCTAAAAATGGAAAAAACTCCGTAAATATTCTAATAGAGGTCTGGGATTTTATTTTTCAATGGGTCTCATAAGCGGGCTTCTAATAGACACGGGCTTCTATTAGACTTTTTATGTATTTTAATTTATAAAAATTTTAAAACCTTGTAATATAACAGACAATAGCCAATTCGATCATCGTACCAAATACAAATGAAATACAGGATAACATCCAGACATCCATTGCCTTTACATAGCTTACTCTTGGAAGATTTTTGTGAATATTTCCGAACTAAATTTCTTAAATCATCACAAATTGCTAACTGTATACCTGTAATGTCAGTGCTAGCAGAGAAGAAACACCCACAGTTGTTCTAGCAGGCAATGCTTTGGGTTCCATACAAAAGCCCACCCAAGAAACAATCTAAAACGAAATAAAAAAAACTATTCCAAAATTAAAAAATAATACTATTGTTAAATAAGTGGGCACATAAGCCTGTAGAATATAAAAACCTGGAAAATAAACATTTTACAAACTATTATAGAAACTAAAACGCCTACCATAACGACGTTTAAATGTAAATCCAACCTGAAATTCATTAAATTTATATTTTTAGTTTTAAATATTTCCCACTTCTAATTGGCTCCATCTTCCGTTTGGGTAAAGCAATGCCCTCCCTTTTGGGTTAAATTGAATCATATCAAAATCAGGCAGAGTTATTTGCTAAAAATGTAAATTAAAATAAGAAAATGAAAAGAAAGTAAGGCAGGGGAATGTTTAAAGATCTAAAAAAGGGAAAGTAGATTCATCGTTCAAATGTCAGTAAATAGAGCATATGAACGTGGTGAGCGAAATAACAGGTTCGATTCCTTATCGATGGCTGAAATTTTCTCAACTCCTAAATAAGACAGCCACGGTTTTTCGAAAAGATTCTCGAAAGTTTTATTCGAAAGTTTAAATTTTACCTTCATTAGAGTTATTGGTTCAGCCATCCAATGCAAAGTTACTTCTTCACTGTTGTGGGAATATGATTCAAACAGAAGCACGCTAAAATTAAAAAATAAAACAAATAAATTTTTAAATTTCTCACCAATTTTGTGTATCAAAAGGAAAAGTACGAAGATCTGTAAAACATCAAAAATAAAACAAACTTTTATCTCAATAATTTCTAAACCCACCTAGGTTACAGGGCGCTTTGACACTCAGCCGATGGTTTATCCAAACAGTTCCATTTTCATACAGGATAAACCTAAAATTAAATAAAGTATCAATTTCATTATTTAAAAATATTAGAGATTAAGATTTCCTAAAAGTCAAGAAAAGTCAAGGGCCTTAACCAGATCTGGACCTTGTAAGGGAAGAGTCAAGGAACTCAGAAAAATTCCCTGGATTGGACTCTGGGTCCAGATCCAACTCGATCTCTAAAAAAACAAATAATTTACATAATGTTGTCTGTAGGCGATGCATGCACTGACGTTTTCTTTGCATTTATTATACACTGAAAAAATTGAGTAATCTTCATTAAAAATTAACCAACCGTATTAGGTGTCCATATATCTTTAAGGTAACGAGATTCCATTGTTATATTTCTAACACATTGACTACTTAAATTTAAAAAAGAAAGTGATGGATCATGCCAAAGTTGAGTAAACAAAATGTCAATTTCAAAATCTGCAGTAATTTCATTTAAAGAGCCCATATCCTGCACATGCATCTGAGAAAAAATATTTTCTTAATCGATCGACTAATTCGATTTAATTAGGGTAGCATCCCGACACCTCGAGGTCTGTAGTGTCGGGGATCGGGGTTTGCGGGGGAGGATATGTCTGGGTTCGAGGTAAGGGTTGACTTTTGGGTCGGGTTAGAGCCTTCCCGGGTAGAGCATTCGAGTTCGGATCGTGGTTTTTGCCCTGAAAATTGTCGGGGTTTCGTGGGGCAGGGTGACGTCCTAATTTTAATAAAAAGCTTTTTAAATCGAACAGACCTCAATTTGAACATGTACACTTTCATCTTGTTCATCACTTTCCGGCAATTTTTTTGTATAATTTCTAAAGAGTTCTGCAATTATTTTGTCTTCCGACAGGGAACCTAAAAATAATTATTTTTATCTTATTTAATTTTTCAAGTACCTGGGCATTTTCTCCGTTTTGCAAAAGCCTTTCTATGTGAATAATCAGCCAATACAAGGATAATCAAAAGTTGCCAAGGCGGACTCATTTTTATTTTGAATAGAAATTTATAAGAATAATAAAAAATGAATTTTTTAATCGTTTCCTTAATTATTGAAAGAATTAAGAACAGCTGAAAAAAAAGGAAGAAAAAATATTTAATTGCAAACTATTTAAAAAATGCTTTTCAGCTGCTTATTCTTTTTTTATTTTCATGCAATTAATTATTCAAATAAGCACAAAAAGCGGTTTTTGTGCTTACTTGAATTGTCTACAATTAAGTTTTAAAGCAATTGAAAGAAAAAATTAATGAATAGAAAGGCACTAGGTATTTTAATATAAGAAAGTTAAAAGGAACCACGACAAAACCCTCCAAATTTTTTTTTCAATTTCACTTTTTTATGCTAATGGGGGACCTCCAAGAAACGTCATTTTTTTAGCCTAATTTAACAAAAATATTATTTTTAACCTTTTCTACATTAATGCCCTCAGGTTTAGACTATAAGCGGATAAATATTTTTATGTTAAAAGCAAAACAAAGTATAATGGAGGTATATAAATGTTCAAAAGGAAGCGGCGAAGCGGGAGAGAACAAGTTAGAGAACGGAGGACTATTGGCGCGGAACTAATAAGCGAAAATAGGAAAGTAAAAAGAAGGCAATAGTCCAAAAAGCTGTTGAAAAAAAATATTTTGGTTCACAAAGATAAATTAGAAAAATTTTTTTCATAAAGTTAGGAGAAGTAAAAAGGAACGAATTTTTGTTTTTAAGCTTAATGTAAGTGCTAAATATTTTTGAAAACAATTATGGTCGATGAACGAGAAGGGTTGAATGTAAAAAACAAAAAAATAAGAACGGCACACTTTAAATATTTTATGTAATATTAGAGGGATTTTAATTTGAATATTAAACGCACTAATATAAGCCCTGGGTTTATATTTTTCAATAGGTCACCTTGATTGAGCTTATATTAAATATGGACTTCTAATAGAGATGGACTTATATTGGGGCTTTTACGATATTTGGGATAAATAGAAAATCCTAGGGATTTTAGCCTTTAGGATTTTTAAATCTAGCGAAGATAATCCCAAAAGATTTTGCAAAAAAATCATTTATAAGTCCTAAATCGTGTTTAATCTTTAAAAAATTAAATTTAAAGGTTTCATTTTTTAATTATACTTTTTATTATTTAATCTAGGAATACCTAAAAATTAAAAAAAATCTTGTTTTGTTTCCGTTTCCTATCTTAACTTCAAAAATCCTTTTTGTCAAAATAAAAAGTTATTTTAAACAATTCAACATACAAAATCTTATAAAATTAAATCTTTTCATAAACTTAATGGAATTTGCCTCAAAAATAGAAAATAACAATAAGCTAGAAAAAATATTAATAAAAAGTGCCATAACACTCAAAATAGTATTATTCTAATAAAACACCGTCAAGTACATTCATAACAAGAAAAGCATCAAATAACGGCGCGAAACAATTAGAGCTTTTATTTTTCCCCTTTCCCTGTTGCGAAAATGAGATTGAAAAAAAGTCCCCATTATTAAATCCCCCGCTTTTTAGAATTTTAAAATGCCTGAGGAATAAATAAAGAAAAATTTAGTAAAGTTTTTGGGTAAAAAACAAATAAAAAAATTCCAGATTTTTATAAAAATATTTAATTTTTATTTATTTATTTTCCTCAATGTTTTTCTTTTAAATTACTTTATAAAAAATTAATGAATAAACGAAAATTGAAAAGATGAGTTTTTAGAGGAACAATTTCCCCCATGGGAGAAGCAGTAAATTGGACCTTAAACTTTTTTTTATTTAAAGCCAAAAGGGGGGAATTGGAAAATAGTTTTTTAGATGTTTTTTTATTTATTTAATTATTGTTTTGCCCTATTTATCATTAAAACTAGAGGGAATGGAATGCACATAAATTGAGTAAACGTATCGGATTTTCTAAAAATTTCTAACTTAAAAATAACATAATTAAAAATAAATGTGTACAAAAATTGGAATTTTTGTGGAATTTAAAATGGAATTTTAAAATAAAGCAAGAAAGAGACAAACGTTTTTCTAATCCTTTAAAAATATAAGAAATTAAGCGAATTAAAAAATAGAATAGACATTCAAAAGAAATTTTTTTAAAAAGTCGTTTATGATTTATGAAGCAATTATTGTCTGTTTGGTGTTTTTTTTGTTAGAATTTCTATTCTATTTTCCGCAATTAAATAATTCCCCTTTAAGAATGGAAATAAAAATATTAACAAAAAAACTTTAAACTGCTGAAATTTTGGCATTTTAGAAAAGGAACAAGGACATTTAGAAAAGCAAAAAAAATTTCTTAAAATTTAAGCATTTTGGCAAGCTTTTTTTCGATCATCGACCCTTATATTAGCTTCATGTTACATACACGTTCGTTCACCAAAAAAAGGGGGGCAAAGCCGAATAAAGGTTTTTTGTTAGGTGTGAGGGGGCTGAAACTTGAGAAGCAATTTCATTCCTAATAAATAAATTCATTCAAAGTGGAATTGGTCTCAATGCGGATGGTGGAATAAAAAGTAGCGACCTTTGGTGGTAGCATAAGACCGTTTGGCACGTTCAAATTGGCAGCAAGTCCCCTCCCAAAAATTTTTCCCCCCTTTCCCCAACATTGATATGAAAATGAGTGTTAGTCTTGTGTACCTTTTGGCTTTAATTTCCCTTTACGACCAACGAATTCATGGCTGGATAAATTCATTCCCTTTAAAAGAATAAAGAACAGAAAATGACGATTTTAAAAATTTTTGTGTAGACGGAATTTGAAGCAGAAAGCAAATTGAGGGGATTAAATATTTTTTAGAAAAGTTGGAAAAATCTGAGAGGGTTTTTGTTAAGAGAATTTCTGTCTTCTCATTAAATCACTATTAATTTATTTAACCTCAAGTCAAAAAAAATCATCAAGATTTATGTTTTATTTACTTTGGAAGAGTAATATTATGGGATATTTTTTGTTAAATTATGTGCTAAATGGTCTATATTTTTTTATGATTTTTATAGGACGGATAAAGAAAACATTTGCCTTCATATTGGCTATTTTGATGTTAAAACACTAAAGATTAGTTCAATAAAAAATTTATATAACCCCAAAATAACCAAAAATCCAAAAATATAAGAATTTACAATAAATTTCTTTAAGTTAATACTAAAATTAGAATAAACGGCCTATTATATTTCTTAGATCATCGGAAAAAATCATGATGCCTATTCAAATGATGCGGAAAATTTCGTCTATTTTTAGACAAATTTTGGACAAAAATACTTGGCATCTTATAATGGAAAAAAATAAATTTCATAATTACAATAGAAGCATATCCTCCCAAGCATGCATATTCCAAGAAAAAATTGTTTTAAAGACAAATATGCCAAAGGAGAATATACCTCACCAAATGTCTCATTTTTGGCCAACTTTTGGATTGAATTAAAAGAAAATGGCTGTAAATACTACCATATGGGGTCGAAAATATTTAATTAAGTATTCTATTCTCGCGCCACATCCCTCCTTTCCCCCGAGTGAATGAATACAAGGAAAAGCTAGCACCCGATGTTACTAATAGTAAGTGTCAAAAACAATTTGTATGAAAGGCCAGCTCTACGCCAGAAAATTGGCATACGCGTAAAATAGTTGTTAAAAGAGTAAGAGGATTTAATGGAGCAAAAGGCAACATAATAAGTTAATTAAAAGTCAAAAATATTTTTATTAAAATGAGTCTAAAATAATTTATTTTTACAAAGACTCGTGAAACAGACTTAAACTCCTTAAACAAAAATAATAAGAATAAATTTCATAAGCCAATAAAAAATACTGGGAGCATAAGGTCAATAATAGTTTAAGTTTCTTCCAATTATGTGCATTCTGAGCATTTCAAATTTTGATTGGTGGGTGATCACGTGTCTTAGGACGCCGGAAGAGTCTAACAATAAGACAACCTATCTTTTAAGGATACCAAAAAATTAAACTCACAATATATGACGCTCCGCTGGCCAAATCATGTAATGAATCCAACCTATTAATTCAAAAATGAATAAGTAAAAAATAAATATTGAAACCTGGACTTTGCTGAATTCCAATACTACGCCACTCCGATTCAGACATAAGACGATTGTGTGGAACCAACTTAGCAACCTAAAATTTAAAATAAAATTTTTTAAATTAAAATCATCAAATCCAACCTCTTTAGTCACGTGTACATGTCGATATTCGAATTCATCGTCCTCGTACTTGCTCGAATAGTAAAACTCGTTAGCCATTTTGTATGTTTTAGTTATTCTCTAAAAACAAAATTAGAAATCAATATAAAGCCAAAAATTAAGGTAAAAAATCGATAGAACAAAAAATATTAAACTGAAATATCACATCAATGTTTTTATTCTACTATAAAATGCATACAACATTAACAAGAAATTACATATTAAGCAATCTTTTAATATTTAATATCGTCAACTTTTGGCCTTTTTAACTTTCAAAGCCAAGAAAGTCTTTATGACCAATTGAGTCCCAATTTTCCCAACTCTTTCACATGTCCGTTATTTTTCCCATTTATTCACCGTTAAGTTCTTTATTAACCCCTACTTTAAACAAAAGCAAGGAAAGCAAAAAATACAGGAAAAAAGGATCCTACTATATTAATTTGGAAGGAAAAATGCAAAAAGTAACGGCAAAAAGTAACATTAAATATAAAATCTTTAGACGTAGTTCAATATGGAAAATCACCAATAACAAAAGCCCTAAACAATTAAAAATAAATACCCCCATGTTTTAATATCCAACTTCCCGCCAAGAGTATAATAAATAACGTCAATTAATTACAAAACTTTAAATCTGCTTCAAATGTTTCAATCATTGTCTTGGGATGCATTAAAAATTGGAAACTTTTGACACGCGCTCTCCCAGCTCGTTTTCCCTTTTACGAGTTGAGCAACCAAATCCCCAACTTCAGTAACCTAAAAAATATAATAATTTTCTTATGGGATTTTTCTAACCTTAAGACGAATTTGTTGCATAGTGACACTATATCCTAAATATAAAAACCATGTTAGTGAGTAATTTCGTTATTATTCAAATTACGTAAAGTAACAGTCCATGGTTCGACCTCCGAATCAAAATCAACTGTCACACCAAATGGAATACCAATTTCATCAGTTCGCGCATACCGCCTTCCAATTGAGCCCATACTATCGTCCTGTAAAAACATCGATAATTCACACGCATAGAAAAGAATAAAATTACAATTTTTGAACTGATTTCCCGACTTGTAAGCTCTTCTCGAACTGCTTGAATTATTGGGTCTAATCGCTTGTTTGAACTTATAGGAAGAATCGAGCACTTTATAGGAGCTATACTTGGCGCCAATTCAAGATACTTAATTATTAAAATTTAGGAAAATATATTTTTACATGACGCCTACCGAACGCTTTTCATCACCTTCCCTTTGTCTAAATGAATGTTCCAAGACGGCGTACATCACTCGACCAATACCAAATGAAGGCTCTATGACTGATGGAGTAACATCTTCCACGTGAACAGTTTTTAAATATTTCCTAACTTCAACATGCGTAGAGTCCAATTCGATTGTTTTATCATCAGAAATTTTTACAGAATATTTTCTAAAAATTAAATGATTTTTAGAAGTAAAGTTTAAAAGTAACCCATTAGTTTTAAGCGAATCCTCCAATTCATCGAGTTGCTCTAGAGATAAATTCTTTAGTAAATCAATTATCTATGAAATAAAAATTTACTATTGTAAATTTTAAAGAGTAACCTTCTTAGACTCATTCTTGAACAACTTTCCAATAGCAGCTTTATTAGGCACTGCTTCTACAACATCAACTTGTTTTGATTCGGCAAGTTTTTTCTCAGCAACTAATTTGACTCCAGTAGCTTTTGAATGCTGATGCAAATCATAACATGACCGATCAGCAATGCCAACACTTTCAATCCATCCGTGAGTAGTTAAACATTCAGCATCCCAACAATCCTAAAGTAAAATTAATTAAATTTGTGAGGAAAAATAAACCTTTGCATAGTGTGCCATTTCATTAGATAAATGTTGCCGAAACCGTAATTTATCTGGAGATATACCAACATTGAGAAGGAAAAGATGAGTACGAGCCATATAATATCCAAGAGTCTCATTGTCAACCATGCCGCTCGCCACTGCATTGCAAATTTTTACCTTAAGAAATATTGATGGAGTTGAAAAAATATTATACCTTTTCTGTTCCTTTCTCATTCAACTGATTACATGCTGAGAATAGTGTCAATTCAACGTCGGCAACCTTCTCAAATTTTGGGTGATTCTTATCAGACGGATCGACAAAATGTTCAATCTCGCACATTGTAAATTCACGAACACGGACAAGTCCTTGTCTAGGCGAGATTTCATTTCGGAATCCAGTTCCAACTTGAGCAGCAGCAAAGGGAAGTCTACCCTATCATAGGAATAATATTCAAAATCAAGTAAAATATTTTTACCTGATTGAATTCAAGCAGTCTCTTAAAATTAATGAAAATTCCCTGCGCAGTCTCAGGGCGCAAAAATGCAGAAAAATCGCCTGTTGGCCCTATCTGAAATATTTTCTCGTTTAATTATATGAAAATTCAGAAAAGCAAACCTGTGTAGGAAACATTAGATTGAAAGATACAGGCTCGGTAACATCATTTCCAGTGAGCGGTGATTTAAAGTCATATTTCCGAATAGTTTCACCCAAGTCGGCACAACTCATTCCATCCAAACGAATAAGGACGTTTTCGAGTTCCTTCTTTATATTTTCAGGTGCTTTTTTGTCCTAAATTATTTACCTGTCTTAATGAGATAATGAAAGTTAACAACCTTAATGAGATAATGAGATAATGAATGAGATAATGAAAGTTAACAACCTTAATGATCGCTTCTGCATGATTTTTTATCAAATGATCTGCACGAAAACAGGCGCCAGTCACCTTGTCTTTCACCTAAACAAAAATTCATCAAAATCTGTAATTAAAAGCAGACAAACCATCCAATCAACAAATCGATCAACATGTCCAGAAGCCCTAATTTCGATGAAATATTTAGAGTATTTAGAATTAAAGAATTACTTCAGCACACTTTCCGGCGTTAAAGATGAACATTCAACTTCCAGCATGGCTTCCTCCAAAATAAAATGAGTCCTCCATAGCTGGATCATATTTTGTTTAAGAGCACACCCCATCGGGCCGTAATCATAAAGTCCTAGGAACCACATTACGTAATGTTAAGATTAAAATTAAAACCTCCAACGCCTCCATAGATTGCAAAACTTTGATCATAAAAGAAACGCCTTTTCAATAAATCCTCAAGTTTTAACCGATCAATAAGTGTATCGGAGTCTGGGATGTTAATTTGTTTCTTAGCCATAAGAGAACCAGCAGCGTAATCGGCAATTTGCTTGGCCAATCTTTTTGCGAACTTTTTAGGTTGCTGATTCAAAAATTTTAAAGTAAGATGCATTAACTAATAAAATGAGTGATAATTTAAGCGCAATTACGCAAAATAATTCAAGTAATTTATAAGAAATAAAAATTTATGAAACAGTAGAAGAAAATACATAATTTAGAAAATTTATTTTAATAAATTATTTAAAATTGAAAATTAATATGAACAACAAAATTCAATCATCGGCTGCTTCTGTACTTTTTTCTGAATTTTTTCCATCATCGGAAGCATTACAAGAGAGTGAAGAGGTGCACGATGAACCTGCAAACTTTTCCAAAGTAGCATCGTCGTTGATGTCCTCGGGTTCGGCCTAAATTATTATTTTAATTCCGAGAAGCTTAATAGGAGAAGATACCTTGATTTCAGACTCAACCTTATCATCAGTTTTAGCCCTATCACTTGATGAGCAAGATGGAAGAGGAGATGGGGCATCTGGAGAGATAGAAACTGACGAGGGCCCACCGCTAGAAACTTCCATATCAATCAATTCAAGGTTGGCGTCAGGCAATTCTTGCTTAACCTCCTTAGTCGGAGGAGGCATTCCCAGCTCAGTTCGAACAATCTCCTCCATTCTTGAAATTAATACAGGTTCAACCCGCTTCATATGCTTAAATGGATGGGTAATTCTTCGGTTTGTATACCCTCTTCTTTGTGCCCCCCTTTTTTCCTTACCATTTTTCTCATTTTTCCTCCCCTTTCTCCCTTATTTTTTATAAGGCAAGTATTAAAAAGGGCAAGTATTAAAAATTAATGCTCATAATATCGTATATAGGTTAATAAAAGGTGCTGAGTCGAATGGTACCACTCCCAATTTTAGGAAATGATTCTGGACCGAGTTAAAGGTCCCCGAAAATCGAAAAACCGTAGGGGGAGTAAGCTCGATTTTGGCGAGTTATTATTTGCATATTCGAATTTTTTACCCCAAAAATGAGATTACTTCCTCTATGGTTTTTGACCATTTCGAGTCCAATATTTTGGTCCAAAGACATTTAAGGGGAAAAAGAGTGGTACTGTTCGACTCAGCACCTTTTATCACCCTATATACGACATTTTGAGCATTAATTTAGGAGGTGTGGCAGAACGGAAAAGTACCCTCATAATCCTTTTTAATACTTGCCTCATGAAAAATAAGGGAGAAAGAGGAGGAAAAATGAAAAAATGGTAAAGGTAAAAAGGGGGGCACAAATAGGAGGGTATACAAACCGAAGAATTACCAATGGATGTATATGAAAATAATAAATAAAATAAAAAATACATCGTTGAAAGCATGCCTCATGGAATTATCAACAATTCTGCGCCTTTTTATTTCGTCTTTAACATAGTCGCGCATAAAAGCAATCCTGTGCTTTTGTAAATCGGCATCTGGTGAGGCTGCCAAACATTCCTCAATTATTTGTTTACAGTTATCAAAAAGCCCTTGCATGTCATTCTATAACCAAAAAAAGAAATTTAATAAAGACAAAAATAATACACTGTTAACGATACTGTCAACAAGATCCTTGCGATATTTATCGAATTCTCCAGACTTCTTTACTTGTTCGATGATTTTAACTGATATTCTTGAAGGGTTGTCACTTTCGTCAGAATGTGAACTCATAATAGATTTAATTTCGAGAAATCTAAAAATCAATAAAAAATTTTAAAAATTTCAAAAAATTTTAGCAGGCTAAAGAGTTAGAAAATAAGGGTAGGGGACGATTCAGTATCGCCGATTCAGTCTCGCCGATTCAGTATCGCCGATTCAGTCTACGCCGATTCAGTATCCGCCGATTCAGTATTCGCCGATTCAGTATAGCCGATTCAGTATACGTGGAAAAGGGGACGATTCAGTATACGTATATTTTTGGGCTAGAAAATCTTTTTTCTTGTAGATTTTTTTCGTGTTTCTTACTTTCTACGATCTATAGAACATCTTTAAAGCTTAATTTTAGGCTTCTCTTAGGCTTTTTCTGGCTTAGGGTGAGGTTTTGGTCTCGACTTTTTTTCTTCGGGGAACAAAAATTTTTTTAAAAATGAGTCAAATAAACAAAAATTTATCAAAAAATAAATAAGAACAAGGTCTACATTTCACTCATTAGATTTGTTGCCCTAAAGAGGACCAGGCAACCACCTCAACAGCAAGCTGCTCGACACAAATAAGAACAAGTCCAGGACCGGATTGTCTTAAATTAAAAAAATTTTAAAAATAAAAAATGGAATGGGGAGTAGAATTGGGAAGTAAGAAATCTCCGCAAAAAGCCCGCAAAAATTTGTAGGGATAAAGGCCAGGGAGCTTCTGGGGCTATAGCTCCCCCTTATAAATAATGGGGAAAATAAAAAAAATTTCAAAAAGCCAAAAAACTAAAAAAATAAACCATGTGTCTGTAGTAGAAACCTCGCCATTCACTGTAGAATTCTCGCCGTCTTGAGATATTAAGAAAATTGAAGAAATTTAAAAATTTTAAAAAATTAAAAAAAATTCTAAGTTTTCCATAAAAATTATTTTTTTCGTTAATAATTGTTGTTGGTTATTGCTAATTGTTATGGTAGACCACCTAAAGAACAAAGAAAATGCTTAAAACGAAAAAATAAATCAGTTACTTTCCAAAAATTTCTATTTTTAGGGTATTTTATTCTACGTATACTGAATCGTCCCCTTTTCCACGTATACTGAATCGGCTATACTGAATCGGCGAATACTGAATCGGCGGATACTGAATCGGCGTAGACTGAATCGGCGATACTGAATCGGCGAGACTGAATCGGCGATACTGAATCGTCCTTAACCGGAAAATAATGAGAAAACGCGACAACGAAAGATTTTAGCGCGAAGAAAAATCCGACTTTTGAGTCTCAACAATTTCCACATGATGGAAAACAGATTAATGAGACTCAATAGTTCAGCCTATAATTTTAATTTTCGTTTCGCTAATTAATCCTTTGCCTCCAATTTTTAATTGTTAGCGAGATTTATGTTTTTTTCTTTTCAGTCATTTTATTGTAGAAGCTTGGAATTTATCTAACGATCTAATGGGTAAACGCAAATCCAAACGAAAGCCTCCGCCAAAAGTTAAAAATATTGTTGCTTTGGATACTCAGTTCAACTGTCCTTTCTGTAATCACGAGAAGGTGTGCGAAGTTAAAATGTAGGTTTATCTATGGACACATTTTTCAACTTTTTAAAACTTTTCAGGGATCGTGAACGTAATGTTGGCTTCATTCAGTGTCGTGTTTGCATGGAGGATTTTCAGGTTGAATTCACTCATTTTATTAAAAAATCTGTTTAATATCCTTTATTTTCCAGTCGAACATAACTTCTCTTACTGAGCCGATTGATGTGTACAGTGATTGGATCGATGCGTGTGAAATGGCAAATCAGTAAGAATCTTTTATTCAACATCTTTTAACCGATAACATCAAAAAATCAAACATTTATTTCCCTCCTCTTCAGCTTATAATTTATGTTGATATTTTTAGTCAACAATTTCATGCAAATTTATTTGAGATAAAATTTTTTTGATAATTTAAATTTCTTTGAAGTTTCTTTTACTTTAAAACCGAAACCCAAGTAGAGAAAAAAATCCATTTAATTTTGAATTATATTTTGTTCTTAATTCCGATTAAAAAATTAAATCGAATTTAAAAACACTAATGGTCCTCGTTCCTTTTATTTTAAAGACATTAATGTGTTAAAATGATTTAACAAACGCCTCCAGTTAATGGACATTTTTAAAAGACGTTTTAAAAATGAAAAAAGCATTTTTAATGTTTTCCCTTTCATTTTTTCCGGTGTTGCGATTTATTTGTTCTGATTTAATTATTCACTTAAAATTTTTGAAAAATTTTACCAAAAAAATTCGTTTTTCTTTTTAATTTTGTGATAGTAGACCGAGGAACTCTTTAAAAAAACTAACTATAAATTACAAAGATTACTTTTCACAGTGTTAATTATAACACATTGACAGTTATTTTCTTTGCTTAAGCGCCATTTCCTTCCAAGTTGTTATCTTACCACCATTCACTCTTAAGCGCTGATATTGATTCCCTTTTCATTGGAAATTTGATTCCATTCCTAAAAAATAAAATGCAACAAAAACAAATCTGAAAATGAAAGTTAAGCTAGAAAATTTTGATTCGAAAATTCATCAATGGAAGTCTGTTGCGAAGGAACCGCTTCCGCTTAAAGCACACCAATTCGACCCAGAAAAATGCACACTTTCGGTTTGTTTTTTATATTAATACGACAAATTAATTCTAATCTTGAGGTTCTTGACCAACGACTACTTCCCAGCAGGAGCGTTTACGTGCCCATAAGATCGCTTAATGATGGATTCGACGCAATCAAACAAATGAAGGTTAGTAGCTTAAAAATAGTTCAGAAACTTAAGTTCTGTTCTCAGGTCCGAGGTGCACCGCTGATTGCCACTGTTGGAATGGTACATTTATTCATTAATCTGACAAGTAATAATTTATTTCAGCTGACTTTGTTAGTGGAGCAGTCTAGAAAAAATGTTATAGGGGATGTAGAAGGTTGTTTGAAGGAGTTGGAACAAAATTGCAGTTTTCTTCTGAGTGCTCGTCCTACCGCAATAAATCTCTCAAATGGATTTTCCGAACTTCGAGAATATGCAAAAGGATTGAAGGGAGCAGGAGTAATAAAATTGAAAATTGGGTTAGTAAAATAATTTTTTATTTATGAAAAACATCATTTTAAAGGATTAGAAATTTCATCCTTGAATGGCAAGCAAGAGAACGGATGGAAAATGATTTATTGCTAAGAAATTCAATTCATGCTGTTTTATCAGCAACAAGGAACCTAGAAATCGACAATGGCGAAAAGAAACGCCTTGTAGCGATAACGTTTTAATTTCTTAAGTTTAAAATAAACTAATTTTTTCAGTATTTGTAATACCGGACAGCTGGCCACTAGCTCTTTTGGAACTGCACTTGGTTTGAAATGAGACCTAAATTATTTAAAATCTATCCACTCAAGGTGTAGTTCTGATGCTACATCGATTAGGCCATTTGAAGTTGGCGTTGGTGCTCGAAACACGTCCTTACAACCAAGGATCTCGACTAACCTCATATGAGCTTAAAAAAGGTGGTGTGCCATTCCTACTAATTGCTGACAGCGCGGTATGTAAATTAACAACTTTTCAGATTTATTTAACACTTTTTACAGGCAGCTGCTGCAATCCGGCATTTTAAAGTGAATGTTGCGCTAGCTGGTTTATTTTTCTTAATATTCATTTATGATAGTATTTCAGGGGCAGATCAAGTAGCGTTGAATGGGGATACTGCGAACAAAATTGGCACCTATTCTCTTGCTATTTGTGCACACCAGCATAAAATTCCTTTTTTTATCGTTACACCTGTGGCTTCAGTAAACGCCAAGCTTGAAAGTGGAGATGGAATTCATATTGAAGAAAGGCCTAGCAAAGAGCTCACTCATTGGGCTGGTATTTTTATTTTGAAAGATTCTTCTTAATTTTTTATTTTAGGAGTAGCTCATTGTCCAACAAATTGTCCGGTGTGGAACCCCGCTTTTGACATAACCCCAGGAAATCTGATCTCTGGTTTTCTTACTGATCGTGGAAATTTCTCATCCGATCAACTATTATCTATATTCAGTGTAAATGGAGAATCGAATGGAGAATCAAAAGAAAATTAATTCCGCACATACATTACTATCAAAATTTATTCATGCATAACTCATTCATAAAAATGAAATTAAAGGGATATTAAAAATATTTAAGCACCCTCAAAATTTAAGAAATAGAAAGCAGAGTACAATTTAAATTTTTTTTTGAATATTGAGGAAGCAATAATAAAGGGTCTACAATATGATTAAGAATTTGAGGACAGGCCATTAAAATGATCATTGTGAGCAACGTATACAACGTCTGAATAGAATTCTTATTTTAAATCTATGAAACAAAAATGAAATAGCATTTAGTAGAAAGCGGCAAAATTTTTGAGAAAGTAAATAAACAACAAATCATGAAAATTTAAAAAATTAAATAGAAGGGTGGAGGACAAACACTATTTATAGAAAAGTATTGATGGGATTATTCTATGAATGAGCGAATTGCTTTTTAACGTAAACTTTTGGCCTTTCGTAGTTCATAGAATTAAATTTGAGCTTTTGCCACCTCCTATATAAAGTAAGAGAAAAACTGTTCTCCCAAATCCACTATTTATTTGAAATGTTCGGAAATTTGACAAACTTGAATTTTTCTCTAACAATTTAGACTTTATATTTAAGAAAGGGGAGAACAGATTCAAAATTACTCCATTGGTTCCTCTTTACCAGAAGAATTACAACCAACAAGTGTACGGTCTGGAGCATTTCTAATACATTTCTAAGTTTTAGACAATAAAAAAATTAACCTTTACATTTTTCGAAATTGCCTTGGTCTGATCAGAGTCGGCTGCTCACTTTGCTCTAATAAGGATGGCGCTACCTAAAGTCATAAAATTAGAAAAATAAAAAAAAAACTAATTATACATATGTAAATCCAATAAAAGGATCAGCTGTAGGTGAAATATCGGCTGTAGGAGAATCGACCGGAGTCATTTTTGTAAATTTTGTATCAAAAAGTGAAGTGTCCTCATCGCTTGTAATATCTGGCTTAAATGGAGGTTCCAACTGAAAATTGTATTTTACCAAGATTCTGTGCATTAATAAAAATAAACCTCTCTTTTATAAACTTTTGCCCAATTAGAAATATGATGACGAAAAAAGATATGTTGTTTGATTTCTTCCGAATCTGTTGGCCCAGCACCCAATCGAGTGTCGACGTGCCTTTTTAATAATCGTTTAATTAAATCTTTCGCTTCTGTGCTCAGATAAGGTGGTAATGTAAGCCTTCCTTTCAGAATTCTATCAATAGTCTGAAATATGACAATGCATTTGGACATAATGTTATTAAACATACCCTCTTCCTATTTTCTGCCGTGAACGGAGGACCACCAGTTAGCTAATAAAACAAAAATTTTAAACAGTTCAATAAAAATACCATATCGAAAGTTAATGCTCCCAAACTCCACCAATCCACAGCCTTTCCGTGGCCAGTTCGCATCAAAATCTCTGGAGCCATGTACCTAAATAATCAAATACATTATTCTAAATACTGATAAATAAACTTACTCTATAGTTCCACAAAAAGTGTGTGTTTTCTGGTCACCTTCAATAGCTTCTGAAAATTACATTTAAAAAGGATTCTTAAATTTAAAAACAAAACCTTTGCAAAGACCAAAATCCGTTAATTTAACGTGCCCTTTACAATCGAGGAGAATGTTTTCGGGCTTAAGATCACGATAAATTATTCCCTAAATTCAAAACTATCACAAAAAATCCTTTCACAAATTAACCTGTTTATGAAGATGTTCAAGAGCAACAACAATTTCTGCCAAGCTTTAGATAAAAATATAAAATTTGAAAAAAATCAGACGACAAACTAAAATCCTGCAGTGTCCTCGAGAAAAATACCTTCCCGTTCAAGATGCATAAAAAGCTCTCCACCACTTAAATATTCCAAAATTAAATAAAGCTTCCCGCCAGTTTGGAAGGCATATTGCAAATCGCAAATGAAAGGACACTAAAAGTAAAATGAGTAAAATATTGAGTTAAAATCAAAACCTTAACAGCCTCTAAAATGTTTCTTTCAGCTTTGGTGTGTGCAGTATCCTTCTGATTACGAATTATTGTTGCCTTTTTAAGTACTTTCATCGCAAAAATTTTGTTTCGGTCTGTCCCTGAGACTTTCTTTACTTGAAAAACCTAGAGAAAGCAAAGAAATAAAAATAAATAATTATATTAACCTTTCCATATCCTCCTTTTCCTAACACCTTGAGCAATTGAAAGTCCTCTGGACCTACTTTAGTGTTAGGAGGATTGACAAGCTCGGCATGTTCACCAAGTTCTAAGGCTTCAACTTGCGGGTCATTTCTAAAATTAGCGGTCATTTCTTTAAAATTTATAAAATTTTTTATAAATACATACATGTAAGAAGAGGAAGGAGGGGGAGTTGAAATTTCTCCCTTAAAATAAAATTAATAAAAAAAATTCTTTTCCAAAATCTTACATCAGCAACGTCTACATATTCATCATCATCATCCATATCAGAAAATTCGCCAACAGGTGTTAAATGATTATGATCAGTTAGCTCCAATTCGAAAACGCCGGCCATTGCTATTTGACCAAAATTGGTAAAATATGAAAACTTTATTCAATTAGATAATAATCTCGAGTTGATAATAAATCTTAATAAAGAAAAAACAGAATTTTTGACGAAGAATTTTAGATTTTTGAAATCAGTTGCGAAAAGATGCATTTTTGTCCAAAAATTTTTCGATTAATCGACAAAACAACAACAAATCGACACTTTAACATTATCCAGAATGAAAGTTAACAGAATTAATTCTGTATTGTTAGCGTAAATTATTAGTTCAAATATAGTTGGCGTCAATTTTTTTTCAATTCTGGATTTTCATCGATTTTTGTTAATCTCCGGAGATTACGTTTTTTTGTTGTTTTTTTCATTGATCTCATCTGTTTTTTATTTATTTCATCTGTTTTTTTAAATATTTATTCGTTTATCGTTTCACCCTTGCTGCGAGCACGCAAAAATAAAAAAAATACATTTTTAAAATTTGTTGAAAATTTTCTTATTTTTCAAATTAAAGGCCCGTTCTCCTGCTGCCCTGGTGCGTCTCCAATGCTCTACATGTTGGCTTCATCTAAACGGTTATTTTTTTCCTAGTTTATATTAACTTTTTAAATTTAAAAATAAATCTTATTTTTTTTTATGTTGTCTCCTGAAGAATATGCTGTTGGTTAAAGAATATGCTGTTGGTTAACTCATGGTGGCGGTTTTTTTTAATTTATAAAATTAAACTAGTTTTAATTTTTAAAATTTTACTTTGGGTCTTGGAAGGTGGTACATTGTGGCTTGCAGTGATGACTTGGTGGTGCTTTGGTGGCTCGCAGTGATGACTTGGTGGTGCTTGGAGTGATGGCTTGGTGGTGGCGCTTCTACGGTATCGTTTTAAATAAAAATTGAGGAGGGAGGGTGAGTATTTTTAAAGCTAGTTTTTCTAGTTGCTTGGCTGCTCTTGGTGGTTGTTGGTTTGCTTTTGTGGTTTGGTGGCATGTTTTTGGTTGGCGGCTTGCTTCTACGGTGTGGTTTTTGTTTAAATAAAAATTGAGGGAGGGAGGGCGGGTATTTTTTAAGCTAGTTTCTCTACTGGCCTGGTTGCTCTTGTTGGATTGGATGGATTGCTCTTCATGTTCTTCCTCAACAGCTTCTGGTTTTTCCTCATCAACTTATGACCTGGTAAATCTTTAGATTTTTAAATGAAAAATCGCTTGCTGTAAAAATACGCACGCGAACGACCTTATCTTTTCACAATCTTGTTTTATTGTCCTTGTCTTTCTTGTCCTTGTTCTTTTCTCAATCTTAAGAAATCAACATGTGGTATGGATGTGTAGGGACAAATCAGAATTTCTTCATTGGATGAAAAGACAGGTTTTTTTTAAATTATGGGGAAATCAGGAAGAAGCCCGGGAGAATTGGATTGGATTTTTAGACATATTTCCGTGTGGTGTGTCTTTAAATTTTATTTTTGGCATTCTGTTTATTGACAATTCATCCCATTAAATTTTTATTTTCTATTTGAGTCTTAAGCATTTGAGTCTTAACATATCTTGATTATGTTGCAACAAGCTTTATCACATCCAGATGCTACATATTTGATTATTTTTTTCTGTGACCTTTTCTTTTTGAAAATTTTAAATTGTAATCTTTTTCAGGCAAGTTTGTGCCACTTTCTCATTTAAGAATGCATCAATTTTTACGCGATCGCTGGATCCTTCCAACATTGCCTCATCATTCAAGCTAATTTTTCAAAAAAATTCAATTATAATAGGTTACCAGGTTTTAATTGTAATAAAATACTGTAATAGAGATTTTCCTTTATTCCCTTTTTTTTGTCTCATGTTTTTGTCTCATGCCTCTCCCTTATCATATTTTTTAATGACTAATGAAACGACTTTTAGGAAATTATGTGAGTTGGAATAATATCTAACTGCTTTTCTCAATATATTTGACCTGTTCATCGAAACTCAAATGTTCCCAAATTTACTGATAAAACAATTGTTAAAATATTAATGATAGGAAGGGTGTTTCCTAAAAATTCTTATCTTTTTATTTTAGCAATCGTATGGGACGACCACAATGAGCAAAGAAGCAGTGATGTCGATAACAGCTACGGAGAATGGTACAAATCAATTTTCTACTTCTCCATTAAATATGTTCGATGGCGAAAATGTCAATTATTTAAATTTTTCATTTAAGGGGTAATTTTGTAATTAATTCTGGTGCTTCTACTTCCTTTGATCAAATGCCTCCACCTCAAACCTCTGTGCCTTCGAATTTACCTACAACAATAATGGCTAACGGCAATTCAGATGCTTTTCATTGCCACAATAGATTTGAGAATGAGCCAATTGCTAATGAAATAAGCAAGCGTGCTACCAGAGTGCTGTGGTTGTCAATTGGAGTTTGCTTATTGTTTATGGTATTTTAAAAATTTTGCAAGTTCCTTTCTTCTAAAAATTCTGTTTTTAGATTTGTGAAGTTATTGGCGGTATATGGGCTCAGTCACTAGCTGTTTGTGTCTCTAAATATAGTCAATGCTTATTTTAGTTTTTAGATCATTACTGATGCAGCGCATCTTTTAACTGATTTAGCGAGCATGCTAATTTCTTTATTTTCAATTTATATTGCAAGCCGTCCCGCTTCACAAAGAATGAGTTTTGGATGGCATAGAGCAGGTTTTAATTTTCATAAACGTTAATCCTTTTTCATCTTTAGAAGTATTTGGCGCCTTTGTATCAATATGCCTTATTTGGGTTGTTACTGGAATTTTAGGTTATTTATATTTTTCGCATTGTATATTTTCTTTTATTTAGTTTATCTAGCGATTGACCGTATGATAACAGGAAACTATGATATTGATGCTACTATAATGAGTATAACCGCTGCAATTGGAGTAGGAGTGAATTTCATGTAAATTTAAAAAAATTAAATTATTAAAATTTATTTAATAGAATGGGCTTTCTGCTTTATTTTGGTGGACATTCTCACTCACATAACGGAACAACACACGCTCACGAAAATGGTGGTAGACGTAGAAATGAGATTGATTCTGAGTATTCGAATGTTGACCCTAATTTTTCTGAGGAGGATGAACGATTTCCTCTCGTTCAACCAAACATCAACGACGAAACAAAATTACATTCTGTCAATCAAGCAAATATTAATGTGCGTGCTGCCTTTATTCATGTTTTAGGTTGATTTTTTATTCAATTTTTTCTGGAAAATTTTCTATTAGGTGATCTTATACAAAGCTGCGGGGTACTTTTTGCCGGTCTAATGATCTTCTGGAAGGTTTTTTAAAGCAGGTGACTTTAATAATAATTTATTTTTAGCCAAGTTTGCAAATACTTGATCCAATATGCACGTTGGTTTTCGCAATAATTGTTCTTAGGTAAGACATTTCTGTTCATAGCAACAGATAATTTAGCACGAAATTAACAAAAATTTTACAGCACAACAATTTACATTGTTCGTGATGCACTTGTTGTTTTGTTGGAAGGTATATATTATACATACTCTAAATGAAAAATCATGATTTTATTTCAGGCCGACCCTCGAATATCGATTTTAGATTGGTTTTCGATGCTTTGGAAAGGATTGATGGGGTTAGAATTTATAAGTTTTCCAAATAATTTTTAAAATAAATTCAATTTAAGGTCAAAAAAGTGCATGATCTTAGAATTTGGGCGTTGACAATGAATAAAGGTAGATTTTACTAATTTATTTATTTTCTAATAATTTCAATATTAGTGGCGATATCTGTACATTTGGAAATTGATCCAAGCGCTGACTCACAAAAAATACTGAAAGCAACAACAACAATGCTTAGGCGAGATTTTAATGTTCATGAATCAACTGTGCAGATTGAAGGTTATAAGCCTGAAATGGAAAATTGTCATCAATGTGTTATCCCTCCAAAATAATAAAAATTCATCTGTTTCAATTATTTTCCTTATTTTGTGTTGTGATTTTCTTTGATATTTTGCTGGTTCTGTTGATTAATCTGGTTTCTTTGCTTTTATTTATTCTTTGTCCAAAGATCGCCTTAAATTGATTCTAGCACTTATGTGTAATTTTATCATGTATAAATTCCAATTTGTTATTTTTTGAATATTTTCTAACAATAAGCAATAAATTTTTTGTTAATTGTAGTACCGGTACACGACGATTTTGATATTTATCCATTTTATATTTCTCATGTATCTTAATTGGAAATTTATTTACAGATAGATGGCTTCAAATAATTTAAAAAAGTTTTACGAATTTGGACGGAAAATTGTTTGCGTTGGCCGAAATTATCGAGAACATGCCTTGGAATTGTATGATTTTTAAGAAAATATTTCATTAACTTCCTTATTGACAGAAACAATCCTGTTCCTGAAAAACCGCTCATTTTTGCTAAAACGGCCAACGCCTTTGTTCTTGTTGGTGGTAAAATTAGAGCACCTTCTGATTGTTTATGCCTACATCATGAGGTTTTGTTTTCTAATATCCAAGATAATTTTCATATAGTTAGAATTGGGCGTTGTTATCTCTGAAAATGCTCGGAAAATATCAAAGGAAAAGGCTTACGACTATATTGGTGGTTACACAATTGCCCTAGATATGACTGCTAGAGATATACAAGATGATCTGAAGAAAGCAGGACATCCTTGGTACCTCGCAAAATCATTTGATTCTTCTTGTCCGATTGGGGAGTTTATTGATAAGAAGAAAATAACGGATCCTCATAATTTAGAAATATATTGTTTAGGTTGGTACTTTTTTATTAGATTCCTTTTATATTTTTATTCTTAAGTTAATGGTCAAATTCGTCAGAAGTCAAAGACTGATTGTATGATTTTCAACATACCGACGCTTTTGGAGTACATAACTCGTACTATTACTCTACAACCGGGTAAGGATTTTTACAAAGCCTTCACGATAAATACATTTATTAATAGGTGATCTTGTACTCACTGGCACTCCGTCTGGTGTTTCTCAATGTGTTTCTGGCGATAAACTTGTAATTGGAATAAGTGGAATAACAGAAGCGTCGTTCGAAATTGAGTAAAATTTTGGGTAGATCTTTAAAATTTATATTAATAAATATTTATAATTGATTTGTATTCTTTTTTCATGTATAGTACTTATGTGCCAATTTAATTTTTCACTTATAAAAATTTTATGCTCATAAACCTGATTATAATTTTCAAGTTTCATTCAACAAGTTATCTTTTACCTTTTTCGGTATTTTACATGACTCCGTAATTTGACATTCTAAATTTTCTTGATCAGAAAGATGCCAGAAACTAGGAAGCCGCGGAAGCGAGGGTTTGAGATTAGAGCGGAAAAAGATAAGGTATGAGTTTTTATTTAGTTGTAACTGACATATTTTTTATAGGAAAAACGTGAAAGAAGGAAGAAGCGAGAGGAAGAGCGTGAGAAGCATGGGGAGGAGGCTGTCCCTAAACAAGTTCCGAAAACCATTGAGAGTATGCAAGAACCCGATGAAACGTATGTATATTCAGATGATGAAGAGGTTATTAATAAAATATTAAATTATTAAGGATTATTTTTAAGGTTCTTGACGATCTTGTAAATGATGAAATGAGCGAACATTTTAAAAGCGAGTTGGTCCCGAAAATCTTGGTTACAACCTCGCCTAGAGCAAAACTCGTAATTTATTTTTAATTATTACTTTTATAAATTAATTTTTAGCGAACGTGGAAGCTGTGCTTTGAGCTTAAGAAGTGTATACCAGGCGTGGAAATTTTTTCGCGGAAAAATGTAGCCATGAAGAGAGTTGTTAAGCAAGCAAATGAGCACAAGTTTACTGACATCATTGTAAAATAATTTTTTTATTAACTTTTGATTAATGTTTAGGTTGTACATGAAGATCGTAAAAGGCCAAATGGAATTGCTCTCATTCACCTTCCTGAAGGACCAACGGCTTATTTCAAAATAAATTCGTTGAAGTATACAAAAGAAATTAAGGTTAATGAAACGAAAAGGTTTAATAAATTTAACATAGTCTCTTTAAGGATGCCGGAGAATCGACGGACCATTATCCCGAGATAATTCTTAACAACTTCCGCACGAGAGTAGGAAAAACAATTTCCCGAATGTTCGAATGTCTTTTTCCACAAAAACCTGACTTCATCGGCAGAAGAGTCATTACTTTGCATAATCAGCGGGATTACGTATTCTTTAGACACCATCGGTATGATAATCTACTTTATGTTTAAAGAATTTTGTAAAACTAAAAAACAATTATCAATTTCTGAATCTAATAACTTCTCTAATTCCTAGATATGAATTCAAAAAAGAAGGAACAAAGGCAGCACTCCACGAATTAGGGCCTAGAATCACCTTAAGACTTAAATGGCTACAGAAAGGAGCATATGACACTCGTAGTGGAGAATACGAGTGGGTTCTGAAGGTAACTTTAATTTCGAAACCATCTATTACAAATTAAATTCCAGCGACATGAAATGGAGAAAAGTCGTAGAAAATTCATCTTATGTTCGGCAGATCCGAGGAAGCAAAAATCTAAAGAAACAATGGGTTCAGAGGTCGATTAAAAATTTTGAAATGTTAAAAGGGTTCATTTGTTTATTGAATAAAAATTGATTTTAAAGTATACGTCAACAAAAATAGTTCCATGCGGTTGTATTAAGGATAACGATGAAACAACAAAATAAAATCGGAAGGGAAAGAAGAGATCAAAATGTAGGTAGTGCCGGTTTTATTTGACTTCTCAACTTCCATCTTCCTTGGGATTGTTTCATAAAATAAAGAACGAGAAACGAAGATTTTGGGTTAAATATTTTGCATTCAATAAAATCTCAGAGTACTAAAATCCCAGAATCTTCGTATGAGAATATAATATGTGTGGGAGAACAGGAGAACACGGCAGACAAATCAAATCATTTAAAAATTTCTCCTCAATCAATGGGCTCCGAGTGCAGGGAACTGATCACTCTCTAACATAAATCCATCCTGAGCAGATTTGCCTTGCGGACGCCTTGAAGAACCAGCACCACCTTTAATAAAAATTTAAAAAGTTAGAGATACACGGGATGAATGAGCTCACCATAGTTGTTCCGAAATCCGCTACGAGGCGCAGATCCGCGAGGACCGCCTTTCTGGTTCTGCCGATCACCACCGCCATATGCGCGTCCATCCCCACCAAAGTCCTGACGAACGAATGTAGAGCGCTTATCCGCAAATGCAAGGTCAACAGAAATAATCTTCTCACGTTTCTCCTTCTAAAATCAAAAAAGGAAATTAAAATTGATTACTTAAGATTTACATGCTGAGCGATTTCGTCGTCCTCTTGCTTCTTTCCTCCCTCTGCCGATTTCTTATCCTTCTTAAGCGGAACCAACTTTTGATAAATCTTCTCATCAGCTCCTTCGCCTGCCTGTCGAGTCTTGAACTGAACGGCTTCCAAAGACTTTTGGTTAAGCTCAGCTTTCCATTCTTCATAAGTTTTTCCGCGAGGAACTTGTTCTTCAGGCGCAACATCTTCGTTCTTCTTAAAATTTATAGGAACTAAAGATTATGGTCAACCAATACCTTTTCTTCATCCTTAGGAACATCGTTCTCAACATTTTCAGCATTTTCCTTCTGATCGCCATCAATTTTCTCATTCGGAGCGAAAGCATCTTCCACCGGCTTATGCTCAGTTATTTCAAAAGCATTCTTCTCATCTTCTGAAAATACTTCTTATATTTAAAAGATAAAAGTAGATACTGTTTTCATCCTTGATTTCATTTACTCGCGGACGGCGCTGTCCACCTTGGCGGAAGTTACGATCACGGAAGCCACCATCGTTTCCATCACGTCCACCACCACCAACTCCGCGTTGAGGACCACCTCTTTTTGGTGGACGCTCACCATCAGGACCACTTTTAACTTCACGCCTCTGACCACCATCATTACGAGGCGGACGACCATTAGTAAGGCGCTTTTCAGTAAAACCATCAGTACCAGTACCATCTCCTTAACATTGATAAGATTTTATTCGAATATAACGTTTAAAATAGGTAAATATACTCTGCGAATTTGGAGGACGACGCTGTTGCGGACGATTTTCAATCCATTTTGTTCCTTGATCATTACGCGGCTCACGATTATTTGCCCCACCTCGCTCACCAGGTCCGAATCGAACCGTTTGTCTTTGCGGTTGATCAGCTCCATCTTTCTTCTCAACGACTGGCTTAGCAACATCTTTAGTGACCAAAGTTTTCGCAGAAACCAGAGGTTTTGAAATTTTCTTATGAGGAACAGCGGCCGCTTTCTTTTTTTCTTCCTCTGCTTTTGTCAAAGTTTCCTCCGGATCACTAACGTCCTCTATAAAATAAAATTAGAAAATAAAATTAATGTTAATGTACCATCCAAAAAAGCAAATTTGTTGTGTGTTTGAACTCCGTATTCCATTCTGAACTTTGTGGTAAATCAAAATATAGCCATTAAATATCAAAATATTTATAAAAACATTCAAATCCTGAAATAAAAAAAACGCGTTAAAGCATAGAACAAACTTAAAACTTGTAAAACCTAAAAGTAATCTAGGAGATCTTATTATTACGAATCGAATTAACAAGTCGAATATATATTTCAAGAATTGCTAAAGTAAAAATTAGCAATTTGAAATTAAGCACTTTTTTCAGCTGCGCCCCAATTCGTCACAATCCAATTCGTCCACTTCGATTTGACTCTACCCCGATTCGTCCCACTCTGTGATTTTTTTCAGTCTATTTAGCTGTTGTGAACTTTAGCGTATATCAATGAATAAACTTAACCGGATTTGTGTGACATCTTTGCTTACCAATTATCGATATTTACAACAAATCAGGAATTCCTATAATTATCCAGTAACATTCGAAAGTTTGTTTTTTAACCGTTTTTAATTTTCATTTTACTATTTCAGAAGTAGTCTTTCCGCCTGATGGAAAATTTCAGTTACCTGCTATGCCTTCTGAACCCGTTTATGATGAAGCACTTGGCGAGGTTAAGAAAAAATTGAATAGACGTATGATTGAGGCAAGAGGTTATGAACCTATACACACAGAGGTATATTTTTCAATTAAGTGTTCTAAATATATTGTATCAATTATGTATTGTTTCTGTATGAAAATTTTATTTTATTGTTAGTTGATTCACAAACAATTTGGACTTGCTGCTATCAGTGGTGGCTTCATAACTGGTGCTGATTTTGCGTATCTTCAAGTGAGTTTTTTTTATCTTTTCGATATTTAGCTATTAACATCTTTTTTAAAATTATCAAATTTTCTATAGGAGCATGTCAACAAATTGCTAAAGAAGAATCAATTTGCAGTTTGGCGTGTTGATGCTCCATGGTAATTATTTTTTAACTTAAAACCTATTCCAAAATAGGTTACCACGGACTCGACGTTTAAGAGGCACAAAACGCGGTGGTGGGAAAGGCCCTATCCATCATTTTGAGACGCCTGTTCGTGCAGGCCGTATAATTCTTGAAGTTGGTGGTTACATACTTGAAGCTGAGGTTTATTTTTTTAAATAATTTAGTATACATATTTACTGTTAGGCTCGTGCGATATTAATGACTTGTCTGCAGCGTTTCCCATTTCCTATTGAATTTGTTAGCGATGAATTATTGCAAAGAAGACGAGATGTTGAAGTTAAAATAAAAGAACAAAATGAAAATAAATTCGACTGGGAAACTATGATTAAGTACAACATGCAGGTTCAAAATATTTTTATTTTATTTCCTAGTATCTTTTCATGTTTTAGGGTTGTCAATATTGGCTGTCTCCTTATGATGTTATTTGGAAATGCAAATACAAGTAGAATATTTAGTTCAATCTTTAGTTTTTTGTTATTTATCATTTTTTGCAAAAATGTCATAAATCTTAAGAATTTATTGTTAGCATAATATTTAAATAGTTCTAAATCTTGTATTTTTCTTTAATTTGCGTCTTATTCTTAATTATGTTTGTTACTTTTGTAATTTCTTTTAATGATTGAATTTAACTTTTCCAATATTTCTTGTCGCTGATGCATATTTTTGGAGAGGAGGAGGTTATCAAATAATATTAGATTTAAAATCATTGGTGGATAGGTTTAAGATTAGATTCAACATCATTTTTGTCCACAAAATTCCTTAGCTTTATTTTAGGTGCTCTCTATTCCTTTTCATGTTGTGGTTTTTATGTTGACTGGTTGTCCAATGTTAGCATTTGTTTTATGCCTTTCAACTTCTATTTTTCTTCATTATGAAATGGTTAGTTTAAAAAAAGTTTATGCTTATAATTTTTTGTTTATATTAGGCTGTATCAACGCATTGTGGAGTTCCAAATTGGCTACCGTCACTTTCGGCCGTGGTAGCCTATGCACCTGAACGTTATATTTGGAGATTTCTCCTTGGAATTTCATGCACGCCGCGTCTTGCAATGGCCTTTGCTTTCAGGTTTGTTTTATTATGAAATTGAAATATCTGAAAATAACCTTCATAGAAACTACTTGATCAGCTCTAGCCTGTGGCCTCTTCCGCTGTTAAGCAGATTCCGTTGGGCTTGTCATCTTGCTTGTGCACTCAATGCGAGTCTAACAAATGTTATTACAAATTTAAACATTTTTATATTCAGGTTATCGAGATTGTGTCACTTACTCTTCTTGCAATGATTTCTTCTGTTGAAGACCATTGTAAGTAAAAAACATAAAGCTAGCCTTTTGTTATGATCCTTTATTATCTTTTTTTCCAGTTTTACATATGCTTATGTTTAACGCATTCGTTATATGTGGCACTTTACATATGGTGATTGTTACTTGGCTTTTTGACCTATCTGGTAGAAGACGTTCCAGCAAAATTGTAATTTTTTGAATAAAAGTAAAGTTGGAAATACTATATCCCTTATTTTACAGGGCGAAATCTCGTTTCAAACCAAAGCATTTTGTTGCGTTGGACAAATTATCTCTTTGTTCTTTGCGCTCTACTTTTTTTATAGACATAATCGTTATTGCGAACCTGGAATGTATACACTCTTTGCGCTGGCTGAATATTCACTGATTTTGTTCAATGGACTCTTTCACACAACGATTTATTATGAATTTCAATCGAGAGTACTTTCGCTTGTAACGGCTGCTTTGAAGGCGAATTACTATTTGTTACCTTCACATGATTATAGTGAGAAGCGTGGTACTTAATGGCAAGGGTTGTTGATTTTCAAATTTTTAAAATTTAATATTATATGTATATATGTACATTTTTGTTCTTCTATTTATTAAAACACTTCTATGTATCAAATTTGTCTTTTAACAATTATTAGGATTTTCTTTAAAAATAGATTATTTTTTAAAAGTTAGGTGGTTATTTTCATTTTCGAATTATGAGACAATAGTGGGAGGATTATTAACTTTCTTTCTTACTCAATGAGTGTTTCGTTTGAAGGGATTATAGTACATATAAAGATGACCTTTAACAATGACTTATGGCGACAGCTGTCACAGGAATTAGTTTTTTCTGTTCTTTAGGTTAAATCTAGGGTGGCTGAATGATCAATGAATTTATCTTTTTTTTGCAAAAATTAAATTTATTTTTTCGTATCCTTGTAATTCCTTCAACACAGTTTATTCCCCATAAGGATTCCCCGACCACAAAATTTGTGTTTCCTAGCTTGAAAAAGAATACTTGTCTTTAAATTAGATTATTTTTGCCGTTTTATTTTAACAATGTTTAGATTATATCTTTTGCACAATTTTTACAATGTGTTTTTTTCTGTCAATTTTATCCTGCATAAAAATATAATAAAGTTAAAAAATCGTAAAATTAAATTTTATTAATTTTTCTCTATCAAAAATTTTTACTGCAAGTTTTTCGTTCAAGATAATTTTCAGGGCCATTTTATTTAACTTGTACATATTTAGGACAATATTTAATCCACATGGGAGTCTGCAATGAGAAGAGTGAGGAAAGATCAAAAATTTACCATAGATGAAAATTATAGCAGCATAAAAACTTCTTTAACATCAATTTTAATACTTACTAATTTTGTTGGTGGAATTTATTCGACAGTTGTGCCATCAGCATTTCCTCAGCAAAATCATGATCAAACAGTTGGAGAGAACATGGAGATGATTGGTGAAATCGAGGCAGACTTCCGTAGGTTATTTTATTTTTACTTTGAATTAGTGGCCAATCCGTTTACTTTTACCGATTATGCGCGTTGACTGAGTTTGTGAGGGAGAGTGAGGCGGCGTTTCATTTGTTTGCACAGGCTTATATTTAATCAAAAAATTGACTGGTTGATCGTTGTTATTTGTTTTGATGTGAGACTTCAATTTTTTCCGACGTATGAAGAAATTCTATCGATTGAAAAATATTTTAGTCAATTTCATTTCACTCGATTTAAAAAGCTAAGATATTAGTTTTAGAATTTCCTTGTTGATTTTTCTTATTATGTATTACTAGTTCCCATTCTTCCATTAAAATTCATTCCAACTCTTCAAAAAAAAGTGGCGATAATCCGCCGTATCCTCTGCCTTCATGCACATGTTCTGCGTCTTCTAGACCAACACAAATAGAATCTCCGCAACCTTTAACAGTTAATGAGCAACGGCTTAGTATGAATAATGCCGCTTCGTCTTCAAATACAAGCCAACTCTGCCCTTCTGAAATTCGACAGGTTTCTTCTACAATCGGGCACCATCAACAAAAACACGTTAATATTCCTGTAACTACTGTGATAAGGGCAGTGCCTCATCAACCTCGTCCTCTTCCCTCAAGTGCAATCTCACCTTATTCTTTATCACAATCATTTTCTCTTCAACCACTTCTTCAAGGCTCAGAATCTTTAGTACTTGAAAGTTCGGCAGTTAGAACGGGGCATAATCGTATTCATCAGAATATAGTTGGAACTTCATCTTCATATACCTCCTCTTCTAAAAAATGCTCCTTGGAAGGTGTTGGATATATGACTACGAATGCAAAATTACTTCCACCTTCAACGGAACAGAGCGGAAATGGAATGTTACTTTTAGCAGATCAGCAGCAAGAAAAGGAACAACAAGAACAAACAAACAGCGGACTGCAAGAACGGGAAAAAATCCTCAACAATGCGAAAATATTAAGTGGTGGAGTATCGTTAAACAGCGCACCAGGAGATGTGCAACCAGAGGCAATAGTTATTTCTGCCAATTCTTCTCTACAAGGAGAAGATTGCCCTTTCTGCCGTTCATTGGACTGCGAAATCATGTAGATTATTATTTGAAATAGTTTTACATGACCTTTGTTGTTTAGATTTGCTTTGCTTTTTACTCTCATCGTTGGTTTAATCCTCCTTTTTATTCTTGTATTTTGGCTGCGTGGTGTTTTCAAATATCACAAGTAAATACGTATTTTAATTATCAATAGGGTGGCTTGATTTTATTTTCCTTTATTCCAGAATATATTTCACCCATTATTAATTGAGATGTTGTGCGAGAAAGTTTTAATAACAATATGTATAATAAAAATATCTTGTAAACGGATTGGCCTTTAATACGTACTTAATTCTTTTTATGTATTCAATGCAGAATTTACCGATTGTGATCATCTATTTGATGCTTCTCTTCGCCAGGGTCATTTCTCACTCCCAATTTTTCCAAAGGAGGCAATCACTGATTTTAAGGCGCCTGATATTAACGATGATATTGAAAACGAAGAAAGTGATATAATGGAACAAGACAATGATAATAAAATCACTAGGTCTCCATTTGTAACAATCTCAATTGATGACAGCAACGAGATCGAAGATAATGAACGTGCTGTTCACTATCAGTCGTTGCCAGACGACATTCAAGTAGGATAAAATTGAGTAAATTTTACAACAATAAAAATTCTATTGGGTTTAAAATTAACTTTCTCGCACATTTATCTCACTTATATTCTGCAAGATTAATCTCCCTTGTTTTTAAATTTTTATGATGCTAACGTTTCTATTTTTAGTGTATTTACACGTTTATGGCGAAGCCAAGAGAACGTGTGAGGCTTCAATTCACTTCTTTTCAATTAGCGGGTACTGCGAATCAGTGCGTGATATTTTTTGATTTTATATTTTTTTATTTTTAAGTTGTGAATCAGAATATGTGGATGTCTACTCAGAATTGGAAGACCCTACAGAGGACCTGCTTTCTGCGAATTTAGATGCTCGGTACTGTGGAACGGTTGCACCAAATGTTCGAATAAGGTAGTATTTTATTGGACCTGATTAAATTTTTTTATTGAATTTTTCAAGTTTGCACCAAGTTCTTGTTCTTGTACTTCATTCTCGTATTGGTCGTCGTCGAGGTGATCCTTTTGTTCTCGCTGGCACTTTTGAATTCATTCCTGAAGCTCAATTCGTACCTGGCATTCCATTTGGTCCATCCGATGGAAAAGGATGTGCTTTTCTTATTGAGTCATCAAATAGAAATCAAGGCACAATTCTGTCTCCTACATATCCGGGTGCTTATCCAAGCGTTTAGTTTTTCAAAGAATTTAATAACTTTTAAATTATTTTTAGAATTTTCATTGCGTTTATTTATTGAGGGGGAAACAAGGAGAACGAATCCGTCTTTATTTTAAGTATGTTTGATTTTCTTCTAGGCTAATACATATATTCCTTAATTTTTAGGGATTTTGATGTTTACTTTGGCGGCGAACAGTAAATATTTCTAACTTTATTGTAATTTAATTTTATTCTAGTTGTCCTTATGACTCGTTGACCATATATGACGGTGATACAAACTCTGAACCTATCCTACGAAAGCTATGCGGTATCAAATTTTAAAGGTCTATATAAATTCTTAATTGAATTTTTTAGGCCTTCAACAACGTTTAGAACTTTTTTCATTTGGCACGACATTGTTGCTCGAATTTAATACTACAGAACCGCCAAAAAATGACATGAGAGGGTTAGTCTTTTTAAAACTGATACTTTTATAAACTTTCATTTTCAGCTTTGCAATTGATTACGAATTCTCTACTCGTTTTGTGGATATTGTTCGGCTTATTGGCCCGCAGAGGAGAATTTCACATATTAGAGGATCGGAATGTGACATTAGGGTGATAATTTTCTTAATAAATTTAATTATAAAATTTTACGTAAAAGGTACGCTCCAATCGAGAATCTGTTCATTATATCCAATCGCCAAACGTAATTTGTTTAGCTTATTAATTTAAATTTGTTAGTTTCCGGAAATGTTTCCATTAAATACAACATGCACATATGTACTTGACGGTCTTCAAAGCGATCAGAATCTTGAAAAAGTGTTACTCCATTTTGAAGCTGTTGCTATGTCACCCTCCTCCATTGAAAATATATTGCCTTTGTCTAGTGCCCTCGCACCTAATACCTCTAAATCAATGGAACATTCTCCTTCAGGGAATGACGATTGCAACAATGGTGCATTTGTTGGTATTGCCACAACTGCAGCATCAGTTAATAATTGAAACAAAAATAAATTATTAATTTGGCTATTAAGATCAAGTCAGCATTAACCAACAGTGAGGAAAGTTCATACGATGCTATTCTATGTGATACACTTTCGCAGGTTCTTTGATGATGTATAAAAATCTAAATTATCCTTCTTTAGGGGAACAATCCATCTTTCGTTAGTCAAGGACCACGCATTGTTTTAGTTTTTAGCTCAATGGAACAATCTCACGATACTTCAAATAAATCATCAACGAATCCACGTGGATTTAGGTATTTTGTTTCTGAAATTAAAATTTCCTCATCTTCAGAGCTCGAGTGGAATTTAAAACTGGTAAGTCAGTGAATAAAATTCCTTAATTGATTTTATCAGTTAATGAACTTAATAATGAACATCTAATCCATTTAGATTTTGGTATTGCTGGAGAAAGTATTGGTGGATCTAATCGATGTGCTTTTCGCTTTCACGATCCCACTGGATCATTCAATAGTCCACGATATCCAGTAACTTTTTGTTGAATAAAATCATCAAGACTAATTATTTAAGGCTAACTACCCGTTAGATACTGAATGCACCTATCACATTGTTCATGTATGAATTGATTATTTATAAAATATTTTTGCTTCTAATCCTTTTTTACTTAAAACAGGCAAGTACTCAACAACACATCGCAGGGATATCTGACAAACAAATTTTGCTGCATTTCAAGGTATTTCTTAAAAATAATTTAAAATTTTTTTACTTTTATAGCAATTCGCCTTATTTGAGGACAAAGAGTAAAAAATATTTTTCTCGGATACTTCAAATTTTTATCCCTTCCAGATGCAATGACTGGCTAAAAATTTTTGATGTGTTTTACGAATCAGATGGCTCAGAAACACTTCGACTTCAGGCACAGCATTGTTGGAATGTATTCCCTGGACCAACAATTTCATCTTTTGGAGCACACGAAATGCGTGTTGTTTTTCATTCTGATGGGTTTGGAACGGCTAATGGATTCGATGCACATTATGAAATTCGTGATGCTTTTGAAGAAGAGGTCCCTCATCGTAAGGATAAACGCCATTGTGGTGAATTAATCCAAGCAAATGAAGAGTTGACTACTGGACATTTTGGTTAATTTTTAATATTTTTTCTATTTATTTATAGTATTTTAAAACAGAATCTCCCGGCTATCCAGTTAAATATGGTACAAATAAACAATGTGATTGGGAAATACGCGTTAGATCAGGCCATCAGGTATTACTTCGCCCTAATGCTTTCAATATTGAGGGACAGATGACAGACGAGAAAATTGACTGTATGAGGTTTTATAAAAATATTTATTTTGTAATTCGTATTTTGTAAGTGCTGTATTTCGTGTCCATCTGGATATGCAAAATCGTAGCAGGTTAGATTTCTTTCAAAAATATTGTATTATTTGGTTTATTTATCAGGGATTTGCAACTTTGTGGAGAAAACATTCAAATGATTCCCCCGGTAAATTATTTGGAATTCTTAGTGAATTTTGTTTTTAGATTGTCTCCCCATCAAATTCTATACGAATGAGGTGATATACCTAATTAAAGTATCTTTTTCTATTGTAAAAACTTTTACTAGTTTTCTAACTTCCCCTGACAAAGTAAATGGCCTTCAAGGATTTAATTTTTCATGGACAGAAGTTCGTCGCGTTCAAAGTAAGGAAATTAAAAATTTTAAAGTTAAATACAAAGTATCTTTAAGGTGATAGCGAATGTACAGGAGAACAATTCTATTTATGTTCTTATTCACGTTTATGCATTGATGCCCAGGTTTATGAGATAGATGTAAATATAATTGAACTGACGTTGATTCTTTCTAGTTACGTTGCAATGGTGAAGATAATTGTGGCGAGAATGATGATAGTGACGAAGCACATTGTAAGTTATTTTTAAATTATAATATTTTTGATGTGAGCTTACTAATACTTGTAACTTTGTGTTTTCGGTACTTTCGGTGGTTATGAAGGCTGGAGACAAAATGCTGCCACTAATTTTCCAGTTGATATGCACCTTTTCATCCCTACAATATTATGCCAATATATGATACTCAAAATTAGATTTTAATAGATATTGCTACAAGTATTTGTACATACATATATGAATAAATTCAACTTCCTCTTCTAAGTTTGAAGTGTTATTTGAAAGTTTACTAAATTTTTGGAAAGTTGCTGTTCAACTAATTCAGAAACTACAGAATTTTTGAACTGAAAAATGACTGATCTTTATCGTTTTGCTCTGTTTGGAATTTTTTTTAACTCTGTAACTCAGGCTCCAGAATCGACAACTTGACAGACATGCGAACAATTGTAGTCGCCTATATAGTGTCTGGAGTAATTTTTCTCTTCATTTTCTCGTTCTTCTGCATTCTCTTCAAATCAAAATTGAAGAGAAAAAATCATGCCAGGGAAGATCTACGCCGAAAATCACACAGACGACGTAAAAGGCAGAAAAGTAGCCACCGAGGAACGGGCGTTCATCACCGATATCCACATCAATCAGGTAGTCGACTTGCCGGCGAGACGAATACAACAAGGACACCACGGCTGAGGCAACCTTTTAGGCAATCGAAACCTAAACAAACAATCCTGGACAAGCACAGACTCTCTGGTGCTGTTACAATGATAACAAGACTTTCTGAGGATGAGAGGTGTTTAAGCAATTACCGATAATGAACGCACTGAAATTTTAACATTTTAGTCTCCACCTTCCAATGTATGACAATCATCATCAAGTCATACATGATCATCTTCCCAAGTTATCACCAACGCTCGAGGAACAACCTTACTCTTTAGCTATAAATGGTACCAATGCTGTAATGACTCCGGCACAAAACATTGAAGGAAATGTCAAAATATTTTACGGCTAGTAAAATTGAAAGCTCAGAAATGGATATCACTTTTACTAGTCTATTTGATTGTCTAACGGGTTAATCACATCTCGAATGTTTAAAATTTAAGATATGTAAATTTGAAAAATAAAATTTATTTTAGCAAAAGCGAAAGTCCATGTTAAAAAATCAAGGCAGAATAAAATGAAGGAAAAGATAAATTAGAAAATTTTAAAACAAATTTAATAATCAAAGTTATTTTTGCCCATGATTAAATTTTCTTCATTGAACTCTTGTAAAAAAGCGTCGGGCAGTAATAGAATCTTTCTCAAGTGTCTAAAAGTGAGAGCTACATATTAGTTTTTAGGATAGTAGAATAACTCAAATTAAAACTTTGGAATATCGTGTAACTTGAGAAAAAAATTTGAGAAAAAAAAATATTACCAAAACCAATTTGTCATTGTCGTCGATTGAGTAGCGATAGACTTCGCCAACATCCTCAGGTTCAGCTTTACCTTCTTTATCCAATCTTATGTGCTTTTCAGTGAGTGTATCTTCCCCATCCATTTGAAATGTGATCTTAAGTAATAAATGACATATCTTAATCTAAGAAAAGTTAGTAACCTTGTGTTGTTTTCCATCCAATCCTTTAGCCTCAAACTCTTCGTCAAGCGTCCAGCCAATATATGGTGTATCACCCTTAGAACTAATATTGTGTGCATCATATTTTCCTGTAGCTGAAGTCGATTTTTCAAAGACTTTAGTAATTGAAGTGAAAGAAATTAATTTACGGAAAATCCAAGAAACACCTTAAAATAGATTGTTCATATGTAAATAAGGGAAAACCATTACAAACCACGAGCAGCCAAATATTCCTCAAAGTTTTCACTTTTTTCATGTTTAAATTTTCCAAGAAATTTTTCAGGAATTGAAGACATTTATTTCTGTATTATATCTTGTAGTAACTAAAAAATTTAAGAACTGTCCAGACTCAATTAACGGAAACGGCCCAGATTCAAACAATAGTGGAATCCCAATTCGTCCCAATGAACAAGATCATCGATTCGTCCCACTGAACAAACCTACCTAATTCTTTTGTTGTTCTAAATTGATGAGCTCTCAACTAAAAGATAGGTCCAGTGAAATTTGACGCTTTTAAATTTTCATTGTTCTTTCAGATATGTTTTGGGGAAAAACATTGGTTCAGGAGCGTATGGCTCGGTGGCGATGGCGCATGATATGGTTGAGTTTTAGAAAATAATTGAATTTTTTTCAAATTAACAGGAGACAAACTCAAAAGTAGCAATAAAGAAGATTACTAAGGCATTCTCTGCTTTGACATTGGTGAAACGCACTTTGAGTTATTTTTATTATTTTGACAAGAAAAAAATTTTTTAAGGAGAAGTTAGAATCCTTAGAGATATAAGGCATAAAAATATCATAAAGGTCTTGAACCTTTTTTCCGTTGGAGATGATGTTCAAGGCAAAGATATCTATCTAGTGATGGATTTGATGGTAACAAATAACTAAAAACTTTCTTTTTTATCTTTTCAGGAAACTGATCTACATCAGATAATACATTCTTCTCAGAAACTAACGGACCAACACAATCAGTACTTTCTTTATCAAATACTATGCGGGTTAAAGGTATCTAAACGATCACATCCCATTTAAATAAAAACTATTGTAGTACATGCACTCTGTCGGCATTGTTCATCGGTATCATTATATTTCACGAATATTATATTTTATCGATAGGGATCTAAAGCCGAGCAATTTACTAATAAATGGAGACTGTCTACTAAAAATGTATTTATGATCTTATTATTGCATGTTTAAGAAATTTATTCTTTTTAGAGCTGATTTTGGATTAGCACGTTCCGTGGAACAATGTGCTCGTGAAGAGGGGACAATTATGACTGTTTGTTATTTAGAAATAAAGAGTTAATCATTTGATACAGCAATATGTGTCTACAAGGTGGTACCGCGCGCCAGAGTTACTTTTTTCACTTATTGATTACGGCACAATGTTACTCACTAATGAAAGTCCAATCTAATCAGAAAATTGACAGGGTAGATATTTGGTCAGTTGGAACGATTTTTGCGGAGATGATACAACGCAGGCAATTGTTCCCTGGAAGGGACGCTGCTACACAAATTAAAGTAACATCTTTGAGAATTATAAAAAATTGAAATTAAGATGATAGTTTTTTACCTTGGAACTCCAGAAGCTGAGGTAAAACCATTTAAATTATTTAACTCACAATCTAAACTTAGGTGATGCAACAAATCAGCTCAGAGCTGGTACCTTGCGTAAATTTTCACAGTATTTTTTTATTTTTCGGTACGCGTTTGGATCGATAAGTGTGGACAGAGAGCGCCTTTACCGTGGAGTACAATATTGCCTAACGCAACGAGTAAAGGACTAAACTTGATCAACAAGGTAAATAAATGCGTATTATCAGCCTAAATAAAATTCAACGCAAGATGATGCAAATTGCACCATGGAAACGATATTCAGCAAAAGAGGCATTGGAACATCCCTATTTGAGCTTGTAAGGCAAACCAACTATATTAGTATCGTTTTTAGATACCATGACTCGAATAATGAACCGTGTGGTTCTCAAGCTGTTAGGGTTGATGCAGACGCAATCGAAAAACTCGACGCAGAGGAATTGAGAATTTCGCTCTTAGAAGAAGCCGAGAAATTTACGAAAAATTGATATACTTGAAAATTATAAAATAATTTATACCTAGAAACGGAAAAACAATGAAAAATCATCAGAATAAATTAATGAGATTTAATGTTCAATACTCATATTCATCGAAGTCATATTCATCATAATCTTCAGTATGATCAGAATCTCCATAGTTATCATAATCTCCATCATAATCATAATTAGTTATATTATCTGTCAAAAAATATTTTTTGGAATTGAAAAGCACAATTTCTATAAAACATACAATCAGAAAGATCTGGCTTTTCAGAGAAGATTTGAAATAAACACTCATGCTGTCTCCCAATTGAATCATTAAATTTTATACTACGTGCAAAGTATGGAGAATCATCAGATAATTCATCAATGACAAATGAATTTCCCAACGTGAAAATTTTATGTTCATTCGAAATCGACTAAAAATTTAAAAATATAATATATATACCTTATTAAATCAAATTAAAGCAACCTCGAATAAAACCTCTTCGAAATTTGCAGTGAATTCAATTCGTATCTTCAAATTTTTACTACCGCGATGCTGATGTTTGAGATCTTCTATAATTGAAATTATAAGGGCCTCCAAATTTATAATATAGTCGTTGGGAGAAGTAGAGTTTGAAGTACATTCAAATTCCAGATATTCAAGATTTGAGCAGCAAAGAAGCAGAAATTGTATATAACTTTTGAAATTGTCGCGAAAATTGTTTGTCGATTCCATGTCAAGACTACATTTGGTTAAAATCTTCTTTGTACGCTCAATAACAATTGGAGGTCTAAGAATAATTGCAAGTTAATCGAGTATAAATATTATAAAAATTACACTTTGGATGAACTGCATTCAAAAATAAGATTCTCCCAAAAACTGCAAAATTCAACATTCTCCGCATTAATGGAAAGCAAAGTAATTAGATGCTTTTCTGTTAAAAATTTTTAAATTAGGTTCCAATTAAAAAAGCTAACGAAAAGTCGCTGCAGACTCGTCGACTTCCACTTTCGAGATGCTTAAGTTTGAAGTTGACGGACATAATTTAGTATCTAAAGCTGAATAAAAACGGCAATAGTTTATAAAATTTTGGTAATCTTCTAGTGGTTTACTGGTCCCTAGAAAAAATGTTTAAGAATGCTTTTTCGGCATTTTTGAGTTTTAACGCTCAAAAATATCGAAAAAGCACTCCCTACTTTTTTCTAGGGATGAGTAAACTATAGGATCACCTAAATTTCAATAAAAAAATTTTATACCTTTTGGATTTATCAAGTGTTTAAGTATTTCATCTGGCAATTCCTCTAAAGCATGACTTATTCTAATGAATGAAGTACGTAGTAATCCAGCACAAAGAAGATCCAAAATTAATTGCTTAGAAACGGAGTATGGTCCAGTAAAATCATTCTAACAATAAGAAGGCAAAAATGGTTTAAAAAATATTTACTTACACTATTAATCATATTAAATGGTAAACTTTCGTCTTTGTACAAATTAATTTTAAAATTGTCACCACTATTAAGAAGTTCAAGACGTTTCATTTTAGTAAAATTGGAGAGAAAAGATCGCATGTTTTTTACACTGTGATACTATAAAATAAAAATATTAATAAATTAAAATTAACTAAACCATGAAAAGAGTATAAGCATTCAATGATCGCAGATCCATTTGATTAAACATTTTATCATCAGGTGGTTTTTTAAAAAGTAACTTTTCAGATATAATTTGTAAAATATCGTTGGATAGCTGGGGCATCGACGACATTATACCTAAAAAATTGATTTAAGAAATTTATCAAGACTAATAAAGGCTCAAAATAGGGTACGGCCCACTATGGCGCGGGCCACTATGGCGCGACCACAATGGCGCAGGCCACTATGGCGCAAGCCCACTATGGCGCGAGGCTTTAAAATAAAAAATAAGGTCCAAAAAAGTCTGGCATTGTTATGAGTCTGGTTATATAGGTGTCCCCTTGCATCGTCCGACAGTTTCACGAGAGAGCTTTACTCTGTCAATTGCTCACACTCCTTTTGTCGTTCAAACGAGAAATCAATTTTCAGAATAACTTTCAATTTCAGAATCTTTGACTTCTTTTGATCATGTCATGATGGAAACGACAAAATTGGAGAATGATGAATCTAATGAAGTGCGTATGCTCGAAAAAGAAACCGTACAATTGGATATCAATAAATCAATAAATACTAATAATGATTTGAATTCACAAGCAGAAAAAATTGATAAAGTTTCCGACGCTAGTTCTCACTTGACGCATTCTTCAATGTCAGTTTGTAGTTCAGCAGCAGGCAGAGGAGCTACAAAGGTATTTAAAATTTATTTCTATATTTTATTTATATAATACATACAAATCGAGGCAATCCCGGAGAATTGGGGTTTCTTCGAAAAAAAAGTTTAAAAATAAGAAAAAGGGTTTTTCTAGGGTAAAAAAATACGCTGATTACGAATCTGAACTCGGATTTTGAAAAAGTCGAATCCCGAACCCGAATTCGGAATTTGACCCCGGACATTGTCGGACATTGTATTCGGAATTTGACCCCGGACATTGTCGGACATTGTCAGTCTTCCATATGCAGGTAGAACTCATCGAGATGCATCGAATGACACCAAAATCGATGAAATCCGACGTGATTGCACCGAGATACAGACCCCGGAATATTGAAAAACCATAGGGGTGATTTTTTGGAGTAAAAAAAAGTTTATGCAAATAATAGCTCATTCGAAAGAGCTCGTCGAGATGAGTCGAATGACACCAAAATCACAGTAATTTATCAAGTTTTGACAAAGTTATGACATAAGTCGCCGACTCCTACAGTACTCCCATAGGTATACTTTATGTCATAACTTTGTCTAAACTTGTCCAATCACGTTGATTTTGGTTTCATTCGATGCAGCTCGACGAGCTCTTTCGAATGAGCTATCATTTGCCTATTCGAAATCCGGGTTCAGGGTTCGAAATTTGGTTCGGGTTCGGGATTCGACTTTTTCAAAATCCGAGTTCAGATTCGTAATCAGCGTATTTTTTTACCCTAGAAAAACCCTTTTTCTTATTTTTAAACTTTTTTTTCGAAGAAACCCCAATTCTCCGGGATTGCCCAAATCGATGTTTATGTTTCAGGTTTATTACCACATAGACGATGAACAAACACCTTATTGCACTGAATTGCCAGTACCTAACAATCGTGTTACGTTAGGTTTTTTATTCGATTAATAATAGAGGAGTTATGTTTAAAATTTAGGCGATTTTAAAAGGGTTCTCAACAGAACTAATTTCAAATACTATTGCAAAGCAATTGATTCAGAAGTTGGAGGGTAAGTAAATATGTTAATCTTAATGCATTCTTACTTAACTTTAATATACTTTACATTCGAGTTTCTGACATATCATTGAGTTATCGTTTATTTTTAAGCGAAGTCAAAGCCGAAATACGTGATGATGCTCAACAGCTTACACGATCTTCTAATGGTCATTTCGAACTTTTTCTTTTAACAGCGGAAAATTCAAATTCTGATGGCAACTCTTCTGGCGTTTCCAAACTTGCCTCTATGAAGAAGGTTTTTCTTTGTTCTAGATCATTTTATTTTCAACTGCGTACTATAATTAAGGTACCTTTGGGCCCTACCGCGCTTTATCCGTTCACGAGTTCACAGCACTATCGTCCACGCAATCGATGTGATTCAAACTGTGATTCAAACCTACTATCCAATTTAAAATTTTTATAGGTAATCACACAAGACAACCTTTTGACGATTCCACTCTATATACAAATGAGACTGATCACCGCCTTTATTCTGATGATGAATCACGGTAATCCTCAAATTTTTTTATTTTACTCTAAGATTTTTCTTATCAAATGAAATAATATTTTAGTCTTTCCACGTCAACCGACAACATCACTTCTGTATCAAGGCAGCGCTACAATTTATATCGGCGTCGACGTCGCCAGGCCCCGCGTAACAGGCGTAAGCCCTCACGTGCATCTTCACTTTCATCAATGACTGAGACCTCAATGGCACTGGAAGTTATCACAGTACTAATTTTATAAAATTTAAGAAATTCAATTAATTATAACATTTATAGGTTACACTTAATATGGACTCTGCTGTTAATTTTCTTGGTATTTCCATTGTGGGTCAATCTTCGTCACGCGGTGATAACGGAATTTATGTGGTCTGTTTTTTGATATACCGAAAATATTTTATTTAATTATTGGCTTTGAATTGTCCATAACTTGTGTGCCAATTTTATTTAATTGAAATTACATTTTTTGTCTTTAGGCTAACGTTATAAAAGGTGGTGCTGTTGCTTTAGATGGTCGCATTGAACCTGGAGATATGATTTTACAAGTGAACGATGTTTCCTTTGAAAATTTTAAAAATGATAAAGCGGTTGAAGTTCTCAAGCAAGCAGTCAACAGACAAGGGTAACTTTTAGAATTGAACAATTAATTTTGCTCAATTATAACTTGTCGAGTTATAATTTCTTATTTTTTTCAGGCCAATTAAATTGACAGTTGCAAAAAGTTTTGATTCCGGTCGAGCCAATTATTTTTCTGTGCCAGTTCGTGAACCAGTGCGCCCAATTGGTATTTAAAAATTTTTTAAATTTAAATTAATTAAACTATAAAATATTGTTTCCGCCCACATTTTACCTTTTTAAAAATAGCCAAAAATTATTAATGTTCAATTTTTTTAATCATTTTTGATACACACGCTTGGGTGCAACATACCAATGCTGTACGGGGAATGGCTGTTGGTACAATTGTGAGTGCGATGAACTCTATCCCAGAAGGTTTATAAATTTAATTTGCATATTTTTAAAAGTTCTAAAATAATAATATTTAGGCTCTGAAGGTGCGCCAACGCCTATTCCCGCTCACAACCAGTATCATCCGCATGAACAAATGGTAAATATGCTTAACATTCCCACTTCCATCGCTCAACATCAACAACGATCGGCATGTAGTAGCAATACAACAGCTACTTCAACAAATGGTTCAGGTGGTGTGGCTCCTCAGATAGTACTTGGGCAGGGTGGTGTATTTTTGGCGGTTCAACCTCGCCTAGACATAAACTCTGACAAACGAATGATCATTCGGGCAATGATTGCAATCGGTTCCGGATTGGAAATTCGTGATAGAACTTGGCTAAAAATTCCAATCCCAATGTCTTTTTTAGGTATTATTTTAGTATTACATTTTTCAGTAACTTTTTTTATTTAAGGTAGTTCTTTGGTTGATTGGTTGATTCAAAATGTGGATGGCTTGAAAACTCGGAAAGAAGCTCGAAAATATGCGTCTGATCTACTAAAAGAACGATTTATTGCTCATGTTGTCAATAAGCAGGTTAGTTGTAAATAGTATATTATTCGAATAAATTTTTTGGGGAAAAATGCTTCGCGAGTTTATTTCACGTACTTTAAATTTAGGTATTCACGGAGCAATGTTACTATGTTTTCGGAGATAATTGTTCAGGTAAACAACGTATTGTTTACGCATTTCCATTCATTTTCAGACTTGTTACTTCTTCGAAATGGTATTGAACATGGATCAGTTCTGGTTCGAAATCCTCAAAATCAAGCATTATTAGCCAACCAGAGATTTTTAAACGATCGCGATTGCGGAACACAAGTACCATACATGCTGCATACAAATTTTGGGGTTAATTTTTTTATATTAATTTAGTTTTGTTCATTATTTTTTCATTAGGGTAGCGAGTATGCAATGCCTTCTGTATCACCATATCCACCACCGGGGATTCCTTTGCAAACAACATTGGAATATTCAACTCAGCAGAGACAGCTACATAAATTAGTTCCACAAAATCCAGTACATACACAAACCCGTTTTGACCAATTTGGTGCAAATAGTCAAGCTAGTAATAACTCTAACGAGGAGTCAAGTGGATCGGAGCATCGAAGAAAGTACTCCTTTTCTTAATAAAAAGAATCAAAATTAAACATTTTTAGGGCTATGCTACCGCCAGCACCTTCATTGACATCTATCGGACAACCACAATACTTTCAACCCCATCAATTTTTTCAAGGACAAATACATAGGACTTCTCAACCCACTGGCCCTCCACCTACTACTCCTGACGATGTGAACTCAATGATGCTGAACAGGTTCTGTGGTATCAATGGTACTTTTCAACAACAAGTCATGTCTCAACAAAATGGAAGAGTTGGGGTAGCAACGGAAAATTTTTTTGTGGAACACTTCTAAAACTTTAATTGAATATTTATCAGTTCTGTTTCTCCAGTCTTATGTTTTTACATTATTGATCTAGGATTATTATAATGTTACAATTTTTGCACATATGAAAATCCTCTATTCGCAAAATATTTTTCTAAATTTTAACCTCCTATCAGACCACCTTATTTTATTTTTTCCGAATGAATTTTCCAACGATACCAAATACATATATGGTGCTTTTATCTACAAATGCTTCATTTTCTATATTGTATTTTGTAATATGTTGCCATAAATTTTATGCTATGCTATCTATATTATTTAGATTGTCTAATAATGGGCTTGACTCAAATGCCCCCATGATTATTGTTTTTTCACTTTTTGATTCCTACATTTTTTGAGCACTTTTAGCCATGGACGTTTATGCTAATTATATGATTCAACAAAATGGAATAAGACAGGAACAACAACCAACTTTAGGCCAAATGAAACAAGAATTTGCTCCATACTCGGGGTCATCATCACAAGCAACGGTAACTGGTAAATTTGTGGCTATGCCACTGCTTCAACAGACTGGCAAGGTAATTTCCCTTTTTTAAACATGCGTTTGAATTTTATATTTTTCTTGATAGGTGTTTGTTGGGCCGGGCCAGCACAGAGAAGCTCAACTAATTGGGCTTGGTCTTAGAAAGTTGAGAACATTTGAGAGGGAAGATATAGAACGCGCAAAACGATATGCTCTTGATCAGTCTGTAAAATTTGTTATGCTAAAGCAAAGAGAAGCGCATCAACAACAAGTAAATTTTATATGGGTTTTTCTTTGTTTTAAGTTATAATTCTCACGAATTAGGAGAATGGCTATACTTTTTGTAGAGGCCATATGTATTCTATTGATTACAAATGTTTTTTGAACATTGAACTATTACAAGAATTTAGATTTTTTATTCGATTTACTTTAAAACCATGGAAATATAGTTTTTGACAATTAAGACGATTGTTTCACCTTTCAAAATTTTAATAAATATCGAAGCTAGTTTTCATGATTTCCTTTTCCCTCTCCCTCCCCCTTCAGAATTGACAACGCAAATAGTAAAGAAAACTGCAGCAGCTCGGCCGATTCATACACTCAAACATTCAATCTGAAAGAAATCGAAAGAAATGTGTTGTTTACTTTATCTCAACATAGATTTAACATTTTTTTATTAATACATATTTTTCAAAAATTTAATTATTTAATTTTCAGCAACAAAAAATCTCCTTGTATACTCAGGCACTTTCGATTGTAAGCAAATTAATTTATCCCAGAGAAATACTTATTTTAAGATGTCTCGCATTTACATTGGGTCAATCAATTTTGATATAGGTGAGGATCATCTCCGCATGAATTTTTCTCCGTTTGGCCCAATAAAGGTAGTGTTTGAGATTTATGTTTTGTCCACATTTTTCAATTTAAAACAGATTGTGAACATGTGTAGAGATCCAGCAACTGGGGTAGTTTGCAAATTATTTTACCTTTTATCGTTAAATTTTAGAGTCACAAAGGTTTTGCTTTTGTCGAATATGAGGTGCCGGAGGCTGCCCAACTTGCGCAAGAGCAAATGAATGGAAAAATGATGGGAGGAAGAAGCATTAAAGTTTCACCAGTATAATTTTAATCCATCAATAATTTTGTGGTTAAATTATTTTTAGGTTACGAGACCGACAAATATGCCTCAAGCGCAATCCATTATTGGTTCTCGATTTGTTAAAATAAATTCTGAATATTTTTTAGATATGATCGTCAGTGAGGCTCGCAAATTTAATCGCGTATATGTGTCCTCCATTCATCCAGAGTTGCTAGAAGAGGATTTGCGCAGTGTTTTTGAGGCATTTGGTGAAATTCAGAAATGTATGTTGGCTAAGGACGCATCTGGACGACACAGGTTCATTTTTCAATTTCACATGGTAGATTTTACATTGTTTAAGATGAAATCACGTTTAAATAAAATATAAATATGTTAAAATATAAAATCACGTTTAAATAAAATATAAATACTTTTAGGAGCTTCGGGTACATCGAGTTCTCAACCCAACAAGCAGCAAAAGAAGCAGTAGAAGGAATGAATGGGTGGGTTATTTGTCACGTTTTTTACTATATGTAACTGCTGAATTTCCAGCTTCAATTTTGGTGGTCAGTGCTTAATCATATGTCGTGCTATTACTCCACCTGATGCACTTAGCTATTTGAGTGCAACACCAAACCCATCTGGCGTTCTACCTGCAGCAACAGCTATGGCAATGGCGGCAAGTTTTTGACATCCTTGACAAATTACCTTTATTTTGGCATTTAAAATAATTGTTTTTTTTCAGGCAATAACGGCAAAAATACAGGCGACTGAGGTCGTTAGAATTCCACTTCTATGAATGAGTTAATGTTCATTAGTATTTTCTTTTATGCATAAATATTGTCAATTGTAAAACTGATTTTTTAAAGATTTGTTAAAAGATCTTTTTTCTATATATCTAGACATTGAATATCGAGAGAAATTTAAAAAATAAATTCGAAAGATTTTCTGATTCCTTTTAATAGGAATCGGAATATAGAATAGCTGAATAATAAATATAGATTTCCTCTGAGGATCTGAACCCATCTGAAATATATTGGTAAGTTTCACCATTTAACCAGACTACGCTGGCTAATTGTCTACTGTCCAACCGTCTGTTAAATTCTCTTGATGTCATGTTGCTTTACTGATCAAACGTCGTAATGCCTTTATTACCGTGTTGGTAAAGGTTACGTGTAGATTAACACTTATTTTTATCTCTCTTCAAGGAATTTATTTTTTCTTGCTGTTTGAACTTCGTTAAAATTCCTATTAATGCATCGCAATTGGGCACAGAACGTACCTTTGCCAGGAAGGTAAGTGTTTTCAGCTCAAATAAACTAACATTTTCTGTTGTAGTGTGAAGCCTATATATGGTGCTCAATATCCTCCTTTGAAGCATAATTCGGAAATAAGCAACTCTCCATCCAAGACGGAGTTAAAGTTCAGGAATTACGAGGAAAGGTTTTTTCTTACAATTTTTTCCTAAAATTTACATATAAATTTTAAGTGTTTCTGATGCATGGGATACAGCTGTTTCTATGGATGACACTCTCATTTTGTCGACTGCAGGTTTTTGATTAATTATTCTTATTCCGAATGAAATAATAGCTTGTGTGCTTGAGCGGCATGCTGCTGAGCAACAAATTCCGTCTTCTGATGTATTCAGGGAGGATTACCTAATGCCTAATTGCTATTCTGCACCTTCAAAGCACCATAAAACTCAAGCTATGCAAATGCTTGCAACTCAGAGAGGTAAATGTAAATTTCAAAAGAAATTATCAAATTACATTTCTCTAGAACCAATACCTGGATCAGCAACTGCACTTCCCGTCGGTCGTCAAAATATTTATCCAAGGCTACCTGAGGTTTCACTCACGACTAGGCCGATTAGTTCTTCAATTACCACGGGTTCGCAATCGATACCGTCACTAAGTTGTGTAACAAGCCAGCAAAAAACTAAAGGTTAAAAATAACTTTCAAAGGCAATTCAGTATTGAAATAACAATTTATTGTAGATTCTAGTGGCGATGTCTCGCGATTTGATAGACTACGGCGAATATTGGGCATTCTGCTAGACAATAGCAACCATCATTACCAGCAACCAGCACCGGGTACAATTGTCGACTTAAACGAGTTACGTAAGGAATGCTGGCTTGGAATCCCCCAGCGGATTCGTCCGCTTGCATGGCGCATTCTTTCGGTAGTTTATAGATTTATAAATTTGCTTTTATGTAGATTTTCTATTTTTTATAATCTTTTCAATTTTAACTAGGGCTATCTTCCGACAAATTTGGATCGTCGTGAGGTGACATTAAAACGGAAACGAGATGAATATTGGGATTATGTAGAGCAGTATTTTCACACTCGTTACGACGAGCAGCATCAAATCACATTTCGTCAGGTTTTTTTTGTTAAACTTGAAGCTTAAATTTTCAAAATTCTTAGATTCATATCGATATTCCCAGAATGTGTCCTCTGATTCCATTATTTCAACAAAAGAAAGTGCAGGAGGTTTTGTTTATTATTAAAATTAAGAATATTCTCTTTTTAAGGTTATTTTAGTTTAATGTGTAACCACAGATTTAATTTTAAGGTTCCCGGATGTTTTAATAGCCTAGCTAAATCGAATTCTGTACTTTAATGCAATTTTTATTTCAATATTATTAAGATGTTTGAACGTGTACTCTACATTTGGGCAATTAGGCATCCAGCAAGTGGCTATGTTCAAGGAATTAATGATTTGGTCACGCCCTTCTTCATTGTGTTCCTTTCTGAATTTATTCCTGATGGTTCTTATTTTTCTTTAATTCGAATTTATATTAAAATAGACACAGACCTTGGAAGTTTTGACTTATCTCTTCTAAACCGTGAGCAAGTGGAAATTGTGGAGGCCGACTCATTTTGGTGCGTTTCTGCGCTTCTTGACACAATACAAGATAACTACACATTTGCTCAACCTGGAATTCAACGCAAAGTGAATGATCTCCGTGAGCTTATTAGTCGTGTTGAACGTATACAATCTTTTTTGAATTAAAAATATTTGTTTACTAATTAATAGGAAATTTATACACCCATTTCGAATCGAACGGTGTTGAATTTCTGCAGTTCTCATTTCGATGGATGAACAATTTACTGATGCGCGAAATTCCCTTACGTACCACTATTCGACTTTGGGACACATATCTGGTTTTTGAATGGTTTTTTTCGATTAACATTTATTTTTAGAGCGAAAAAGATGGGTTTTCGGAGTTTCATACGTATGTTTGTGGGGCATTCTTGCGACTTTGGTCTAAGCAGTTACAGAACGAAAAGGATTTTCAGGTTATTTATAAATTTATATTTTTGTATCATTTTTCTCATTTAATTTCTCTTGAATGATAAGTCGTTAAATAAACTGAATTAAATAGTAATTGTTTCAGGGCATAATGCTTAAATTGCAAAGTCTTCCCACTCAAAATTGGAATGACCAACAGATCTGTGAATTAACAGCAGGTAATTTTCAATCCTTCGATTGTTCTAATAAATTTAATAACCCTTCAGATGCTTATTCATTGATGCAGTTCTTTCACGGGGCAAAGAGTCATTTGCAGAAATGATCATAATACACATGTGTACAATAGTAATACATATTTATATTTTTATACCTTTCATTTTCGTTGTTTTCTCTGATATATTTTTCAATCATCTATGATTTTAAATCATACACTCTATCCTTATATCATCTTCCTATTTTCTGCCATTCTTTCGGGTTCGTTGTTGGTATCTTTCTACATATATTCACATGTATGTATTGGCTCAAATAAAAGCATTATAAAAATATCATCAGACTCTCGTCAGAAAACATTAGAATTGTTATCTATTGCTTATTTATAATTTATTAACTTGTTTGTTCGAACTGATCAGATGGTTTTACTTGAATTAATTTATGCAAAAAGTAGAAGCACAATTAGGTATGTTATGCTTGTTTTAAAATTATTTTGCGTTTTAGTCGTTTTTGTTCGAGTAGGGCGTTTGTACGTTTGACGACGACTACATTATCCACGAATAAAGTTGTTGGTTTGTGGCTACTTGGTTGTACTGGAGTGGTCTATGGTAATCTTTGAAAGAAAATGAACAAATTAAAATATATTTAGGTACAATAGCTGTTGGAGGTTTAACGAGGTTGACGTTTTCATACATTCTGATTCTGTGAAAAATTAATTATCAGGCTTACAGAAAGCGGTCTCTCTATGGTGAAATGGGATTTGATCAAAACTATGAAGCCACCTTTCAATCAAAATGAATGGGAAATCGAGTTTGAAAATTATAAAAAATATCCTGAATATAAACAGTGAGTTTTTCTAAATTTTTGTTCAGTTTTGTTTTTAGCAAGTCGACCACTCAAAAAGAAATAACATTGGAGCAATTTAAATTCATTTGGACCATGGAATATGTCCACAGAATGTGGGTTAGATCTTAATTTTTTAGATAAATGTCATGTGCATTTTTCATTGTATATAGATATAAATATTTGCAGGTGGGGAAGAGCTGTTGGGTTAATCTTTATTGTTCCTTGTACTTATTTTTGGCTTCGAGGATATTTTTCTAATGGAATAAAGCGGAGAATGTTATTTGCCGGGTCGTTAATTCTCGCGCAGGTTTATTTTGAATTTGTTGAGCATTTTTAATTTTCATATTTTTAAAATGTTTAGGGTGTTATTGGTTGGTGGATGGTTAAATCAGGTCTTAAACAAACTACGGCTGTAAAGGATGATTCTTTTGTGCCAAGAGTATCTCAATATAGGTTTTTTTATTTTTATTCATTAGTTTTCATCATAAATTAGACTTGTGGTCCATTTAAGCCTTGCTTTCATACTTTATGGCGTTCTTCTCTGGAATGGTCTTTCTTGTTTATTTACTCCATTCGATGTTCCTTTTTTTGAAGATTTCTAATAGATTATTTTAGCATTCAAAAGTAGCATCAATTCGTCGTTTACGTGGAATGGTAACATTTTTTCTAATTTAAAAATTATTTTAACTAATTGTAAGGTGCATGGAAGTAAATTGGCTATATTCTCAACAATTCTGCTTGGTAAATAAGTGGTAACAAAGTAACATTTCTTATAAAATTTTTAATAGGAGCATTTGTTGCTGGTTTAGATGCAGGATTAGTCTATAATTCTTGGCCAAAATACTCTGGAAAATGGATCCCACATGAACTTATGTCTAGAGATATATTTGGTATTGATCAATTCTTTTCGAACCCGGTCTCTGTACAATTTCTTCATCGAAATCTGGTTAAATTTTTACAATATTGGTTTTTGATCTTGTCATATTATTTTCAGGCCTATTTGACGCTAATCGTAGTTTCACTTACTTGGTTTAAGGGACGCAATATGAAGGTATAATTTACATAAAATGTATAGTCAGTTCAGCTGTAATTTAATTAAAGATCGAAAGGAAATATAAGATTTAATTATATATTGGTGGTATTAGACATACAATTAAGTTGTTCTATTTTTAAATTTTATAACATTTAAGTTGTCAAATCGTGCTAAATTTGCATTGCACACTCTTTTGGCTGCATGTTTCACGCAAGCTGCGCTTGGAATTGGAACTCTAGTTAGTTTATACATATTGCCTTTATAAATATTTTCACTTAATAGATCTATGAGGTGCCAATTTCAATTGCGTCAATTCATCAGAACGGTGCCCTGGTTCTTTATAGTGTTATAATTTGGTTATCAAACGAGATTAGAAGAATACCGAAATAATGGTTATAAATACGATGAAACTTATTTGTTATGTATTATCAATGGAAATTTGAATAGGCTTTCTGATTTATTGAAATGTGTCTCAAATTTCAATGACTTTTTTTCTGAATTTTTGTTATTTTCTCAAACTTGCTTTTGTTTAAATTATCTTGTTAATTTTTTACAATGTATCTCGGTTATCTTTACCAGGATCTTTTTTTAATTTTCTGTTATTTATTCTTAAAATTCACACAGATGGCTCAGGCTTTGGAAATTAATGAAGATAAAAAGAGTGAAAAATCAACGCGTTCATTCAAAAAGGGTCACCGACGCGCGCAATCAATGCCGTCGCATTACATCGGAAAACAATCACAGCGATACACTCGAAACCAAGAAAACGATAAAACGCAAGTGGTAAGCTTTTTATTTTAAAGACGTGATTGGCGTTGTAATGTTCTCTGGCAATTTTCAGTCAGATAAAAATGGAGACAAAACGCATAGACATGTCCAACTGCCCGCGTCTAAGCAGAGAAGTGGCTGCCAAAATCCTCCGGATTTCGATGCTATTGAAGTTATGGAAGACGACAAAGATTTCAAGGTGATTATATTTTAGGTTTTTTGATTGTTTTTTTAATCATATTTTTTAAACATGAAATTAAAGGTTCCGATTAACGAAGAAGAAATGATGCAATTCGAGGGAATTGAGCACTCTGAAGGAGAGGAAGGTAACACTGATGTGCACAAAAGGCACAAAAGATTTTGGCAAGTGAATTGGAAAGGAGTACACTTCACCGGGCTCCCGGCTTGGTTACAAGGTTAATTTATTGGGGGAAATACTTATTTTTAGTTAATTTTTAGACAATGAATTTCTACACTCTGGGCATCGGTATGTTTTTTAATATTTTTTATTTTCTTTATTTTTAAGGCCGGAATTGGGTACATTTAGTTCTTGTTTCAAAAGCATTTTTTCGCTTCACACTGAGACTGGAAATATTTGGACGCATATATATGGTGAGTTAACATTTGCTTGGTATTATTTCATCTGTGTAGAATAGTCAAAAAAACGGATTTTATATTTAGATCCCTAAATATTAATGACATTAATCTTAAATATAACTTTATTAGGCTGTGTTGCTTTCACTGGTGCGTTTGTTTGGCTTTTGAGCAGGCCAGCGAACGTTATGGCCTGGCCAGATAAGCTCATTTTTTCTGCATTTTTTGTCGGTGCAATCTTATGTATGGGCCTTTCCTTTTCATTTCACACTGTTCAATGTCACTCTGAAAACGTTGGGAGACTTTTTAGCAAGTTGGTTTTTATCTGTCACAAATCAGAGTTGTTCCGGGGTACCCGATCCGAGACGTTTTAGGATGTGCGGTCAACCTGGAACAACTTTGATACGAACGAGCAATCTTTAAAAAATTTTCGCAACTGATTTAAAAATTTAAGGCTTGATTATTCTGGTATATCTTTACTGATTATAGGTTCGTTAACATTTGCTAGTATTAGAATTCTTTGATTATTTATTAAAACGAGCGATTTTAGGTTCATTCGTACCATGGATCTATTACGCTTTCTATTGTCGAGCATTCGCTATGTCTTTCTACATTGGTATGATTGTTGTATTGGGAATAGCTGCAGTCGTTGTTTCTCTTTGGGACAAATTTGCACAACCAAAATTTAGACCACTTCGTGGAGGCGTTTTCTTAGCCATGGGACTAAGCAGTAAGCTGATTTCAATTTTTTCACAAAATTCTTATGTTCTTAAAAATTCCTGATTATGAACTGTATAGATTTTCGATTCTCCTCAGTTTAAGATAATTTTTACTTGTTAGGCATTGTACCAGCGTTGCATTTGGCATTAACGGACGGTTTTAAGTGGATGTTTGATTATGCTTCCTTTCACTGGCTTTTGTTAATGGGTTTTCTGTATATAACTGGTGCCGCAGTTTACATGGTTTGTTTTTTTATCGAATAAGTTATCTTAATCTTACTATAGGTTCGATTTCCGGAGCGTTGTTGTCCAGGAAAATGTGACATTATGGTTTTTGATTCCTAGCCAAATACTAATATATCTGAAAAAATTTAGTGTCATTCTCACCAGCTCTTCCATATCTTTGTGATATTGGCTGCTGCTGTTCACTATCATGGTATTTTGGAGATAGCGATGAAAAGGCTTGAGGGTGGCTCTTGCTCTGAACAATTAATTGAACAAAGCGGGACGGACAAGGCGGATATTCAATGGATAGACGAACAGCTACGACCATACTAGTTAAATTTCTTTTATAATTTTCATATAATATTAGTGTATTTAAATTAATTTTATGAAGTATGTAGCTTCGATTTTTTAATTTTTACGTATGAAATTTAACATCGTAAGATATTTTCTCTTATATCCTTAATCTCCTTTTCATTTATCATGCCGTCTACATGTCTTTCAATTTTATTCTCTCCAACTGAAAAGCTCCACTGTCTAAAAAATATCTTTCTGCAAACACGCCGCAATGCAGTCGCGTAAATTATCGAAAAAAGAACGATAGAGTCCTCAGAAATTCCTGTGGGTAGCAAAACGAGTAGGCACGTTAATAATAGGCAAGTTGTACCGTTTCAGCTACTTAGGCCATTTAACGAATAGGAAAGTTGAACTGTAGCTGACTAGGTTTCGATCTTATTGTTATTATTGGTGCCGATTTATTGGTTTCGACTCCTTATTGGTTTTGTCTTATTGTTAGAAATGTTTTATCAACACCAACAGCAAAATCCTCAACCAACAACATTGGAAGCTAATGCTTATCCATCGCAATATTGTCAAAATCAACAACCTGAATCACAATTAAACCAACAACCAATAGGACCAACAGAAATAGTGTTCCCTCAATTACTGCCACAGGCATCAAATTTTGATTCAGACATATTACAGCAGCAGTCTTGTTCTGCTTCGAATCAAATTGTTCAATTGGAAACCGAAAAAAATAGTTGTGACCAAGAATTAACAGGATTAACCGGGCGTCGGAATTCTACTAATGCTACAGAGTCTACTATTGGAGAGTCGGCTAGCATAAATGACAATATTCTACCTGCTGAGCAATCAATATGGGTTATGAGGTTCGTTAGAATTATTTTTTCTGTACGTATACTATTTAAAAATAGTAAGGTACTATTAATTTTTAATTTTAAGGTACTATTAATTTAAAATTTTGAGAGAATAGACATAATATTTCCACTGCTTCAGGGAGTCCTATCTGAAAAGGCGCGAACGTGATGAACAAAAGCGGCTTGAACCTGATTTTTCTGAACAATCGGTACCGATTTGTTTAACAGAAACTGAAGATGCAGTAAAAAGCGTACAATATGATGACGATGAAACTGATAGGCTTTTAGCTACGGAATCAACCCAAGAATGCAAAAATAAACATGATGTTGGAACAAGTGGCGAAGAAGCAACCGATAATTCTAATGGATTAGCAAGTCGGAAGGGCAGCAAAAAAGAAGGTATAACATACTTAACCTAATTTACTTCCTGAGTTTATTAATTGATTCGTGAATTGGAACCTATTTCTAGTAGGTCTAGGGCATTTTGCCCTTGAACATTAAGGCCAATGTAGATCAACTCAAGATCTTATATTTTATAGTAATTATTCATGAACCTGCGGTGCTTATAGGTATGTTTGATTTTAGTAAAAATTGTTAACGTTAAAACGAAGAGGGCGTTCTTTTCCGAGCACGATATCTTGGTTCAACTCAAATGAGTTCTGACGGACGGACCACAAAAAGTTCGAGAATGGCGCAGGCCCAGGAGGCGGTTACTCGAGTGAAGGTAGATAAACGTTTTAAATTTCAAATCTAAATATTTTAGGCACCTGAAGGAGAACCTCAACCAAGCACTGAAATAGACTTGTTTATCTCAACTGAAAAGGTTTTTAGCTTTCTATGCATAATTTTGAATAAGTATGTTTCTTACAGATAATGGTTTTGAACACAGATCTTCAGGTTTGTTTTATGTTAATTTTCCAATTTGCAATGCTTGTAGTTTTGCCAAATAAATTCCGCCCTGTATAATCTAAATTGTTTTCCTTAACACATTTCAAATGTTCCCCTATTTTGTTAAATCGCATCTATAATTTCGCTGTTGTTTTCCTTATTTCCTAAGTATCAGAACTAAATGAATGCTCATATTATGTAGCTTAATAATATGATTTTATATCATTGGTGTCAATTTATATTTTTTGCCCGGCTACGCTGTCATAAAGTTATGTCTACTGATTATATTTATTCCTTTTCAGAGAATATCAGAAACAGATGTGCGTCAGGTTTGCATTTTTTGCTTATATGTTATTGTAATTTGTTGGATTGTGCCTTTCCCATTTTAGTGGTTGAAATTATAATGTTAATTACCTTGTTGTTTATTTTATTTGTTTGTCTTAAAAACCATCCTTCAAACTGAATCTTTTTTATTTTATTCTTCAGGACATACTTATGGATCACTCATTGCGTTCCATTTCCTACATAGCAGATATAGGTTCGTTTCTTTATCAGTTTTGTCTTTCTTTATCGGATATTAAATATTCTAGTCAAATTTTTATTCCGATATAGGAGACTTGGTTGTGCTTATGGCCCGGCGAATGCCTTGTCAACAGGAACAGAGTGAGAAGTTAGTTTGTTGTGCTACTATGTAAAAAATTTAAAATTGCAGTACCGAAATTATAAGAAAAGCACCTCGCGTGGTCTGTCACGTATTTGAATCAGAAGAGGCTAATTTTATTGCCCAATCTATTGGGCAGGCCTTTCAAGTTGCATACACGGAATTTCTGCGAGCAAATGGAATTGATGATCCAAATTACTTACGGGATATTGATTATCAAGAAGTGTTGAATTCTCAAGAGATGATGGCTGAAGAACTGGAGCTGCTGGCGCGTAAGGAGACGCAAAAGGTAATTGATTATTGCGATGTATGCTCAATCATACATATAATTCGAAATATAGGTATATTTTATTCTCTAGGATGTAGTTATATCAAAACGCGCAGGTGAACCTATTGGAATAGTAATTGTTGAATCAGGATGGGGCTCAATGCTTCCAACATCGGTAGGATAAAAATTGAAAAAATTACAAATAAGAGAGCCGTGATCAGTTGAATTTTCATAGTAACCTATTTTTGTAATTTCTATAATTATTTAAGGTGATTGCTAATATGGCGCCAGGTGGACCTGCTGCACGATCTAATCAGTTAAATATTGGCGATCAGGTGATTTAAAAATCGTTTTAAACACCTACCTGATATTATTCGGTATATATATTAGAGAACGAAAAAATTAAAATTGTTGAACCATTTTTATACTTTATTTTAAGGTGATTGGAGTCAATGGTATCTCACTTGTTGGATTGCCGCTAAGTGCTGCACAACAAAACATAAAGGTGAGTTAGGAAATATACATTTTCAAATAACGCAAATATAGAATGCTCGTTCATCTACAGCTGTTCGACTGACAATTGTTTCGACTCCACCTGTAGTAGAAGTACGAATAAGACGACCAGATACAAAATATCAACTTGGATTTAGCGTTCAAAACGGAATAGTTAGTTTTTAGGTATATTGTGTTCGAAAGGAATTTATGTTAAATTTCTAGATTTGTTCGCTTCTTCGTGGCGGTATCGCTGAACGAGGTGGCATACGTGTGGGTCAGTTCTAATGATAGATTAAATTAATAGGTATTTGATCAATATACAATTTATTTCAGGTCATCGTATTATTGAAATAAATCAGACTAGCGTTGTGGCTGTCACACATGAGCGAATTGTCAACATGCTGGCTACAGCTACTGGCGAGATCCATATGAAGTGGGTTTATGCTTATATTCTAAAAGTAAATCTAATTCAGAACAATGCCAACATCAATGTTTCGTTTGCTGACTGGGCAGGAGATACCAAACTACATATGATGTTTAATATTTATAAATTGTCATATTGTAAAAATTTATATAAATAACATGTAGATCAATGAGATTATGTATTTATAATTTATTCATCAGTATTAGCGAATCCTGGGCTCGAATAGTAACTGTTAACAGATTATACGCACCCCTATTTCCGTCAATTTGTATGTCAAGTATCTACTTTCTCTCATTTTCTACTTTCATTTCCCTTTTTTCTTTCCTCAAAATATTGAAAATGGTCAGACTTAAAATGTGTCCTCTATATCACCACATTCTTGATCGTTATCTTCTGGAAGTCTACCTAAACAAAATTTTTAAATTCTTTAGGCTTTGAAAATCTTTTCTTCATTTTTTTCGAGTAATTGACAGAATAACAACGACTTGACACTTTGACATTTTCCAAAATTAAATTAACAAAACTAATTTGCGTTAATATTTAGTTCAAATTCATTTGGCGTCACTTATCGATTTCCATTAGCTTCCGGTGTTTGCATTTTTTAGTTGTTATGTTTAATAATTTTTTGCTCTTAATCTTCTTAAATTTTTTTCTACATATCATTTTAAAAACGTTTGAAAAATAATTAAAGCTAACGCTGTCGGTATCGATATAATTCTTCGGAATTTATTGAGCTTTTCCGGAAATATAGGCGTTCTAAAAATCCTTGAATTTACGTTAGCTAGACTGTCCTGTTGATTATAGACTGCCCAAAAATTCTTTTAGAGAAGGAAAGGATTTTCTTTACGAGGGGATTTTTGACAAATTTTTTTCATAAATTGTGTTTTTTTTCTTTTTTAGGTTTGTTAGGTTTATAAAAAATTAAAATTAATTGTAATCATGGGAGAACAAATGAAATTAGAAGGACAATTGCGTGGACACAATGGTTGGGTCACACAAATTGCGGCTAGTCCATTGTACAAAAATTTTTTATTTTCTTCTTCTAGAGGTTTCTTTCAATAAATTGTTTTTGTGAAATTAATTCTCTAAATTTTAGACAAAACAATTATTTTGTGGCAGTTGGATGAGTCTGGATATGTTTTAACAGGCAAGCCGTCAAAGTCACTTCATGGGCATGAACATTTTGTTTCTGATGTTGTAATGTCTTCTGATGGGCAATATGCACTTTCTGGCTCGTGGGACAAAACTGCGTCTTTGGGACCTCAACACGTTTGTATAAGCTTTTATTTTTGCAATTTTGTCCATTAGCGAAACTTAAACTGATAGTGGGGCTTAACCCTCGACCTCATGTAAAGGAATTTCCCTGGGAACGCGGGAAGGTATCCCCATAGAGTTATTCGATAGTTTCCATGGCTAATTCCCAGCAGCACCCATTGTCCCGCAAAATTGGTCCGCATCTCGAAAGTGCGCACTCTATTTGATTGAGATTTTTCATAATTCTTTACCTACTTGATTCTTGCTTTTGATCCATTGGATCTTGAGTATGACAAACTGTAAACACCATGAGGAGCTTTAGGAAAAATAAAGGCCCTATCTGAATAAGAAGGCGCTTTGATTTTTTTCATCATTTCTTTCCTACATCAAATTATAAATAATGGTCAGTCTTTTCTTCCTCGTTCGATTCCACTCGTTTTACCCGTGGCATATTCAAATGAGAGGACAGACAAAGCACACACACGGACAGATATAACACGAGTGTTTTCTGTCCGAGTCCGTCCGTGTTTTGTCTGTCTGTGTTCGTCCGTGTTTGTCTGTCCGAGTCCGTCAGAGTTTTGCTGTCTGTGTTCGTCCGTGTTTGTCTGTCCGAGTCCGTCCGAGTTTTGTCTGTCTGTGTTCGTCCATGTTTTGTCTGTCCGAGTTCGTCCATGGTCAGTCTTTTCCTCTTTGAATCCGTCCATGTTTTGTCTGTCCTCTCATTTGAATATGCCACAGGTAAAAAGAGTGGAAAGTAGTTAGTCACCCCTCCGTGTCGCGGGGGGCGTCGGCATTTGAATATGCCACAGGTAAAAAGAGTGGAAAGTAGTTAGTCACCCCTCCGTGTCGCGGGGGGCGTCGGACCTATGGGGCGTCGGCGAGGCGCTTGTGCAAAACTCCGCGCTTCGCGCGGAGTTTTGCGGCACGCGCCTCGCGGGGAGTCTACGGGCTCTGGGTCTGGGCTCGTAACTTAATCCTATTCCAATTATCGCTGTGATGGGCATGCCCAGCTTCCTCCGCAGCAGCAAGAACATCCACGGAGAACAAAGGTAAGGAGCTAAAACAAACGAGCATAACTTTGTCAAATCAAGTCTGATTTCATTGATTTTGGTGTCATTCGACGCAGCTCGATGAGCTCTTTCGAATGAGGTATAATTTGCATATTCGAATTTTTCACCCCCAGAAAACAGCTTGGTCCCCCCTATGGTTTTTTGAACTTTAGTGGTCTGTAACTCGGCTCAGAATTTTTTCCGCTGAAAAATTTTGGTGTCATTCGACTCAGCTCGACGAGCTCTTTCGAATGACATATAAATCGTTCAATTCTGAGCCTGGTACGGAAACTGTAGTTTAGCCCGAGTGTTTTCTGTCCGAGTCCGTCCGTGTTTTGTCTGTCTGTGTTCGTCCGTGTTTGTCTGTCCGAGTCCGTCAGAGTTTTGCTGTCTGTGTTCGTCCGTGTTTGTCTGTCCGAGTCCGTCCGAGTTTTGTCTGTCTGTGTTCGTCCATGTTTTGTCTGTCCGAGTTCGTCCATGGTCAGTCTTTTCCTCTTTGAATCCGTCCATGTTTTGTCTGTCCTCTCATTTGAATATGCCACAGGTAAAAAGAGTGGAAAGTAGTTAGTCACCCCTCCGTGTCGCGGGGGCAGCGGGGTCCATCCATTTAGCCCCTCCCACATATTTAAACGGTATTTAAAATACATACATTCCGTCGTCAGAGTCAAAAGGCTCAAGAGTTTTCCAAAAGGTTCAAATGTTCAAGAAGTAGTTTTAAACCGGTTTAGACGGTTCAAAGAAGGATTTATATAATTATTCATAAGACTACATATCCAAAGGGTAAAAATTGTTCCTAAAGGTTTAAGGGTTCAAGAAGTGGTTTAAAAGGTTCAAAGAAGGATTTCACATATTTTTTCATAAAACAGTTTAAAATACACCTCTCCAACATCTTCTCTGCCCTTTATACATTCTTATTCACTTTTACCTTATTTTTGAAAAAATTACAAAATTATTGTAAAAAGGGAAAATATATAATAATTATACAAAAAAATCATTCATACAATAATTTTGCAAAAATTATTGTTGTAAAGTTATAATTATATAGAATAGGTCATGCAAAAATTATTTTGCAAAATTATTGTTAGATAGGGAAAAAATTAAATATAAAATAAAAAGTAGTTAAACTATACTATACTATCTCTATATTGTTCACTAAAGGTTCAAGAAGTTCCCAAAGGGTTCAATAGGTACTTTTGAACGGTTCAAGAGGTACTTTTTTAAAATAATTGAAAAAACGCTTCGCCAAAATATTCCCTAGCCTCACACATCTTCGTGGGTAAATTGACAAACCGACATTTGACAATTGACATTTTGACATATGTCAGTTGACATATGTCATTTTTGACATTTTTAGATATTTTGAACGCTTAATCGTACCAAAATGGTTTCAATCTTAAATCGAGCTCAAAAATCGATTTCTAGACCTTGGAACATAAAATTTTTCCAAGTATAGGTATATGGGTACTTTTTCTGACCGGCTCGACGAGCTGAGTCGTAAGATATCATTCTCAGGAGATTTTGAATGAAGTGGTATAAAAGACCCCAATTTTCCACAATCTTTAATCAAAATGTTTATCTTATTTTTATTATTTCCTCTTTCTTCCTCTTCAAACTTATCTCTAGTTGATGATCCCAGATGGCAGGATATGTGGAAACAGGAGCCCTGTAGATGTCCAAAATACTTATTGAATCTACCCTATAACATTACAGGACCTGTACCAGGAAGGTGCGAGTGTCCAATACACCTATTAAAAGGATCTAGGGCGAATGCGGAAGACTTTGAATTTTATAGGTTGACACCATTTCGCCACTATGGTATAAAGAGATACAATGATAGTTTACAAATAGACTTGAACCTGAATCGAACTATTGCAACATCCCCTCATGTATTAAATTACTCTACCAGTTTTAATTATCTAATATATTCAAAGTGGTGGTTTATACCGTACTTGTTTAGTTTCGTATAAATTTTACATCACATCTAATATTTCTAAGTTTGTATAAACGGAGAAACTATTGCAAACTATGCAACTATTGCAAACTATGCAACTATTGCCGAGAAATTAATTTAAAAATGAAGTACCCAAAATTATTACCTGAGGTTGAATTTAACATTTCATCGACTGGGATTACAATTTCCAGTGTCCGTTATACAACACCCCGTTTTCTTCCTTATGACCAAGGAGGGAAGTGCCGTAAGTGTAAGAGCACGGAAGTTGAACTAGATTTTATAATAGTAAAGGAAGGAGTGGTAGTCTATTGCACACGATTTGAAGGAAGTAGATTTGTTCCTTTTGATTTATTATATGATTTACCAGGGCATTGCTTCTTCAAAGTAAAGAATAAAGGTCGAGTTTTTAATGTACCCTACAATGCTTCTACAGAGATTCCTTGTCCCAAAACTGAACAACCACAAATTCTCCCCACAATTCCTGAAGAAGTGACACAGACACCCCAACCCTTGGATACACTTCCTTCAAAAGAGGAGTTGGATGATTTCTTTCAGAGTTTAGATGCAACGGTGACAGGAATACCAACCGATTAAAAAGATATTTAAGTGAAATTTTCTTATATTCATAAATTATTCATAATGAATTCCTTAGCTTTCTCGAATAAAGATTTAAAATTTAAATTACCTTTTGGAATGATTATATCTGGTCCTAGTTCAAGTGGAAAGAGTACATTATTATTAAAACTTATTTCGGAGGCTTCAGATCTAATTGAACCTAAACCAAAGTCCATACTTTATTGCTTTGGTGAGATGAACAATATTGTACCTCTTTTGCAAAAATCTGGAGTTGATGTATTTGCAGGAGTTCCACCTGAGGATTTGATTAAAAAATATCCCAAGCCACTATTACTAATTCTTGATGATCTAATTCTTTCTGTTGACGAAAAATATTTATCCGAATTATTCACCAAAAAATCACACCATCAAAATTTTTCTGTAATTTTTGTCACACAAAATTTATTCGATAAGAAGATTAAAGTAGCACGACAAAATTCTCAATATCTTGTGTTGATGAGATCACCAAATTCTATGCTATCTATCAGAAACATAGGTGTACAATTATTTCCCAAACAATTGGATTATTTTCTTGATTCCTATCGACAGGCAACCAAACAACCTTTTGGTTACTTACTCGTCGATATGCATGCTTCTTCGGATCCTACCCTCCGTCTTAGGACCAACATATTTAAGGAAGACGATGAAAAGATAATTTTTATTCCTATAAACGGAAATGGTTAATCAATTAATTCATGAAAACTTAAAATTTTTACATTTATTGTCAAAGACTAAATCTAAAAGAAAAAGGAAAAGGCTTTTAAAATTATCAAATAATGAACAACTTTTAGCTTTAGCTGAAATTTGTTTGAATATAGTAAAAGAGAGGTTCAAACTTACAACTCGCCAAAAGAAAAGATTATTACCTCATGCCGAATTTGTGCGAAGTATGAGTAGGGTTAGGAGTGAACGAGGAGCAAGACATGTTATTAATCAAAAAGGTGACGGAGTAGGAGTTTTTGCCGCTCTTTTGACACCAGTGCTCATCGAAATGGCAAGGATGATGACTATAAAAGCCCCTGCTACATCTTAATATAAAATTAATTATGGCAAATAAATTTATTTTAGTTCCAGAAGAAATTTATAAGGGTTTAACAACCTATGATACAGGTGAACCAAACTTGGATTTTGTACGTCAAGGTCTCGAGAAAACAAAACTTAAAAGAGAAACACCAAGTGCAAAAAATGTTCACTATAATCAAGAGCTTAGACGATATTTGCAATTACGAAACGAACAGCAAAATAGACCCGTTAAGGTAGAGATGGTTGCTAGTCCAAAAGGTGCAATTATGAATACTACCGCTTCTCTTCCAGCTTCAAATATTGGGGAAGACGACGATAATATGTGGATGAGTGAAGATATGTCATTTAGTTCATATCCAAAAGAACCCATCTTATAATATTATTCCACCTATCCTACCTGACATTAAACCAACAATTACATTGAAACCTAAAACTAAAAAACCAAATATTCCTACCTATTACAAACCTTCTAAAAGAAAGCAAGGCGAAGAAATTGGAACGGACAAAAGAAGACATTTAATAGATGAAAGTTATGAAACTAAACCTATTAAAAAAGAAATCGTCGATGATGGGGAGGACTATAGAAAAAGGGAAAAGAAAAGACAATATCTAGAAAGGAAAAAGGCTATCAGGGAGCAAAAGATACCTTACACCCCGCAATACTATAAAGAGGTTACATATGTTCCGCCACCACCAAATCCCCAAGGTACAAAAAGGTCGCAATCTATTAATATCGAAGAAGGTAAAAGAAAGAAAATTGATGAGTTGGAGCAGAAAAAAGCAGAATTAAGAAGAATAAAAGATGATAAACGTCTGGAAAATATTAGGAAGAAACAAAAAGAAAGGGAATTAAAAAGAAGGGATATAAGAAAACTAAAAATCCCTCTAGACCAATCAGCAATGCTAAAGGCTCGACAAGAAGATGACGTACGAAGACGTCAAAAGTTAAAACGAAAATGGCAAGGCCCAGACGTAAGCCCCTTAATTGCTTTAAAAAAGGTGAAGCCTGTTACGAAAAAACAATCAGCAAGAGCAGGTAGAGAATGGATGCTAAGGCTTATAAAAGCTAAACGCAAAGAAGCAAGCGGTAAAACATTTAAACCTTCATTGTGGTAAAGATGGGTGATTATACTAAACTTTTACAAGATTTATACAATAATCCAGAGTCTCCCGCCGCCTTTTCAGGTGTGGATAGACTATGGAAGGAGGCTAGAAAAGTACTCAAACATATACCTAAAAATGTTGTCCAAGATTATTTAGAAGGACACAGGACTTATACTTTGATGCGTCCGAAACGTATTCATTTTAACAGAGCATTGACTATACCTGCAGGTTTTATGACAGATGTTCAAGTAGATTTGGCAGATTTTCAGGCAATCTCAAGACACAACAAAGGAAATAAATATTTACTTTTGGGAATTGATGTTTTATCTAAAAGAATATTTGGTGTACCTGTAAAATCAAAAACTGCAGAAAATATGGTTACAGCGTTCAATGATTTAATAAAACAAATGCCTATGAAACCACACCGTATATTTTCAGATAAGGGAAAAGAATTTAAAAATTCTCAAATGAACGACTTTTTCCAAAAAGAGGAAATTCACAAGATGGAACCAACTCACTCAGAAGTGAAAGCCTCACTAGCTGAAAGGGCGATTAGACATATTAAACAACGTATTTATCGATATTTTGCCCAAAATAAAACTTTAGACTGGATTCAAGTCCTCCCTAAAATTTTGGAAGGAATAAATAAGGCAAAAAGTAGAGTACATGGTATGAGGCCTGTAGATGTTAATTTTGACAATGCTCAAGATGTCTGGGAGAAGATATATGGTGATGTGTTTTCAACTAAAAAGACAAAACCAAAACTTAAGAAAGGAGATTATGTTCGAATGAGTCTAGGAAAAGGTGTATTCGAGAAGGGTTATATTCCAAACTGGGGTGATGAAATACTTCAAGTCGAGAATGTTAAAAAGCATGTTCACCCAATTCGATACAAAGTTCAAGATGATAAGGGCGAGAAGTTCAAAGGATCATTCTATGGAGAGGAATTAGCTCGAGTTCGTAAGGATGCTGATACTGAATATAGGATAGAGAAGGTTGTAAAAAAGAAGAAGAGACCAGATGGGACATACGATCTTTTAGTGAAGTTTATAGGTTATCCTGAAAGAGAATGGATCCATGAGACACAACTAGTATAAAAAGCATATTTAATTGTTTTTATTTCATTTTGATAAAAATGTCAAATACTTTCTTTGTTTTTCTTCCTAGTAATGTTTCCGATTATCCAGATAATAGACCAAATAAATTCCGAGTCCATTTACCAAGACCTCTATACTTTTCTGGAGACTGGGTTTGTGGTTTGCACAGCATAAGTTATCCATATTCATGGCCTTCAACAATTGGTACCCTTGACGAACAATGGATTGACATTCATTTTACTAAAAATGATGGGAGGGCTAGTATTATTCGTGTACCAGTTCCTAAAGGTTCACACACGACTGTGGAAGATTTACATCAATTTTTGTTATCTACTTTAGATCACCAAGCAGGAGCTATAGAAGGATCATCCTTGGAAAAACCTGAGACATTAGTAAAACCTCCAAGTGTCCGCAGACCTAAACGTAGTGTATCTCCTGAAGGGGAACTTAAAATGCCAACTCGTTCATCATCGGCCGAAGAAGAAGAACCACCTAATAAAAAACCTTCTGTTGAAAGAGAACTTAAAGCAGCTTCGCGTTCATCTTCTGAAGAAACAGAACTTAGACGCCCAGCCCTTTCATCCTCTGCAGAAAGGGAACTAGATTCTTCACAGCGTAGTACATCTCCTAAACTTACTAAAATAGCTCCCCAAAAACCTACACCACAACCCACTCCACAAACTATACCTCAGCCAACTCCTCAAACTCCAAAACCCACTCCACAACCTCCAAAACCTACACCACAACCCACTCCACAACTTCCAAAACCCACTCCTCAACCTCCTAAGCCTACACCACAACCAACCGTACCTACACCACAACCTCCAAAACAAGCATCACAACCCACACCAAAACTCCCAAAGCCAACACCACAGCCCACTCCACAACCCACTCAACAACCTATACCTCACCCAACTCCCCAGCCTCCAAAACCTGCACCACTACCTCCGAAACCTACACCAGAACCCCCAAAACCAACTCCACAACCTCCACCACAACCCTCACCACAACCAACTCCACAACCCACTCCACAACCTATACCTACACCGCAACCTCCACAACCCCCAAAACCAACTTCACAACCTCCGCCACAAACATCACCACATCCTCCAAAGCCCGCTCCACAACCTACTCCACAACCTCCGCCACAACCATCAAAACCTTCACCCCAACCTCCAAAACCCACTCCACCTCAACCCACACCACAACTCCCAAAACCTACTCCAAAACCTACACCTCAACCACCACCACATCCTCCAAAACCCGTTCCACAACCCACTCCTCAACCTCCTAAACCAACACCACAACCCTCACCTCAACCTCCACAACCTCAACCCAAACCTACACCACAACCTCCAAAACCTACAACTCAACCTCCAAAACCCACCCCACCTCAACCCACACCACAACCTCCAAAACCCTCACCACAACCTCCAAAACCTGCACCACCTCAACCCACACCACAACCTCCAAAACCCTCACCACAACCTCCAAAACCTGCACCACCTCAACCTCAACCCAAACCTACATCACAACCTCCGAAACCTACACCACAACCCCCAAAACCTACACCTCAAACCCCAAAACCAACTCCTCAATCTACTACTCAACCTCCAAAGCAACTCACTCAACTAAAATCAACACAACCTTCCTTACCAATTTCTCTACCTTTGACACAAGATAGCGATGAAGAAGAATTGAGAGATGCATCTCCCTCATCCTCAGCTGAAAGGCAATCCTTACCCAGTTCACCTACACTTCCACAACTCCCAAAGCCTGAAGCTACATTTAGTGATCCTTTATGGACTGAAGAATATGAACGAGTACTTACACATGTACTTTCGACGCTTGGACAGAAAGTAACACCTCAGACAAGAATAAATTATCTTCCAAATATGCCTATCCTTGTAAAAAAATATGGTAAAGTAGGCAAGGTAGACTCGACAACACAAAAACAAATTATAGATTCAATAGAATTATTTTATCATAGCAACTTTGAACGATTTAAAGTCTCGTTCACACACCCAAGCATCAAATATGTTTCTTTTTCAAATCAATTAGGTTATGTATTAGGCTTTCAAAATCCAAATATGGTTCAAAATAATGAAATTGCCAAATATGGTTGTGATCTAAGAGGAGGTTTCTCAAGCTTCGCTGTATATTCAAGAGGTCTTACAGAAAGTATGATCATAGGCAATTCACTTAGTTCACTCCTAAGGGTCGTTTCTGTGGCTGGAGCCACCCCAGGACAATATTATGAGAAAATATATGATTCACCAATTTATGCACGAGTATTACCCAAAGAAGTAAATGAGATTGAGATTGAACTCAGAACGATGGATAACGGTCGACCTGTACCATTTGAATTTGGTACAGTGCTGATCGTCCTGATATTTAAGAAGGTGATAAACTTCTGATTTTTTCATTCATAATTAAAAATGGTGCACATTTTATTTGATACTAGTACTGTAAGCTATGATGACTTTATTCCAATGAAGGGAGGTGGAATTACAGATGACTATTTTAAGGGTACAGCTCCTTTTCAAAGAGGATATGGGCAGAAAGGAGCTGGAATTGGAGATGTTATGAGAGGACTTTGGAGATTTTTTCTACCGATTATGCGACGTGTAGGCACGACTGTCTCAGAGGAGGCATTAAATACAGGTCAACGTGCATTGGGAAGGGTAATCCAAGGAGAACCCATAAAGGAAGCTTTAGTCAGTGAAGGAAAGAAGGGAATTGATACAGTGCTTGAAAAAGGAGGTTTACCTAAACAATTTGGATCAGGAAGGGGTATAAAAAGAAAGACAATTCCTAGTCATCAAACAGTTATTAAAAGAAAAAGATTAAAATCTGACGCTTTTGGTTTTTATTAAAAATGAGTTTCCATAAAATTGATAAAGATAGTATAAATTCTATTACAAATGCTCTTGATTTTTTTCAAGTCCCACCAACAAATGTGAGCATTTCTTCGTCAAAGGTTTTTGAAATTTTACCAAGTAATCCTCTCACTGATACACCATATCATTTTAAAATTCATAGTAGCCAAAATTATATCGATCTATCTAAGATTTATTTATTTACTGAATTTCGTATAAAGAAGGAGGGCGATGATGGAAGATTGGTCAAACTCGCTGCAACTGATAACGTTGCGCCTATACAACTAATAGGTCAAACATTTATAAATAATATGCGAATTAATGTAAACGGTAGGGAAATATTTAATTCAAACTCGCTCTATGCCTACAAGACTTATTTTTCACACGAACTTTCTTATTCTCAAGGAGCAAAAAGTTCCCATTTGAACGCTGCAGGATATTACTATGATTCGGACATAAAACTTGAGGACGGCACAGCGTACAATGCAAGAAAAATTTTATTTTCGTCTAGTAAGACGGCACAATTCATTTCAAAACTCGATGCGGATATATTCAACCAACCTCTCTATTTAATAAATCATTGTGAAATTGATATTGAATTACTTCCTAATGACACGAAATTTGTATTGATTGCTCCTCCAGTACTTGGGATTGACCAACCAATTACCTATAATTTTGAGGTTGTAAGCTGTAAGCTATACGTAAAAAAGATTGATCTTATGGATGGACTCTCTCTAGATATTTCCAGAAAACTTGAAACTAAACCTGCAAGATATTCAATAAGAAAAACTATGATGAAACCGCTTTTCATAAGTCAGGGTAGATATGAATTTAATGCAAACTTATTCATGGATCAAATTCCTAGAAGAATTACATTAGGTCTAGTTGCAAACTCTGATTATGTTGGATCGATAAATCGAAGCCCTTTCAACTTTCAACATTTTAATGTTAGAGAAATTAGTATTATAGCAAATGGAAGACCATACCCTCAGGCATCTTATGACTTTGATTATAAGAATGGAAGATATGTAAGAGCCTTTCACGACATGAATGAGGCTACAGGCCTGACAAATACTTCTGAAAATAATGGAATCACTTACCAACAGTTTGGAAAAACTCACTGTATTTATGTTTTTAATTTGACTAATAGTGGGGATGATAACAGTGGGACATTTGATTTAATAAAAAATGGGACTACAGCCATAAACATCAAATTCAGTCAGCCTGTCCCCGAGGGCGGGGTCATGCTCGTTGTTATGGGCGAAGCGGATTCCCTTATAATGCTAGATAAAAATCGGACAATAGCAAGTGACACCACCATTTGAATAAATGAAAGGAATTTTAGTAACTTTATTTTTGATTCGGATATTTGCTCCGTGTGTAGGACTATATAAAGAAGCGATGGATGAATTAGAGGAGATCCCTGAGTATTCAGCCTATCTACGTCAATTAGGATTTCCACAGAAAAATACAACCCAGCCAAGAATATCCGCTTCCATACCAGCCTTTGCAACCTTCCCGTTTGAGAATCTACCTACTCTCTGTAAAGAAAGCCCTACGGATTTGTATGGCCACGTGTTTTGCTGGGGAATGATAGGACTATATATTATGTTAATAGGAAGCTTAATTATTTATCAACTTCGTTCAATTTTTTGGTTAAAAACTTATAAGAATAATGGACAGCAATCAGATAACAAAAATATTGAGCTCAAATCCTTACACAAACAGAATCTTCCAGGGATGCTTTCCGTGTAACAATCTACCCAAGCCTGAAGAAGGCAAAGCTTTAATTGTAAACTTGGACCCCAAAGGATTTGCAGGTTCACACTGGATTACAATTTACGTTCAAGGAAATGAACAAGTAGTCTATTTTGATAGCTTAAATTTACCCACAAGCATTTGTATTATTGATTCATTTTTAAAAGATTTTTCAATTGTTAATAGAAACCTAAAACCATACCAATCCTTAAATTCTAATTATTGTGCCCACCATTGTATTTCTCTTATTTATTTCATTTCTAAAGGTTATACATTTCCCCAATATCTTAAAATGTTAAACAATATTCATAATCCAGATTTATTTGTAAAATATATTGTGAATAAAATTATAAATTATCGAGATAGTTTTTGGTAATATCAGCACATTCTGGACAAAGATAAAAAGCGTATGAAAAAGATTTTTCATCCTTGGGCATCATTATATTATCTTGAAATTGGCTCACAACAAAGCTAAGGCATTCATCACACCATTTCCCTGCGCGAAAGTAATTAATAAGGATGCAAAGCCTTGCTCCCATATCAAGTTGAATGTGTTGTTTTAGAGCATCATTGATTGAATGCACATAGGTTCTTATTTTAAATTCACGATACTCGCGCACCCCCTTAACATACTTTATTATTTCGTCACTTTCTTCACTCATGAATGATTTTTATTTTTATGTGGAATTTATCAAATTAGGTCGCAACTAAATAAAAATAAAATTAAGCCACGCCCTACTTAGATGAATATATAAACTCCGGAATTTTTGTTTTTCATTTCAAACATTCACAATGGTTCTTGTCATAGATGAAATTGCACGTTTTCTCGACTGTTCAGTCCGAAGTCTAAGTTGTCATTTAAATGTTCCTGAGACAAGAATCCGTATATTAACAAAATTTTTGGATCGTAAGGTCCGCACGACATATTTGAATAGAGATTTAGAAAAGAAGACGTTTCTATTTGGAGGTCTCACAAGAAAGGGTGCCAATAAAATTCGCGCTTATGGACCTTTAAGGCGACCCTATAATGTTAGCATCGCTCAACATTTTTATACAAGACATCGAATTCAACTTAAAAATCCTTACCTAAATTGTATTATTGAACGACGATTCTGGGATAAAGATCGATTTTATCCTATTGAACTATTGGAATTTGTTGATGACGAAGAAGAGCAAAGTAAAAGTTTATCAACTGAATTTGAGGAAAAGCTTAGTATCTCTTCACCGTCCGATAGTCCTGAAATAATTATGGATAAAGAATTTGAGGAAGAGATGGAGATGTACAGAGGAGATTTTAGTCAAGATGGTTGGTGAACATACTCTCAACACACACACGCGCCCTCTACACACGCACGTCCGTCACACACAAAAATTGATGGAAATTGATAAATTTCATCTTCTTTTCCTTAATTATGTAATTTTACCCCTAAAATGAACAACTCCTTTTCCTTAATTCTGAAATCTTCTACTTTGTTTCACTAATTATGTAAAATCTCCCCTAAAAGCTATGTCTTCATTTTCATAATTTTTTAATATTTTCAAATTTTTATCTTTGTTTTACTGATTATGTATTTTTACCCCTAAAACTTGTAACTCCTAATTATAAATTTTTTCAAAATTGTATTTTAAAATTTTATTAAAAATAAAAATTATTTACAAAAATTGTGAATAAAATATTTCAAAATTTTTACAAAAAATAGATAAGAATAAAGAAATAGATAAGATAGGAGTGTGGCTTCGCCATTCGACAGGCATCACCAAACTCAACCAGGGACCTGAGAATTTACTCAAGTCCACTACCACCGATTTTACATGTGAGGATTCCTCACAACATTACGATAGTTGGTATAGAGTTTGGGTGCCCATACCCCTGGCTACTTTCCAACTCCTGTAGAATTCACAGCAAAATTCGAGGATGTTTGTCATTAATATGACCAAAATTAAGAACAACAAAATCGGAAGGGCGGACAATGCCTTTTCCTACATAAGGCTTATAAATTTTAGTGAGGGGTTGAGTAGTTATGGAACCATCTTTAATCGATGGTCTAAGAAAATTTGGGTACTTAATTAAAAGGGGGATATTATCACAATTAATAAAGTCAAAAACTTGCTTCTTGAAGTTTTCATAGCACAATCCTTGGTTGTTGATCACATCCCAGTTGAGTGTCATCCCACGGACTTTGAGAACGTAGTCAGGTTCAGTGTTTGGAGTAGTCTTCTTTTGAAGTTTCAAGCCATATTGCTTGGCCCCTCCAGAGCAGTATTCCAAGATTTCAAAGTCTGGGTACTCATCTGTAAATTGACCCAGATGAGGACCAAGTTGAAGTGGACAGTTGTTGTCGGGGTGCGAGAAGATTAGAGAATCGGTGTCGGTGTACAGTAGTTGACAACCAGTTGTCCTCACAACCTTCTGCATGGCATGCAGAAGGTGAATCCTCGCTGCTGATGTAGTCCAAAGCGAGATGATGACATTTGATGAGTCATGCTCCTCCACCCAATCCTTCTTTTTGATGTAGTTAATAAGAATTACTTCTTCGGTAAGTTCATCAATTGAATTAATGGTGATGGAAGGGTCGTCGCACATCTTTGCCAATTCATTAGGGTCGTCGGTAATTTTGCATTGAGAGAGGCCAAAGTTTCTTAGGGAGAATCTTCCCCATAAGTTGTTTAGACACAATTTTGCTTGTGTCCGCTTCCCTTTGTTGGCCACCATCTTCTCCCTCTCAATCTTAATTCCAAACATTTCCATGCATTCTTCCATAAACTTATCTTCTTTCAATTTGTCCCCTTTGATGGAGTTATCGAATCCTGAAGAGTGAATTTTTTGAGACATAAATTCACTAATGTATGGGCTGAAGAGTTTGTCGTCGTAGGTTTTGAATTCTAGAACCCTAAATAATTTGGTGACAATATAACCCTCTTTGAGGGCTTCATTTAATTCAATGGAGGTGCATGTAGATACCCACCCTCTCTGTTGGTCTGAATGGGGGCAGCAGTAGTTTTCATTGACATCCCCATGTGGATGTTCTTTGGCACAGGTAGAGCATAGTGGGAAGAGTAGTCGTTCATCTTCACCTTCCCCAATTTTCATAGGTAGGACAGGAATGTCAATAGTCCGAGGAGGGATGATGAATAGTTTTAGAAGTGAAAGGGTGTAAATGTTGTCTTCTGGTTTGGTCCAGTTGACATCTTTGTTGACCACGTGCACTTCAGGATGTCCAACAGGGTACCTCGTTGAAACGTTGATAAATGGGTACAAAGAAGTGACGTCATAGTAGGAAATTTTTTCTCCTTGCTGTGCAGAATGAAAAAGTTTTAGAGGGCCTGTTCTCCCACCATAAAATGCTGATCTGATGTTGATCGGGCCATCATCCAAGTAATTTTTAAACATTCTTCTCATCTCAAAATCTTTGGAGATCATATTTCTAATTTCGCATTCCCAGTAGACTTCCACATTGACTCCCAAATTCTTGATAAAGTTGAGACGTTGTTCATCCTTTTGCCTTTGTTGACCTGCAGTGAGCCCGGTAGGAAGTTTTACATCTTTGTCAGGGTAGCATTTGATACAGCCATGCCAGCAGCAGCCATTGACTTCAATAGCCAATTTCTTTTCTTTAATCCACCCATCCAATTTATAATTGCCAATCTTCTTTTCACCATTTTTTGAATGTGCTGTTCTCACTTCAACATTATTTTTCTCAGCATACCACTTGAGAAATCGAAGAGCCAACAAGCTTTGGTTGTCCACGTTGTCGTATCCTTTTTCTGGTACAATTCCAACATGTTGAGCTTTGAGATGGTTCAGTCGAAAGTGTTTCATGCAAGCAGAAGCAATAGTCATGGATTCTCGAAGTACATCAAGTCCGTTTGAAACCTCCAAAAATTCTTTTCTGAAGGAGATGAGTGCAGCCATTAGGATCTCTACATCATTTGTGCAGTAGGATGCAAGTTGTTCATTTAAGAGAAAGGGTTCCTCTTTGTGTTGATTGAACCATTTATCGAATTGGACTCTTTTCTCAGGCATCATTCCATTGCAAAGGTAGTCTTCTTTTGCTGGGTATATTTCCTTTCCATAATTTTTAGGGTTGTTGGCTAGGTGAGGGAAGAAGGGTTTGTCTTCCACCTGTAGTCCAAATGCAGGTACAAGGGAAGCCAAGGGCATCGGCATAAGATTATACGTGTCCCGGAAGATTATCCAAGATTTATTTGTATTTTTCACCTTCATTTCATACATCTTGTTTCCTTTCTTAATCATATCTGGAGTTAAGCCAAGAAGATATAGTTCCTTGAAGAGTAGTACCATATCAAACCTTCCTCCAAAATGTGAGAAGGCTACTGTATCAATTGAAGTATTGATTACCCAAGCTGCAAAATCAGTCAGAGGTTCATTAGTGATGTTCTGTTGATCGACATGAGTATTAGAAAAGTGTTGATGAGAGAAGGTTATAGTTCGATCCTCTCCACAATTTTTACAGTTGTTTTTCAGACCGTTAGCAATACAATCAGGGCAATTGATCTTAGCAGAAATAAAATTAACTTCATGTAGATTACCCTTTTCTCCTTGGATGTGTTGCGTAGTTTCGAAGTCAAAAGCGATGATCCGGTACGGTTTTGGCTTTTTGAGAGTAAGAGGTTTGATGAAGCATCCTCTTTTGGGGTCGTGGAAGCTAAAACATGTGTTGCAGTAACGTTCCGAGCATACATGGCCACCTCGTCCATTTCGGTTGTTTACAGCAACATTCCATACCACTCCACACTTTTTACATTTTTTGGAGTTGTTGCAGAAATTAGAATTGATGTGATGGTCATAGCAGTTATTGTTGTAAAATTCTTTATCACAATTAGGACAATGTTTGAAAAAGTTGTTCATCTGCTGACAAGGGTAGTCGGGGCCTATCCTGGAGCAATTTTGACATTTAGCTTTACATGAAGTCGCATGATCCTTCGGTTTGTTATAGAGGGTTTCACAGGCAAGGCAATAGGGCTTACCAAACAAATCACTTGCCCTTCTAACTCCATCAAAGTGATTATTATTAAAATAAAGAAGGATTGGAGTGTTGTAATTTTCAGTCCCATATTTATAAATAGGCTTTTCATTGAATTCCCCAAAAATAAAAACTTTAAAGCCACCTTTATCCAAAGAATTCCAATAGTCCACCACCTTTGGCACCCAATCCTTTGCATCATAGGTACGCTGATCAGGAGGAGCTCCAATTATATTCATTAATTCCAGTGCATCCTTCTCGAGTTGATGAGCCATTCCATATCGGCTGTGCATGTAATTATAAAATTTACTCCTCGACCAGGAACATATTGAGAATACGTATGAAGCAATCAACGAATAGAATAGGCAAAAGTTGTCGAAATTACGAATTTTGATCAAAGCCTTGTCGTTGATCCGACGAATAGGCTTCCCGCCACTACCTTGAATAATCCGTGTAGTTTGTAGATTCTTCTTGTCCACGCATGTAACTGTAACGATGAATTTTTCACCCCAAAGCATGCCATTATCTTGCTTCTTGGATTGCGCCACTTTAAGGAATTGATTTAATATAGCGTCTACTGTGTTTTTGTTGATATCCCTGATCGGGATCCAAATGTCAGTTTCCAGTAACTGACTGCTAACTGTACAACCAAGTTGATCGGGTTCGAGATGGTGATCATGGCTAGTCTCTAGTGCTTTGTCTATGCATTCTAGGAAAATTTCTCTTAATAAACCTTCAGGATCGAGTGGGATATTTGAAATAAGGAATTTAGTATTAAGTTTAGTCATGTTGAACTTTTTGGTGATTTTTGTTTCTTCACCGAGCTGATTAACAAAATCACCGCCGCCGAGCTGCAGATCAAGAAGATTGTTGATCATGAAGAGGCGTGATCGTTTTGAAGGTGGGGGAGACATTTTATTATATTAAAAATGTTGAAATTTAAATTTTTTAAAGAATGAATAAAAATCCTAAAAACTCAGATTTTTATATTTTTTATTTGACCCTTTTTTTCTATATTTTCACTTTTCCACGCCCACTTTTTAAAAATTTTTGAAACAATATTCACATGATGTATTTTTGACATATTTTCACTTTTTAACATTATTTTTATAAAATTTACCCAATTTTCACTTTTCAACAATAATTTACAAGTTTTTCTCGTGCATGACCTACTTTCTGACCTATTTTCACTTTTCAACGCCTACTCTTTATAATTATTTCCCAATTTTATTTTTGTATGACTGATTTTTTCCATTTTACAATGTTAACGTTGAATTTCGTAATTTCATTTGCAACGTATTTTCAAATATTATTTTCACCGGCTACTTTTTGATAATTAATGAATTTTGTAAATGTATTAAAAATAAAGGTTCAAAAAGAAGAGGAAGGCAAGAGGGATTTAAAAAAGTTTTTAAATTAAAAAGTATGGAGAATTTGATGTGAGAGGTTTAATAAGAGAGGGTGATAATAATTTTGTGAGGTTTGATATGAGGTTTAATGAGATATGGGAAACCGGTTAAACCAGTTTAAAACTACTTCTTGAACCTTAGCTCCTTTGGGAACTTTTTGGTTATGAAAAATATGGGGAATGATTGGTTTTTTCTAAAAATTTACATCTTAAACCGGTTTGATCAAATTACCCCTTAAACCTTTTGGAAACTCCTTGGACTCTGACGACGGAATGGTTGAATGACCGATTAAGAAAGGGGGAGGGGCTAAATGGATGGACCCCGCTACCCCCGCGACACGGAGGGGTGACTAACTACTGTGGAATCGAACGAGGAAGAAAAGACTGACCATTATTTATAATTTGATGTAGGAAAGAAATGATGAAAAAAATCAAAGCGCCCTCTTATTCAGATAGGGTCAAAATAAAAATTTAAGGTGTTTTCTTTGTTTTTGTTAGCATCCACTGAATTAAAAACAAAATCACCTAAATAAAATCATTGTTTTCAGTGGCCGTTCAACTCGTCAATTTGTTTCTCACACAAAGGATGTTCTTTCCGTTGCCTTTTCTGCTGATAATCGTCAAATAGTTTCTGGATCGCGTGATAAAAAGATTAAATTGTGGAATACTCTTGTACAGTGTAAACACATGATTGTGGTATTTTTTGCGTTTTCTTAAAAAATTTCAAAAAAATTTTTAAGAATGAGTGCCATACAGATTGGGTTTCTACTGTTCGTTTCTCTCCGTCCAATACAAATCCTGTCATTGTGTCAGCTGGATGGGACAGAATTGTTAAGGTTTGGAATTTGGGAACATGCCAGTTGAAGACGAACCATATTGGGCATGGAGGTTATATCAATCCTGTTACTGTTTCGCCTGATGGTTCGCTTTGTGCTTCGGGAGGAAAGGTTTGTTAATTTTAATCTTTGGTCTGTTAAACATTCAAGGAGGAAAAGTGATTATGATTCATAATTGTTTTTCTGATTTTGTTTGACTCGTACCTACTAGTCAAGGTAGGTACGAGTCTTTTTTTTTGACACCGGGGGATGTTGTTCCAAAGACGGGCAAAGTGTTCCGTCGATGGGGAAAAGTTTTTACAACGAAGATTCTGCTGGAACAAAATCCCTTATTGTTGGCAAATAACACTTTCGGATTTTTGCGGATTTTTTTCCGCAAAAAACGTTTCTTCATTGGGACTAAATTTACGCCTCATATTATTTAATTCCTCTCAATTTTTCATTTCTAATTTTAAAGGATGATGTAGATGTGTGCCTCAATAACAATCACTCTTCGTACAAGTGTGGTAGATGGCTCTGAAACATCAACAGCTGCACCAAGACAAGTAATTGCGAGATGATTTTAATGAGCATTGGACTTGAACAGATTGGTGATGAATTACAAAGATGAGAGAAGCTAAAAATGTGGCAAAGATGCTTCCGCCACATTTAAAGGTCTTTAATTTTTTTAATAGCATACATACATGTATTTGTTTTTTGGGTGCTTTTCCGTTTACACGTCAAATTTCATTTCGGTTTCAAGTTTTAATCATTTCAAAAATTAAAAAGACCAAGCTTTGCAAGAATTATGAAATCACGAAAATTTTAAGTTTAAGTGAAGAACGGAAAAGTACAAATTATTGCCACTTGTAAAAAAAGGTTTTAGCCTTTTCTTTACGAGTGGTATATTTTTTCCTTTTCGTATTTTTTGTGGTTAAAAATTTCTTTGGGTTGGGGTCCCCCTCCTTGATCCCCGGGTATACCTCACTCACGACTAATCCAAGCTCAAAGAGCTTAAGAACCTGGTCTATCCTCCTAAATAATCAAACTAGAATGACCTCCAGTTTATCACTTCTGAACATCGGGGTTTTTCGCGAATGACCCCAAAATCAGTATCGTGAATTTATCCTGGAAAGCATCCCAACTGAATTGCCAAAACTCTCCATAGGTTCAGGCTTTCATACCTGCCAGTTATATCCAAAGGCACGGGTTCTTATTCAATAGGTGTAGACAGTAGGGCACTTAGACCTTAGATTTGATTAGAACCCCCCCCCCCCCCCCTTCCTGCACTTCAACGGTCCTTCTACGACTTCAACTGCTCCTGCCAGACTTCTACAACTTCAACTGCTCCTGCCAAACGTCTACAACTTCAACTGCTCCTGCCAGCCATCTACAACTTCTACTGCGGTGACTCTACTGTCCCCCGGGCCCCGATACGGTACTCTAATCCCTTCCCGGGTCCAATATAGTGCTCTACTGTCCATACCTATTTTATAAGACCCACCTTTCTTCCCCACATCCAAGACTGACCCAAATTTACTTCCCAATTCGTCCCAGACAAAACGTCACACCCCAATTCGTCCCTCGGACAAAACGTCACTCCCCAATTCGTCACAGACAAAACGTCACACCCCAATTCGTCCCTCGGACAAAACGTCACTCCCCAATTCGTCCCAGACAAAACGTCACTTCCCATTTTGTCCCACGGACAAAACGTCACTCCCCAATTCGTCCCACAGACAAAATGTCACTCCTCAATTTGTCCCAAGGACAAATTGTCACTTCCAAAAATGGCCCACACTGAAAATCCCGCACTGAACTGACCGACCCCCCTTCTCAAAAAATATTCTCTCCATAGGTTCAGGCTTTCATACCTCCGAGTTATATCCAAAGGCACGGGTTCTTATTCAATAGGTGTAGACAGTAGGGCACTTAGACCTTAGATTTGATTAGAACCCCCCCCCCCCCCCCCCCCCCCCTTCCTGCACTTCAACGGCTCGTCTACAACTTCAACTGCTCCTGCCAGCCGTCTACAACTTCAACTGCTCCTGCCGGACTTCTACAACTTCAACTGCACCTGCCAGCCGTCTACAACTTCAACTGCTCCTGCCAGACGTCTACAACTTCAACTGCTCCTGCCAGACGTCTACAACTTCTCCTGCACCGACTCTAGTGTCCCCTGGGCCCCGACACGGTACTCCAATGAACCCCCGGGTCCAAGATGGTGCTCTACTGTCTATACCCATTTTATAAGACTCCTGTCTTCCACCTATCCCAAGTCTGACCCAAATGTCACTCCCCAACATACCCCGGACAAAACGTCACTCCCCAACATGCCCCGGACAAAAGGTCACTCCCCAAAATGCCCCGGACAAAACGTCACTCCCCAATTCGCCCCGGACAAAACGTCACTCCCCAATTCGCCCCGTCACTCCCAAAATGCCCCACACTGAAAATAACCCGCACTGAAAATCCCGCACTGAACTGACCGACCCCCCTTCTCAAAAAATTTTCTCTCCATAGGTTCAGGCTTTCATACCTCCGAGTTATATCCAAAGGCACGGGTTCTTATTCAATAGGTGTAGACAGTAGGGCACTTAGACCTTAGATTTGATTAGAACCCCCCCCCCCCCCCCCCCCCTTCCTGCACTTCAACGGTCCTTCTACGACTTCAACTGCTCCTGCCAGACTTCTACAACTTCAACTGCTCCTGCCAAACGTCTACAACTTCAACTGCTCCTGCCAGCCATCTACAACTTCTACTGCGGTGACTCTACTGTCCCCCGGGCCCCGATACGGTACTCTAATCCCTTCCCGGGTCCAATATAGTGCTCTACTGTCCATACCTATTTTATAAGACCCACCTTTCTTCCCCACATCCAAGACTGACCCAAATTTACTTCCCAATTCGTCCCAGACAAAACGTCACACCCCAATTCGTCCCTCGGACAAAACGTCACTCCCCAATTCGTCACAGACAAAACGTCACACCCCAATTCGTCCCTCGGACAAAACGTCACTCCCCAATTCGTCCCAGACAAAACGTCACTTCCCATTTTGTCCCACGGACAAAACGTCACTCCCCAATTCGTCCCACAGACAAAATGTCACTCCTCAATTTGTCCCAAGGACAAATTGTCACTTCCAAAAATGGCCCACACTGAAAATCCCGCACTGAACTGACCGACCCCCCTTCTCAAAAAATATTCTCTCCATAGGTTCAGGCTTTCATACCTCCGAGTTATATCCAAAGGCACGGGTTCTTATTCAATAGGTGTAGACAGTAGGGCACTTAGACCTTAGATTTGATTAGAACCCCCCCCCCCCCCCCCCCCCCCTTCCTGCACTTCAACGGCTCGTCTACAACTTCAACTGCTCCTGCCAGCCGTCTACAACTTCAACTGCTCCTGCCGGACTTCTACAACTTCAACTGCACCTGCCAGCCGTCTACAACTTCAACTGCTCCTGCCAGACGTCTACAACTTCAACTGCTCCTGCCAGACGTCTACAACTTCTCCTGCACCGACTCTAGTGTCCCCTGGGCCCCGACACGGTACTCCAATGAACCCCCGGGTCCAAGATGGTGCTCTACTGTCTATACCCATTTTATAAGACTCCTGTCTTCCACCTATCCCAAGTCTGACCCAAATGTCACTCCCCAACATACCCCGGACAAAACGTCACTCCCCAACATGCCCCGGACAAAAGGTCACTCCCCAAAATGCCCCGGACAAAACGTCACTCCCCAATTCGCCCCGGACAAAACGTCACTCCCCAATTCGCCCCGTCACTCCCAAAATGCCCCACACTGAAAATAACCCGCACTGAAAATCCCGCACTGAACTGACCGACCCCCCTTCTCAAAAAATTTTCTCTCCATAGGTTCAGGCTTTCATACCTCCGAGTTATATCCAAAGGCACGGGTTCTTATTCAATAGGTGTAGACAGTAGGGCACTTAGACCTTAGATTTGATTAGAACCCCCCCCCCCCCCCCCCCTTCCTGCACTTCAACGGTCCTTCTACGACTTCAACTGCTCCTGCCAGACTTCTACAACTTCAACTGCTCCTGCCAAACGTCTACAACTTCAACTGCTCCTGCCAGCCATCTACAACTTCTACTGCGGTGACTCTACTGTCCCCCGGGCCCCGATACGGTACTCTAATCCCTTCCCGGGTCCAATATAGTGCTCTACTGTCCATACCTATTTTATAAGACCCACCTTTCTTCCCCACATCCAAGACTGACCCAAATTTACTTCCCAATTCGTCCCAGACAAAACGTCACACCCCAATTCGTCCCTCGGACAAAACGTCACTCCCCAATTCGTCACAGACAAAACGTCACACCCCAATTCGTCCCTCGGACAAAACGTCACTCCCCAATTCGTCCCAGACAAAACGTCACTTCCCATTTTGTCCCACGGACAAAACGTCACTCCCCAATTCGTCCCACAGACAAAATGTCACTCCTCAATTTGTCCCAAGGACAAATTGTCACTTCCAAAAATGGCCCACACTGAAAATCCCGCACTGAACTGACCGACCCCCCTTCTCAAAAAATATTCTCTCCATAGGTTCAGGCTTTCATACCTCCGAGTTATATCCAAAGGCACGGGTTCTTATTCAATAGGTGTAGACAGTAGGGCACTTAGACCTTAGATTTGATTAGAACCCCCCCCCCCCCCCCCCCCCCCTTCCTGCACTTCAACGGCTCGTCTACAACTTCAACTGCTCCTGCCAGCCGTCTACAACTTCAACTGCTCCTGCCGGACTTCTACAACTTCAACTGCACCTGCCAGCCGTCTACAACTTCAACTGCTCCTGCCAGACGTCTACAACTTCAACTGCTCCTGCCAGACGTCTACAACTTCTCCTGCACCGACTCTAGTGTCCCCTGGGCCCCGACACGGTACTCCAATGAACCCCCGGGTCCAAGATGGTGCTCTACTGTCTATACCCATTTTATAAGACTCCTGTCTTCCACCTATCCCAAGTCTGACCCAAATGTCACTCCCCAACATACCCCGGACAAAACGTCACTCCCCAACATGCCCCGGACAAAAGGTCACTCCCCAAAATGCCCCGGACAAAACGTCACTCCCCAATTCGCCCCGGACAAAACGTCACTCCCCAATTCGCCCCGTCACTCCCAAAATGCCCCACACTGAAAATAACCCGCACTGAAAATCCCGCACTGAACTGACCGACCCCCCTTCTCAAAAAATTTTCTCTCCATAGGTTCAGGCTTTCATACCTCCGAGTTATATCCAAAGGCACGGGTTCTTATTCAATAGGTGTAGACAGTAGGGCACTTAGACCTTAGATTTGATTAGAACCCCCCCCCCCCCCCCTTCCTGCACTTCAACGGTCCTTCTACGACTTCAACTGCTCCTGCCAGACTTCTACAACTTCAACTGCTCCTGCCAAACGTCTACAACTTCAACTGCTCCTGCCAGCCATCTACAACTTCTACTGCGGTGACTCTACTGTCCCCCGGGCCCCGATACGGTACTCTAATCCCTTCCCGGGTCCAATATAGTGCTCTACTGTCCATACCTATTTTATAAGACCCACCTTTCTTCCCCACATCCAAGACTGACCCAAATTTACTTCCCAATTCGTCCCAGACAAAACGTCACACCCCAATTCGTCCCTCGGACAAAACGTCACTCCCCAATTCGTCACAGACAAAACGTCACACCCCAATTCGTCCCTCGGACAAAACGTCACTCCCCAATTCGTCCCAGACAAAACGTCACTTCCCATTTTGTCCCACGGACAAAACGTCACTCCCCAATTCGTCCCACAGACAAAATGTCACTCCTCAATTTGTCCCAAGGACAAATTGTCACTTCCAAAAATGGCCCACACTGAAAATCCCGCACTGAACTGACCGACCCCCCTTCTCAAAAAATATTCTCTCCATAGGTTCAGGCTTTCATACCTCCGAGTTATATCCAAAGGCACGGGTTCTTATTCAATAGGTGTAGACAGTAGGGCACTTAGACCTTAGATTTGATTAGAACCCCCCCCCCCCCCCCCCCCCCTTCCTGCACTTCAACGGCTCGTCTACAACTTCAACTGCTCCTGCCAGCCGTCTACAACTTCAACTGCTCCTGCCGGACTTCTACAACTTCAACTGCACCTGCCAGCCGTCTACAACTTCAACTGCTCCTGCCAGACGTCTACAACTTCAACTGCTCCTGCCAGACGTCTACAACTTCTCCTGCACCGACTCTAGTGTCCCCTGGGCCCCGACACGGTACTCCAATGAACCCCCGGGTCCAAGATGGTGCTCTACTGTCTATACCCATTTTATAAGACTCCTGTCTTCCACCTATCCCAAGTCTGACCCAAATGTCACTCCCCAACATACCCCGGACAAAACGTCACTCCCCAACATGCCCCGGACAAAAGGTCACTCCCCAAAATGCCCCGGACAAAACGTCACTCCCCAATTCGCCCCGGACAAAACGTCACTCCCCAATTCGCCCCGTCACTCCCAAAATGCCCCACACTGAAAATAACCCGCACTGAAAATCCCGCACTGAACTGACCGACCCCCCTTCTCAAAAAATTTTCTCTCCATAGGTTCAGGCTTTCATACCTCCGAGTTATATCCAAAGGCACGGGTTCTTATTCAATAGGTGTAGACAGTAGGGCACTTAGACCTTAGATTTGATTAGAACCCCCCCCCCCCCCCCCCCCTTCCTGCACTTCAACGGTCCTTCTACGACTTCAACTGCTCCTGCCAGACTTCTACAACTTCAACTGCTCCTGCCAAACGTCTACAACTTCAACTGCTCCTGCCAGCCATCTACAACTTCTACTGCGGTGACTCTACTGTCCCCCGGGCCCCGATACGGTACTCTAATCCCTTCCCGGGTCCAATATAGTGCTCTACTGTCCATACCTATTTTATAAGACCCACCTTTCTTCCCCACATCCAAGACTGACCCAAATTTACTTCCCAATTCGTCCCAGACAAAACGTCACACCCCAATTCGTCCCTCGGACAAAACGTCACTCCCCAATTCGTCACAGACAAAACGTCACACCCCAATTCGTCCCTCGGACAAAACGTCACTCCCCAATTCGTCCCAGACAAAACGTCACTTCCCATTTTGTCCCACGGACAAAACGTCACTCCCCAATTCGTCCCACAGACAAAATGTCACTCCTCAATTTGTCCCAAGGACAAATTGTCACTTCCAAAAATGGCCCACACTGAAAATCCCGCACTGAACTGACCGACCCCCCTTCTCAAAAAATATTCTCTCCATAGGTTCAGGCTTTCATACCTCCGAGTTATATCCAAAGGCACGGGTTCTTATTCAATAGGTGTAGACAGTAGGGCACTTAGACCTTAGATTTGATTAGAACCCCCCCCCCCCCCCCCCCCCCCCTTCCTGCACTTCAACGGCTCGTCTACAACTTCAACTGCTCCTGCCAGCCGTCTACAACTTCAACTGCTCCTGCCGGACTTCTACAACTTCAACTGCACCTGCCAGCCGTCTACAACTTCAACTGCTCCTGCCAGACGTCTACAACTTCAACTGCTCCTGCCAGACGTCTACAACTTCTCCTGCACCGACTCTAGTGTCCCCTGGGCCCCGACACGGTACTCCAATGAACCCCCGGGTCCAAGATGGTGCTCTACTGTCTATACCCATTTTATAAGACTCCTGTCTTCCACCTATCCCAAGTCTGACCCAAATGTCACTCCCCAACATACCCCGGACAAAACGTCACTCCCCAACATGCCCCGGACAAAAGGTCACTCCCCAAAATGCCCCGGACAAAACGTCACTCCCCAATTCGCCCCGGACAAAACGTCACTCCCCAATTCGCCCCGTCACTCCCAAAATGCCCCACACTGAAAATAACCCGCACTGAAAATCCCGCACTGAACTGACCGACCCCCCTTCTCAAAAAATTTTCTCTCCATAGGTTCAGGCTTTCATACCTCCGAGTTATATCCAAAGGCACGGGTTCTTATTCAATAGGTGTAGACAGTAGGGCACTTAGACCTTAGATTTGATTAGAACCCCCCCCCCCCCCCCCCCCTTCCTGCACTTCAACGGTCCTTCTACGACTTCAACTGCTCCTGCCAGACTTCTACAACTTCAACTGCTCCTGCCAAACGTCTACAACTTCAACTGCTCCTGCCAGCCATCTACAACTTCTACTGCGGTGACTCTACTGTCCCCCGGGCCCCGATACGGTACTCTAATCCCTTCCCGGGTCCAATATAGTGCTCTACTGTCCATACCTATTTTATAAGACCCACCTTTCTTCCCCACATCCAAGACTGACCCAAATTTACTTCCCAATTCGTCCCAGACAAAACGTCACACCCCAATTCGTCCCTCGGACAAAACGTCACTCCCCAATTCGTCACAGACAAAACGTCACACCCCAATTCGTCCCTCGGACAAAACGTCACTCCCCAATTCGTCCCAGACAAAACGTCACTTCCCATTTTGTCCCACGGACAAAACGTCACTCCCCAATTCGTCCCACAGACAAAATGTCACTCCTCAATTTGTCCCAAGGACAAATTGTCACTTCCAAAAATGGCCCACACTGAAAATCCCGCACTGAACTGACCGACCCCCTTCTCAAAAAATATTCTCTCCATAGGTTCAGGCTTTCATACCTCCGAGTTATATCCAAAGGCACGGGTTCTTATTCAATAGGTGTAGACAGTAGGGCACTTAGACCTTAGATTTGAT